>JNEN01000902.1:0-135840 GCA_000697355.1 Syncephalastrum monosporum B8922 | reverse complement strand
ATGGTGTTTACCGTGGTAAATAGCGTGTATTTTTTGACAAATGTAAAGCGTTACCTTGGCCCTCTTTTATACTACTGCTGCGTCCTTGTCTGCTATACTTTCGGGGTTGATCGATGTACACAGATTTCTCATCTATCAATCCGGAGTGATTTATCAGTGCGCCATAATCACCAGCTTAACGAATTCTATTCAGTCCCCTGAAAAGGAGAAGACGCAGATCTTATGGGTGATTTCTTAACGACTGTAGTATGTAACATATGGACTTTAGTACGAGATATGAATGTTTTCATTCGTGAATAGATGCCCTGTTTATACATTCTACTTGACCCAGTTATAATACTTGAGAACACCAGAAAACATTTAGTGATGAATAAATAAAAATGCCTTCTACGACAGTGGACGTGGTGTACATAACCTGTTCACAGTCCCATAAATAATGAGGAGATCGTCAAAGTTCTACATCAGCTTAGGAATGGAGCCTGAGTTCAATGCTGTAAAGGTGACTTGTCGTATCGTCGATTTGAGATGTCCTCCTTTTCACAGAAAGTATGTCCGAGGTACCTATGCATAACCTCGTACGCCGATCCCTGCGCAGTAAGCTTTAGAGCACTTTGATAATACAAAGCAATATAAAGCTGAGCTCAAGCGATGGTCGTCTGTTTCCAGTGGTACGGCTCTTTGCGTTCGTAAAGCCGACTTGCTCGGATTATTCAATCTAATTTTTGATCTAATGTTAATAATAAAGGTCTCCCCGCCCCGCAAATACTGATATCCTGCACATACTTATTACAACCCTGCTCTCGTTAGTCACGTTACTGGAATTGATGGCGGCTGGTGAGCCCCCGAAGTTAACCCCTGAAGAACTTTTGGAGATCTTGCAAAACTCAGCGTTCAGGAAAAAGCACAATTAAGCAAGAGACTGGTTCTCATAACAGAAGCTGATATGCTTTGAGAGAAGGATGTGTGTATACATAGCACGTTATTAAAAAAAAAAAAAAAAAGAACAGCAAAACTATATTGTAAGAACGCAGAGCTCTGATCAGAATTCTCATTCATGTCCAACATAGGACAAGCCAAAGAAAATGTGCACACGGTTTACATACACATCCTCCGTACTGTGTAGGTTGTGCCTATTACAATTTACGTATGCGGACTACCTCAAAATCAAGGTATGTGAAAAGAGCGTCCTCGAGCTGTCATCCCGAGAAACAGTGTATCGTTTGCGTCAATTTTCACGAGTGATTCATATTCTTTGGCTCTAATTTGGTAGTATATATGTTACTCTTCCTTTACATTGCGTGTCCCAGCCTTCTGAGAAACTCCTATGATGTAGTATACTGCAACATCCGCAACCTGACACTCTTTTCCGCAGTGCAGCATATGTATAGCTTTGTCTCACTTGATATTACTTTCATGGTCCCTGCCTAAGGATCGTCCGACACGTCGTGTGGGGCGGTCATTCGTGTCAATTTCGATGTGCCAAGAACGGTAGCAGATCATGACTGGCCCGTGCTCCAGAACACCATGTTCCATATTTCGATCAAGGTGCCATTCAACGAATAAAAACTGAGATTCGTTTGTGTCAGTTTCTGTCCTGTGTGTTGCTGACTTTTTTTTTCTTTTGCTGCTGTATATGATTGACGAGTGATCCACGCCCGCTGTATCAAAGGACCTGTATGGTTTCACGTACTACTGCGAATATATAAAGTGAACAGAATTCAGGTAGCTGCCCAATAAATCAACCATCTCAAGAACCCTCAAGTTTCTTTGTCGTTCGCTCTCTACTCCTTCCTCTCTTTCTATCTGATATCCTATACATACACAAACAATGTTGAACATTGTCAAGATCCTCTCTCTTGCCGCCCTGGCTGGCGTGACTCTCTCTGCTCCTACCGCAAGCAACAGCGCTGGCGCTGGCTCTGCTTCCTCTAGTCCCTCTTCTTCTTCTGGTGATGGTGGTCACGGCTCGGCATCATCATCTTCGTCGTCGCCTTCTTCGTCTTCTTCTTCCGGTAGCCATGGCGGTGGCAGCGGTGGCAGCGGTGGCGGCGGTGGCGGCAACTCGACTTCCTCAGGTGGCAACGGCAATGGTGTTACCATCACTGTTAAGAACAGCTGCAGCAATGGCCTTGACGTTCACAAGCTGGACAACGGTGGCAGCGGTGGCGGCGGTGGTGGTGGCGGCGACGGTGGATCCACTCAGGTCGGCGCAGGCTCGTCCCACCAATTCCAAGTAAGCAGTGACTGGAACGGCCGAATCTGGGGCTGCAAGAGCGGCGGCAACTGCGGCGACTATGGCTCGGCCGTCTCGCTCGCCGAGTTCCTGTTCAAGGGCTACGGCGGCGAAGACTTTTATGATGTCAGCTTTGTCGACGGCTTCAACCTGCCGATCAGCATTGCGCCGCAAGGCGGCCAAGGCGAGTGCAAATCGCCGACGTGCGGCAGTCTGCCGTCGTGCCCCAAGGAGCTCAAGGGCGAGGATGGTGCGTGCAAGAGCGCGTGTGCGGCGTTCAACTCGGATGAATACTGCTGCCGCGGTAGCTACAACTCGCCCGAGAAGTGCAAGGCCAGCAAGTACGCGGACGTGTTCAAGAAGGGGTGCCCCGACGCGTACAGCTATGCGTACGATGACAAAACCAGCACATTTGGCTGCAAGGCTGACAAGTACACGGTCACTTTCTGTCCCAGTGGTGGCGGTGGTGGTGGTAGCGGTGGTGGCAGTGACAGTGGTAGCAAGTAAATATCCACGATCATCTTACCCTGGTGCTTGTATACCATTCGACAGACATATACACACATAAACACATAGACACATAGACACATAGACATAAAAGCAGCTGGTCTGCACTATTAAAGACAATAACATGGACTTGTTAAGATCTACCTCCCTTTTTCATGTGAGTCTTGCGAGTGGATCGTTCCATCGCTATCCCACGTTTATTGTTATGGATATTTCGTTTTCGACCGTCGTGATAGATAAACAGGTTTCTCTGGATAATTGTAGAATGCAATGTTGTTTGCTGTGTCTAAGCTATTTATTGATTTCGAAGTGTAAACTCTTCATTGCAAAAAAGAAATACCCCGTCTTCAATTTCCTGTGTGGCGTTTTCAGAGCTTCTGAATAATTTCTTGTCATCATGGGCCTATTTGGTGAATTTAGGTCGCTCAACTTCTCTCTTTATGCTCAATGGTATGAAAAAAACAGCTGCTCCCGTGGTTTGATACTGATGTTGCGGTGAATTTAGGTTTGGCATAGCGTCCATATGCTGTACGTGGCATTAGCGTCTTGAGACAAAAGTATTACTCACGATAATACATTTGTATGCGTCTGCTGTATTAGTGCTGATTGCGCTCGGTATCGTCACCTTTCTCTCGCACATTGTGTTCAGTATCGTTGGATGGTATGTAGTAGCCATCTTATTTTGTCATCTCCGTCTTAGTTTACTTACATTTGCGCTGGCCAGGGTGATTGCCGTTATCCTGATATTCGTTGAGATTCCCTTCTGTACAAAGGTAATATAGCAGCATCTTGAAAAGTTCATACACACGCTCTCTCACACACGAATGCTTCTAGTTCTGCCCGACAAGTCCAAAATTGTAAGTTTCACGAAAGGCCAGCGACGAGAATACTCATATTATTTCAGTGACTCATTCGTCCGATGGTTCGAGAACTGCTATCTCCGTGCCGCGCTCTATCTAGTGTAAGGCAGCATACTTTGTGTGTGTGTGAGATATGATTTGCTGACGAAGTTGAAAAAAAAAGGTTTGCGATTGTCATGTTTTTATCCAACATCTTGAACACAGGCCCATTGATCGCTGCCGCCGTAACGCTCCTATTTGCTGCTATTTGTTACGGCATTGCGGCTCTCAAAGGACAAGCGTTTGCCAGTTCCAGGTATTTGGATGGAGGAGTATCTGAACCATGCACGACAAGATTAGCTGACAAGCATGCTCTAGAATACTCGGCGGCACAGGAGTTGACAACGTTGTATAAATCAAGAGGTGTAATAAACGAATGTCTCTTTCAAACATGTGTGTATTCGGGTGGATGCACTCATACAGTACATGGATGGTGGATTACTATTTTTGGATGAGGTCACGCCTGCTGAGTTAGGCAAGGTCAGACTCTTCGCCCGTCCAAAGAGAAAAAGAAAAGGGGACGGGGCCGCGCCATCTCTTCTTTTTTCACTAACTACCGTTTTCAATCATGGAGAAATTCAAGGAGGTGGGTATGCCATTCAAGTCATCTCGATGGCTACTGACGGGTGCTGTATAGAAAATCGCTTCCCTTCGCGCCGAGGCCGACAAGGCGAATGCACGCTGCGAGGAGCTCGAAGCCAAGAAGGCGGCCCTCACGACCGAGCATGATGCCAAGGATGACAAGCTGAGCGAGTTGCAATCGCGCTCCAAGCTCCTCGAAGAGCAGCTTGAGAAGGCTGAGCAGGACCTCAAGGAGGCCACGGAGAAGTGAGTTCAGACTGTGTGCGAGTGGGAAGGGTCCGTTGTACTTATTTTTTTCTGTTTTAGCTTCCGTGATGCTGACCTGCGTGCCGAGCAGCTGAACAAGAAGGCCGTCAAGCTGGAACAGGAAGTCCGCGAGCAGGACGAGAAGAACGCTGAGCTCGAGAAGAAGCAGCAGGCTGTCAAGTCTGAGATGGACGAGATGGAGCGTCAGCTCGAGGGCGTCTAATCTCTTCATGTTACCCCCCATATCCTCTTCTTCATGCGCGTCTCATGGTATATACACATACAACGCTCTCTATCTCTTCCTCCGCAACACCACACACTCGTATTAAATCAAGGCATGCATTAAAGTGTGCAACGCAGACGCGTATGTCTTTTTCTCTTTTATTGGATGGGGGCAGACAGATCTGGACCTGTGCCAATCGGGACGATGCCTGTCGGGTTAATCTGTCGATGCGACTCGTAGTAATGGTGCTTGATATGGTGCATGTTGACCGTCGATGCCACTAGATGAACAAGGTTATTCCATGAGGTCGGGATACGATTTTTTTTTCATCCTACCTCCGTCCATTTGATAGAGGCGACGGGCCCACTTGAGGAGATTGGGGTAATCCTTCTCAATGCTCCTTTTGTTGCACTTGAAATGGCCATGGTAGACAGGATCAAAGCTAGCCAAGCAAGTCAATACACGAGCAACGTTTTGCTAGCATGCAAGCTTACCGAATGATGGTCGTCCACAGACGGATATCAGCCTCAGTCAGCGTGTTCTGAACGAGGTAGTCTGACTTGGCGAGGATACCTTCGAGGCGGTCAAGCGACTCAAAGAGGGGATACACGTTACGCTCATCTGTAAGAAAGGTGTAAGAGGTAGATTCTAATAAACATGGAAAAACATACAGGCTTCCTGGGAGGTAGCAAAGCCGGACTTGTACACGCCGTTGTTGACGGTGTCGTACACCCACTCGTTGAGCTCATCGATGTCCTTGCGGAGTTTTTCGGGATAAAAGTCCACTGCTTTCTTGTCATCGGGCAGATATTGGTTGAATGCGCCGTTCAGCATGCGGATGATCTCCGAGCTTTCGTTGCTCACTTGCATATGCATCAATAGCACCAGCATCAGCATCATCACAGCACAGGAGAAGGAAAAAGCCGCTCTTGACTTACCGATCGTGTTCTTCTTCTTGTCCCACAGCACGGGCACAGTGAAGCGGCCCTCGTAGTCGGGGTTGGCCTTGAAATAGAGCTCGCGAAGGTACTGCGCATTATTGATGGTGTCAGGGACAGCGCCCGGGCACTCTTCCGAGGTGGAGAACTTCCTGTTGCGGTGATTGAGCATCGTAGTACACACACACACACACACACGCCCATCCGGATGCCTTACCATCCCTTTTCGCCCAGGTAGAAGTCGACGACAGAGACGCCAATCATATCACGGAGACCCTTGAGTTCGCGGACGATGAGGGTGCGGTGGGCCTATATATGATGTAATGAAGGGAAAAAAAGAAGCAGGCGGTAGGTCGGACGCCATGACGTGTTATAATGGATATGCAGAGGAGGACGCCTTATCTTTTCTGGTTACGTACCCACGGACATGCCAATGAGACATACAGGTGATATCGGTTACTGCAAAACAAACGAACGTCAGACGCTGCGCTATGCATACAAACATTCAACGTACGGCTCTGCAGGAAACGGGGCGTTGGGGTCATCAGACAGCCAATCGCGGAAAGAAGACACCTGGCGTCTGAATTCACCATCCTTCGATGCCCAATTGAGGATATTCATTCCCTGGTTGGTTTGTTGCGACATGGTTCTTAGAAACAGACGAGGAGAAATAGAGCGACGGAAGGCAAACGAAGTGCAGGATAACGAGAAAAGCATCAATGTTTTATTTATTTATTTTTCCCACTCATGTTGAGTAAGCCCAACGCGTCTGGAAACGGCTTGATTTGTCACGCTTACGTGACCCAACCCATGGGTTTTCTTTACCCAGATCTTTGAAATTTTCATGCAACAATGAAACCAAATAATCTGTCATTTGTCCATCCAAACAAAAAAAAAAAAGGAAAAACCGAGTATCATACGAGCGACCTAAGCTGAGCGGATCCTATCGTCATATATGTATTAGAATATGTCCATATGGGTCAATGGGCCACCCATTTCCGTGCATTCTACCTCAAAGGCGTTGTGTTACACCCCTATCCACGATCGACCATGCATTATTTTTTATGTAGAATCCACCCGCTCGTATCCTACTAGTGAAACGAGCGCCGGTGCACTTACGCAAGGGCACGCAAGGGCACGCAACAAGCGGACGCCGATGGATTGTAGATCAACTTAAATTAACAGGAAGCGTATGACGGTAGTTCGTCATGCACCTCCCACAAGAAACCTGTGCCAGTCCCTTATAAATCACGTATTCCCCCTCTCCGTCCCTCCTTTTTCCTTGTCTTTTCTTTTATTAAAAAAATGAACCTTTTTCGCCGCAGTGAACTGTCCACGCATCTGCCCAACCTGTCTTCTTCTACGGGCAAATGGTCAGCGACCACGACCATGCGCGACGCGGATGCGAGCGGTCTCTCGTTTCCTGGGAGGGCAGCGATGAGAGACAGCGGCGAGAGTGTCTGCAGCTGCTGTCGAGTCACGGCCCCACAACAGAACCAACCAGAAAAGAAACAAAAGATCAAGAAACCCATCATCAGCACGCCGGCCAGGCCTGTATTGGAAGACGAGCAAGACCATTGTAACTCCCGAAGGCCGAACCGGCACTCGCTTTTCGGTTCCATTCGGCACCTCTATGTCGAAAAGTCCCAGTCTCTCTTGTTGGAAAATACAGCCAGCGTCGCTCGTGATCACCTCGGTCCGTGTCTGATCCGTAGAGTGTGATGATTTTCTGCAGCAGCGGTACTGACGCCCATCTTAGCCAACGAGCGTACCTTTCTTGCATGGCTGCGAACGTCATTGACCCTCGTCACGGTGGGCATAGGTAGAAAAATGATTCGAGGCCTGCCGAGCCGGACATAGCGAGAGGCACTTGGCGATCCATGATTGACGCTTTTTGTTTTGATTTAGCCATCACGCAGCTATACCACCTAGCCCCAAGTGATACACGCGGGATCAATCATCAGCGGCTAGGTCGTGCGGTGGGCGCCTTGTTTGTGTCGTTCAGCATCTTGTTCTTGTATTTTGGTAACGCACGCTACTTCCACTCTCAGGCGTCGATGACCCAGGGGTACTTTCCTGCAAGTCGAGGCTCGGTTGCGTTTGCTTCGACCACAATCTTCGGCATGCTGGTATCCATCTTTGTCATCCTCCTTCTCGACGATGGCAGTGCTCATCAACGGTGATAGCTCGTTATACAGTTTACTCTGCATTTTCAATTTTAAAAGATACCCCTTTTTCGTTTGTCTTTTTTGTTCATCACTTCCAACAGCATTTTCTGCAGACCGTGGTGTTGTCTATGCATTTCAAATGTACGTACATAAATCTGTATGAATGCAAGAGATAAGAAACGTTTGCATTGCGACTGAGCATAAGATCTGACAATGGCATAACACACACACACAGAGAGAGAGGGTAGGGGGTGTATGAATCAAATACAAATGCGGGCGTGCGTTTTTGTGTTTCGTTTATTGATAAGGTGGCGATGGGCTGTATTTACTGGGAAACCTCCTCGGGCTCAGCGTCGTACTTGGCGAGCTGCTCGGCAATGTCGGCATCAACAGCAGGGGCCTAATATGATGATGTTCCTGATCAATATCCGGTTTCTCTCTTTCCGTTCATATCTTCCATACCTGGGCGACAGGGGGAAGCTTGAGCTCCTTGACAGCACCCTCCTCAGCCTTGGCCTATTTAAAAAAAAAATAACGTAAAAAGGTGAGACACAGTGTTCGTTTAGCAAGCGGCATCGTCACGCGCAATGTTTGGGGTTCATGCAGCGCGGCGCGTGCTGCTTTGGCTTTCTCGAGATGAATCCACGTACAGCGGGGGCGGGCTTGTAGCCCTTGAGCTCCTTGATGTACAAGTCCTGAATGACGTCTAGAAAAAATGAAGCAGTGAGCAGACGTTTATAAATGGAGGAATCCAATGCGTACCCTTGTTCATGGCGGCGCTGCTGGAGATGCTGCGAACAACGTTGGCGCGGGCAGCGAGGGTGGCCTGTAAAAACAAAAACAGAAAAGAATCGCCCATGAGCATGATGCCCGGAGCCTTAATGTCGTAGTAGAGCCGTACCTTGGAGGCGATGGAACCGAAAGCAATGCGAGCAACGGACATGTCCAAAGATCGAGTCAAGGGTGTGTGTTTGAGAAGGCGAGAGCACGATCACCCCCTGCTGCTCAGCCATCCTGCCCTCCCCAAGGCCGTGACTGCTTCTATCCACTCTTCTATCTCAGCCAATCAAATGCCATGCTAGGCCACTCTGCGCACGCGTTTTCACGCTTGCATTGTGCTCTTATTTGACGCGCTAGATCCTATTGAAACAGGACTGCACCCTTTTATTGAGATAAGACATACTACAGCATGATCATAATGCAAGAATAAGAATGCACACGTGGCGCGGCCCATTCGTTTACGTTTGTTAGCGCGATGGACAGCGAACTGCAGTACATTACTTTACTCTTTTATTACTTGTAAAAGCTCCACTCGTTGTGACGCTGACTTTCTCCTCTCTGTAGAGCAAAATTACTCATAGCGCTAGAAGTCTGTTTCTACCGTGGTCATGGCGAGTTACTAGGATACCAATGGATGAGAGAATTATCAGATGAAGAGGCAGTCACGCGATGACAACACACTCAGGTTTGGCTCCGTTGCGGGGGTGCCCAGCCCAGCCAAAATTTTTTCAGCAGTGCGAGCGAACACAAAATCCTTTCCTTTTTTTAAACACACCTAAACGGACGCCATGCTTAGAAACGTCGCTCGCGTTGCTCGTCCCATGTCGCTGGCCGCGCGCACCTTTGCGCCCGCTGTACGTTGAAACCCTTTTTATATTCTGACTCGCTTTGTGGCCACCCCCTTCCCCCAGGGGTGTGTCTCGAAAAGAAGAAAGAACCATCGGCTCATGGAAGACATTCATGTTCATTATTGTTGACACTTAGGCCCGCCTGAACCTCGGTGCGGTTGCTACTGCTGCCGTCCGCAGCTACGCCTCGGCCAAGCCCTCGACCTCCGAGGTGTCGTCGATCCTCGAGCAGCGTATCCTCGGTGCCTCGGCTGAGGTCGATCTCCAGGAGACCGGTCGTGTCCTGTCCATTGGTGACGGTATCGCCCGTGTCTACGGTCTGAAGAACTGCCAGGCCGAAGAGATGGTTGAGTTCTCCTCCGGTCTCAAGGTAAAATACAGAACACACACACACACACACACGCACACGCACACGCACACCTCTACACACGTGTGTTGTCGCGGCAGTCTTTTTGTATATCCACAGCCATATTAATATGTCACGTTGTTTGACAGGGTATGGCCCTCAACTTGGAAGCCGACAACGTCGGTATTGTCGTTTTCGGTAACGATCGTCTGATCAAGGAAGGCGACACCGTCAAGCGTACCGGTGCCATTGTCGACGTGCCCGTCGGCCCTGGCATCCTCGGCCGTGTGGTCGATGCCCTGGGTAACCCCATCGACGGCAAAGGTCCCCTCGAGACCGTCGGCCGCTCGCGTGTCCAGGTCAAGGCCCCCGGTATCTTGCCCCGTCACTCCGTCAACGAGCCCATGCAGACTGGTATCAAGTCCGTCGACTCCATGGTCCCCATCGGCCGTGGTCAGCGTGAGTTGATCATTGGTGATCGTCAGACCGGTAAGACCGCCGTCGCTCTCGACACCATCCTCAACCAGAAGAACTGGAACAACGGCTCCGACGAGTCCAAGAAGCTCTACTGTATCTACGTCGCCGTCGGTCAGAAGCGCTCCACCGTTGCCCAGCTCGTCGGCACCCTCGAGGAGAACGACGCCATGAAGTACACCACCGTCGTCGCCGCCACCGCCTCCGAGGCCGCTCCCCTCCAGTACCTCGCTCCCTTCTCCGGTGCTGCCTTTGGTGAGTGGTTCCGTGACAACGGCCGCCACTCCCTGATCATCTACGACGATCTGTCCAAGCAGGCCGTCGCCTACCGTCAGATGTCGCTTTTGCTGCGTCGTCCCCCCGGTCGTGAGGCCTACCCCGGTGATGTCTTCTACCTTCACTCGCGTCTTCTCGAGCGTGCCGCCAAGATGAACAAGGACTTTGGCTACGGTTCGATGACCGCCCTGCCCATCATTGAGACCCAGGGTGGTGATGTGTCCGCTTACATTCCCACCAACGTCATTTCCATCACTGACGGTCAGATCTTCTTGGAAGCTGAGCTGTTCTTCAAGGGTGTCCGTCCCGCTATTAACGTCGGTCTCTCCGTCTCGCGTGTCGGTTCCGCCGCCCAGACCAAGGCCATGAAGCAGGTCGCCGGTTCGCTCAAGCTCTTCTTGGCCCAGTACCGTGAGGTTGCCGCCTTCGCCCAGTTCGGTTCCGACCTGGATGCCTCGACCCAGTTCTTGCTCAACCGTGGTGCCCGTCTGACTGAGCTCCTCAAGCAGCCCCAGTACTCGCCCCTGTCCATCCCCGTTCAGGTCCCCATCATGTTTGCTGGTGTCAACGGTTTCCTTGACAAGCTCCCCGTCAACAAGGTCGTCGACTGGGAGAAGGACTTCATCGGTCACCTCCAGACCCAGCAGCAGCCCCTTCTCGAGGAGATCCGCTCCAAGGGTGTCCTCTCCAAGGAGCTCGAGACCAAGCTCCGTGAGGTCTGTGATAACCACGTCAAGTCGTTCCTGTAAAAAACATATTTCGACACCTTCATTTCTTTCCCCCGTCTTTAACATAGTAGAAACATCAGTTGTGCAAAGTAACCCAAAAGAAAACTATAAAAAAGAAATGATGAGCTGAGCTGACTTTCAAGCGCTCTCTTCCTCTTCTAATCCCTGCGTCTTTTTCCGCCTTTCATTTTCATCCTTTTACGTTTGTTATCATCCCACATTTTTGCATGGCTGCTCAGCTCTACAAAACTGAAAGTGGTCGTCTCTTCCACGCCGGTGCGGTTGCCATTATCACGGTCGGGTAAGCTACCAGAAAAAAAAGAACGACGAAAAACATGAGACAGCGCTGCAGATACTCAAGCGTATCAGTCTTCCTGCACGGGGCAAGACACACGTTTCACGATCGCTCTGTCGCTACCTGCGTTGGCTCGGTGTGGCAACGCGCGTGTTCAGCGTGGGCAACTACAGAAGAGAACGCATGGGCTCGATTCCGAACGATTGGTTCGACCCAAGTGAGTCACCACTCTAACCGACATGCTGCATGCCCACTGAGCCTTTTTCTTCCCCTCTTGTATCTCTTCTTTGTCAGGTAATCTCGAGGCTCTGAAGGTCCGCGAGGGCATTGCAGACGAGTGCCTGGACGACATGATTGAATGGCTCGCCCATGGCGGCGGCCAACTTGGCATTTACGATGGCAACAATGTCACCGAGGAACGTCGCCGGGAAATACACGAGAAATTGATTGCACGAGACATTCATGTAAGTCAGATACCACGTTCTCTATCAAAGACAAGCAGCTCACTTATAGCTTATTATTTTTTTTGCAACAACCGGTTAGCCCCTTTTTATCGGTAAGCGTACAAGGAGGAAGGCAGTGACATGGAACTCAACCTCAGCCAGAGTCCATATGCAACAAGCCGGAGATTGTCTATGCCAACATACGCAGCGTCAAGATATCATCACCTGATGTAAGAAATACAAAGGAAACCCGACGGATATACGGATCTTTACTGTTTGTTTAGTATGTCGGCTGGGATCCGGAAGAAGCCGTCAAGGATTATACAGTAAGTCGACATTAGAGCGTGGATTCCCATTTCACTCACATCACGATGTGTTTCTAGCACCGTATCGAGCGCCACATGGAGAACTACGAGACAATTGCAGACACGAGCCTGCCCTTTGTCAAGCTTCTCAATGTGGGCGAAAAAATCACGGTGAACCGCGTCGCGGGCTACCTGCAATCCCGCATTGTGTACTATCTCATGAACCTACACGTTCGTCCTCGCAAGATCTATTTCGCGCGGGTAAGACGTCACCACTTTTTCATCTCCATCCATCATCCTCACATCGTATGGTAGACCGGTAAAGCGTTAAACGACCTCTCATATAAAGGCGATGCGGAACTCTCTGAGGAGGGTCATCAGTACGCACAACAACTCAAGACGTTTCTGCTTGCCTATCGCGCCCAGCAAACCACGGCGTCCGGTACACCCGAAGAGCAGGCACGACCCCTCACGGTAAGTTCGACAAAAAGAGTATAGAAGTGAAACCTCATTCCTTGGGGGCAAAGGTCTGGACATCGACACGCAAGAAGGCACGCCAGACGGCCGAGCCCTTTGAGAGTGAGGGCGTTCCTGTGCGCCAGCATTCGGTCTTGACCCAGTTGAACCCGGGTGAAGCTGACGGCCTGACGAGGGCACAACTGAAGGTACAAAGGAAAACAAAGAAAAAGACAGGGAAGAGATTTTTTATATCGTGGGTCATACTCAACCCGAATGCTAGGAAAAATTCCCCGAGGAAGTGGTGCGCGCGCGCCAGGATCCTTATCGACACCGATACCCCCGCGCCGAGGTACAGTGTTTCAGATAGATCAAGAAAGCAAGCAAGCAAGCACAACATTCACACATACACACACGTTTGGTATAGTCTTACCATGATTTGGCAGTACGGCTAGAAGCCGTAATTATGGAGCTCGAGCGGGAGAAGAACGATGTGCTGATTATTGCCCACGAAACCGTACTGAAATGCCTTTACGCCTATCTTTTTGATAGACCCGAGAGCGTAAGTTCCGCCTCGTCTTATAAGTTAAGTATGTATGCTGATTGGGCTTTTTTCTTTTCTTTTTTGACAGGAAATCCCTACGATCTCTATTCCGCGCAACTTCTTGATCGAAATTACCCCGTCAGCGTACGGATGCAAAGAAGCGCGTATGCAGCTAGACTTATAATCTCAAGCAAGACGTAGTGGTAGTGGTAATGGTAGTAGTAGAGGTAGTGGTAGTTATGGTGGCAGTAGTAGTAGAATCATAGCAATGGCGACAATGCATAAAATTGTTCCACTGTCTTTTTAGTACAGCAGCCAATCAGGCACGGCAAATGAGTCTGTGGTCGTGGCTTGTCGAGCCCTTTCACTTGGGAAATCTCTCTCTCTCCTGCCTTTTTCTTGGACTTGCCCAGAATTCAGCCATGGACGTCGACAGTGAGACACCCGTCAAGACAGAGCAAGGCCAGGCAGGCACGACTCCTTATGGTCTGCAGCCTGACGAGTGGACGTTCTACCAGTTCGTTCAGACCAGTGGCAAAGTAAGGACCACCTTTCGAAATAAACGCGATCGAGGAATCTAACAAGAGGTGCCTTTTTCTCACCAATGTTTAGGGCGTGAAATTAACGGATCGTCCGCCCAACATGTCCATTGAAAATGCGTACATGGCCATGAACTCGCTTTTGAAGAAGGTAAAAGAGGAATACGCTAGGAAGAAAAAAAAAAACAGAGAACCTCTTACACAAGTATCTACGCCGAAATAGAATGCATTGGAAATGATGCAGCAGAACGGAGAGAATCTGCTGCGCGCGGTTGATTTGAAGGAGGCTGAAAAGTAAGCCAAGCTTCGAGACGCCCATGAGAGTTCATTATCTGATGCACACCATGACGATAGGGCGAGCAAGCTGAACGAAGAAGGGCGCTTGGTATACAACACGATCCGTGCGGCTGGCAACGAGGGTATCTGGTCCAAGGACCTCAAAAAGAAGACCAACCTCCATGCCATTGTCCTCCAACGTACCATTAAGCTCCTCGAGCAACGCCAGGAGATCAAGGCCGTCAAGCACGTCAAGGTAATGAATCTTTTTTTTTTTGTGTGTGTGTGTGTATTCGATTGTTTCATCTCATTCATGCCTTCTTTCGTCTAGTATCCGACGCGCAAAATCTACATGCTTTTCAACCTCCAACCGTCCAGCGAAGTGACCGGTGGCGCGTGGTATACCGATCAGGAACTGGACACTGAGTTTATCGACAGTCTCAAGACGGCCTGTCTAAAATACATATCCGCCAGAGTAAGTATCAGAAAAGAACAGGGGAGAGCTCGGGCACTCAAACATCAAACTTCCATGCAGAGTTTCCCAAGAAACGAGGATGTGCGCGATGCTGTGTTTAGCGCCGAGCACGAACACTACCCGACCGCCAAAGAGATTCGTCGTTTCATCACCGAATCCCGTATCTCGTCTGTCGAGCTGAGCGTCAAAGATATTACCAGTCTTCTCGATATCCTCGTCTACGACGGCGCGGTCGAGAAGAAGCTACCCTATGTGTCTGGCTTTGACGAAGACTTCAGCGACGACGAAGACGGTGCTGGTGTAGGCGACGATGACGCGGCGCTGCAGTGGGGCTACAAGGCAGTGCGCAAGAGCTCTGGCCGCGTACAGACGTCTGCCTTTACTGAAGTGCCCTGCGGCAAGTGTCCAGTAAGTGAAGATGAGAGTTTGATCTATTGGGTAAACTTAAGGTTCCTTTTTTTTTATTAGGTCTTCAGCTTTTGTCATGAAAACGGTCCAGTCAACCCATTCAACTGTGAATATTTCAAGACGTGGTTGTCCTGGTAAAAAAGAACACCCCCAATCACATTTCCCTTTCAACCCAAACTGCATCTCCCTTTCTATTCTCTTGTAGCATAATTCGTACCTTTGCTTTAATCGCATCCATCGTTTCTATTTTTCTTCTTCCTTCCCCCTTTTTAAACCTGAAGACTTATTTTCTGCCTCTTTTGCATACCTAAAAGAAAAACCGAAACACATTGGAAGCTCTCTTGTCCGCCTTGAACCAACTGCCTTTCTATGCAAAATGATGGAGAAATCGATCGAGAGGGAGGGAACATGACGCGTTCCAGCATCATCTTGCATGTTGGTGTGGGGTAATAGACCACATGACGCGTGTGATCCGAGCGCGTGTTGGGCCCGCTGCATTCTGCGAGTTCCCACAGGATGTCGTGTGTCCCCCATCCAGGCAAACCGAAAAAAAAAAAAAATTTCTTATGTGTGTAAATGTGTGGGTAGGTGACACCAAGCATGCCCGTTTCCTGGCAGTTCCTTAGCAATGGCCCAAGTTGTTCTTATGAAAAAAGTGAGGTGCTACCATTGATGCTGGAAAAGGGACATGGAGTGGCCCAGGTCGTCTTGGCCTTGCGTCCATGAGAAAATATGGATGCATATGTGTTCCTCTCTTTCGTACCGTATCACTGTGCGCTAAAACATGTGTGCTGACCGACAGCCTGACGCATTTTGTTGGACTATTTACGCGATGAATTACGCAAAAAAGACATGGTTTTTGTGATCATGAATAATAGACTTCAAAGTCACCGAGATCATCTCTTTTTTCGATAATCGTCTCGGCTCTATTCATCCATATCCATCACTCAGTTGTCTCCCAAACGTCATCGATTGCCTCTTGCGCGCGCAAGGGAGCCCTCACCAGAGAGGCTTTGTAAATGAGTATAGGATGGGAAAAATATAACGCCGTTGAAATATTTGACAAAACCTTATGCCGAAGGTGTATATCATTATGCTTTGCTTAGACAGACAGATATCCTGCATGGGATACACATGACACTAATACAGTAATATCTCAACACAAAGACCTTCTTGGCAGATTTCAGAAAGAAGCACAGAAAAAAAATAAATTAAAATAAGACGATCGCGGTCGTTCTGGAACGCATCAATTATAGATGGCAGATGAACCGAAGATGACCCAGCGATCTTGGCCATCCTCAAGCGGCAAGCACCCGAGTTGTAGTGTCTAACCTTTATCCGCTGTTTCCATTTTTTTAACAATCTATTAGCAGCAAGAGGCATAGTGTGTGTATGTGAAACTGAACGCGGACCGCCAACTACTGAGTCATGGATTTACCCAGTGCGGCAAGGCCAATCGAGGCGGCATCCCAATGAGAAAGTGGAGTTGAGCGGAGCCCGAGGGTGACTCATTCGATCGTGGCCTGGACATTTCCTCCAAACAGCAAAGCGTGTTACAGCACACCTCGAAATCCAGTGCGTGCGCTGTTTGTGCCGTGAACGCCTAATAATAAACACGCAACTCCTCTTTGGGATCGTGTGTGTGCGTGTGTGTGCGTGTGTGTGCGTGTGTGTGTGTGTGTGCTATGCTTGAGTATGAAGTGCATGACCCCCCTCTCTCTCTCCCATGGAATGAGCTTTCCGCGGTCCGCGGACGCCGACCGACCTCAATACATTCTTGAATGAAACGCCTCAGGTGGGCGGCGCACAGAGCATGAAACAAAAACATGGCATTATCTTATCTATGTATACAAAAAGAGAGGTTCGCAGTTCATGTCTGTAGGGAGATATATCGAAACAACTCAACTCCCTCTTCCTTCTTCTTATCTCCTTTCACCTTTGTTTCTCTTGTTTTTTGCCTGCGATACAACGCATGTATTGCATAAAAGTACTGTAAAAATTTTTTCCTTAATGACTCCCCTCGCACACGCACGCGCACATACACAGAAGTTACTAACTTGACGTAGTCGGTTCTCCGATGACCTGGAAGAGTAAAGAAGCATCTTTTAAGAGTTTGTAGACGTTTCTGCATGAGAAATAAAAAAGTTCTGTTGACGGGTACACAGTGTTTTTATTTGTAGTCAACAAAACATTCACTATCAAAATTCGAGAAGCAGTATACAGATGCGGTCGAGACGAAGGGGTCCTTTTCGTTTACTCCCTGTTTGTTGCCACTTGCTTTAAATTTTTTCATTTTAGCCCTTCCATGAGTCCACAGTCAAGTCAGTCTCTTTTTTAGGCAACATTAGCCAAGTTGGGGGAGGCGGAGGTGAGGTGACAAGTCAGCCTCCTATTTTTACACGCCTGTACACAGCATATACTGGGTTTCGGCAAATAGACATGGCGAATGAGATTGCTTTTGGGGGTAAGCGTGGGGAAAAAGAAAAAACCGCCCGCGGGCAATTTGAAAAGGTACCTGAGAGCCAAGTGTGCAAAGGACTGAAACCGATTGCATCACCTCAAGCGAGCCTTACCAAATCGAGCGGGCCCCAAGTGTCTCACGCTCTCAGCGAACCAAATCGGCTCATTTCCAAACCCTATAAATACCCAACCTTTCATCCTGCATTTTGTTTGTACATAACAACTCTTTACACACCAAAAACTCCTCTACCTTATCTTCACAAAAAATGGATCCCGGATACAAGCTCCTCCAGCACATCAAGACTGTCCCCAACCTGATCAATGAGGACCCAAGCATCGTGACACCCAAGAACACGAGCTTCATGGACCTGCCGTGGGGCGAGTTCTCCAAACTGTTGGCCAACCAAGAGAACCAGCAAAAGGCGAAGATGACCCGCCGCTCCTCGGCCACTTCGCTGGACTCCGCATCAAGTGCTTCCTCTTCTGAAGAGACCTGCAACTGGGATGGAATGACTGGCTTCCAGGACGCCATCCACTCGCGCGAACACTGAATTCACAGCCAAGAATGATATCCCCCCCCCCACAAGCACACACTAGCATCATAACACACTCACAATCTTTCACACTCTTGCATACTTCCTCTCTTTCTACCTCTCTGTCTTCTCTCTCCTCTTGATCACCGCTATCTCCTTTTTTTTATCTCATAATTGATTTGCATAAAACGAAAACCGGAAATATTGATTTGCATATTTTTTTCTCACACCTTAAAATTATTTTGATGTCTTTGCTCTCCCAAAAGTTTCCTGTCAGTCCAAATCGCAAAAAGAGACGCGCTGTTACATTGTCCCACTCGCATGTCGTGGCTTGATGAAGTAGTCGAGGATCCTCTGCAGGATATCGAGCAGCACATTCGTCAACTGAAGAAAGAGGAGGACAACTATCACCTTCTCGAATCACTCCAGGCGGTGATGACCCGATTCGAGCATGACAAGCGTTATCAGAATGACCTGCGTTTCGTGCGCTGTTGCCTCGCATATGCTTCATTTATCAGGGAACCTGAGGCGATATATCAAAGGATGGAGGACTTGGCGATCGGTGTGTATGTTGCTGCCTTTTACGAATACTATGCCGAGTACCTCATGGAAGCACACAGGTCGACAGATACTCCAAGAATTGCTCATTGCCTTATCTTTCTTTTATTATGTCGTTATCTAGGTGGTCGGACGCCAAGCGCTTGCTGCGTCGGGGAATCGACCGCAACGCCCAGCCGCTGGCAAGGCTCGAAAGTTTGATCCAATCAGTTGATACTCAGATAAACGTCAGTGATCACCATCATTTGCCACATCAGCAGAACCACCACCACCGCTACATGTCCACGGGAACCATGACGAGCGTTGATGACGCACAGACGGCAGTGGTCCAGCCGCTGCTCGTATATTCGTCGCCGCCACCCCTGCCAGACACGTTTCCGTAGGCCAAGCCCAGTGGCGAGCTCTCTTTGTCCTCTTTGACTGGACGGAAGCAAGCCTGCGACGTGCCTGTAGCGCGGCGGTGCTTCGCGAATGCTACCGTGAGTCGGGCCAGGAAATGTCGATCGAGGAAGTGCGATACCAGTGGCAGCACCGGTGCATCCTGAAGAAAAAACCAGGCGCCGCCGCTTCTTATCAAAAACGCCGTATTTGGTCGCTGGACGTTACACGCGCCCACAAGGAAAAACAACGCACAGGCCACTCTTCGCCAGCAGGAGCAAGTCAGGCGACCAACGCTCACCTGGTCGCCTTCTTGTCCGACGGTACACCTGCGCCCCCTGACCCAACTCAAAACACAAAAAGAAGCAGCACACACCTCAGCCGATCACACCATTTGATACCACTCGAGACATGCATCATCCGCGACGCGCTGACGCACATCGAGGACGATCCAGCCTGCATCGACCACCGTCCGCGCTCTGGCCTGACCGATCGGCTGCGACTCGAGCGCAAGGCGCGGCTCTCTTTCGGCGCCACTCCAGTGCGCAAGCTGGGTCAAGGGGCCATGGGAAAGGTGTACCTGGTGGAGGGTGACATGGCGTGCAAGGTGGTGCAGAGCACGCAGGCCGTGAGCTGGGAGTTTTACATCATGGTGCAGGCCGCGCGCCGTGGCGCTGCCGAGGCGATCCAGCCCGCGCTAGGCCTGCATCTCTTCCAAGACACGGGGTTTCTCCTCGTGGGCTACGCCCGCCATGGCACACTCCTGGACGCGCTGAACGCGCAGCGTCAGCTCAATCGGCGCATGCCGACCCTGGTCAGCTTGGCCATGCCCGAGCCGCTCGCGCTCGCTCTGGTGGAGCGACTTGTGCAGGCTGTCGTGACGCTGCATCGCGCGCAGATCATTCACGGCGACCTCAAGCTCGACAACGTCGTCCTGTCCCTGAACGACCTCGATGTTGGCCAGCGCTGGCTGACGCTCGTGGATTTCGGCCGATCCGTCGATCTCTCACTCTTGCCAAGCCCGATCCGGCTCCAGGCGGCCTGGTCGCCCCAGAAAACGGATATGCCTCCTGTCCAGAACCACGCGAGCTTTCCACCGTGGTGGGTGGACTACTGGGGCCTCGCGGACATGGCTCACTGGATCCTTTTCGGCAAGGCGTTGCAGATCAGAACACGCAATAAAAGGATCGTATTACAGCAGCCGCTGCGGCGCTACTGGCAAAAGGATCTATGGGCACCCTTATTTGATCTGCTTCTGAACCCCGCCCATGTTGGCCGCGAAGGTCAGGCCCTCACAGATCAGCTTGAAGCGCTCGCTTGCGCTTTTCGAGATTGCCCAGTCCGGCAGGAATACAGAGAACGCTCGGCTCTGCTACAACTCAAAGAGGCGCTGTCGGGTTTATAAAAGGAAGAACGGATGTAGATAGATTGCATTGCGAGGTATATAGAAAGACATGATTTTCGAGGAGGTGAACGAGAAATACAATGTACAGAATAGTAAACGAAGTGAATTAAAGAGAGACACTAGGTTCGGATGTTGAACCTGCCTGCCTTGGTCAAGCTTCGCACGCCCTGATGTAGAAAACAGAGATCTATGAGTAAACTCAACGACGACCCTCTTGGTAGCATTTTACCTTGTATGGTTTGTAGCCTTCATGGAAAAGACGCAGACTGTCCACCTTCAGACCCGACACAGCATACATGCTGATCTGGAAATCGACACTCAGTGTCATACCCCCTTCAGGTTGCTCCTCGCTGATGCAAAGAATGATTATGAGTGACCGGCTCATTTACCACACCCATACCCTTTTACTTACCTTGTTCTGAATGTGCCCGAAAGCATCGGTGCTCGATCTCGCTGCTGGATCTTGCCAATGTCCCATTTGATAGACTAACCAGCAGACAGAGTCAGTGGAATTCGATCACCCTGTTTTCCTTCAGACTTACTTTGCTGACAGGGTCATACATATATTGACCCGAATTGCACGTCGCATTGACGCCCGTGGTAGACTTGGGCATGGGCAATGTGAGCGTAACCCGCTCGATGGGCTTACCGTCGGTAGACCGTGGCATGACCGAGATATCAAACTTGCCTCCGTTCTTGGTGATCAGGATCTGAGGTCTTACTTGCAGAGGCATAGCTTGGTATTGAGAAAGCGCCACGCTAATAGAAGACATTAATCTCGCTGACGCTCCTTCTCCCCTCCCTCAATATCCAAGTAGAGATACATACCGATAGGACATGAGCTTGAAATGACCATCCGGAGGCACAAAGGATAGGACTTTTTCGCTCTCCCACTTGCGATACCTGAGCTGAGATTAGTATGTTCCTGTTGCCCACCTGCGAGCTTACCTGACGCAAGGATGGAAGCTGACATCGTCGATGACGCGTGGGTTGATAAAGCTCAAGGTCAGGTCGGGCATACCCGACAAGCGGCAGTTGGCCACCACGTTGCCATGGGCTTCACACGATACCACATTACCGTTTCTACTGACCGTAAGCGGGCTTTCGTCAACCTGTGCCGGGACACTTACTGTGCAATGGTAGCATCAATCTCCTCGACAATGTCGAAGTAGATTTCGTTTTGTGTATATTTGACGCCGGCCTTGCGCCAGGGTATACTCGACAAATTTTGAGGCAGCTTGGGTGCAACACTGGAGTGGAGCACAAGGATGGTAAGTGACCGTGTCCCCATGTGTCCCATTCCCTTTTCTTCATTACCCTGCTGCCGCACCGACGGTGGTCATGACTTTGTTCATCATGGTGGGTGGCATGATGATATCCTTGAGCGTGTTGGGTTCGGTCGTCAATGGGTAGCCATAATCCATCATTTCCTCGAGAAGCTATCCGCAGTGTAGTGTAAGCCAAAAGTTGGATCTTTTTGTCTGAGTCGATTCGTGTACCTGATAGACGGTGACGAAGTTTTCGCGGATCGAGAGCTCAGACACTTCGCCAAGATAATCGGTCAAGATGTCGATGATGCGGTGGATGAACTCGAATACCAGCATCGGGTTGACTGCAGTGGAGTGAGTCTTTGAAAGTCTTTCGCTGTCTACCCAGTCTCATTGGTTCTACCTTCACGATCGACGGGACACAGCCAAGTGAGGTCGTTGCGCAGGACGTTGAGGAGCCAGTATTTGGGTGTTTCGAGGATAGGCGGCACATCGTCTCGAGTAAAGAAGGGCTCCTTCCAACGACCCTTCTCTTCCATGTTGGGCGGCGGCGCATTGATAAACTTGGCGCTCTCGTCATTGAACACGTCCACAATTTGTCTCGAGATGATTCCGCGCCAATGTTTCTCGACGATAATTTTCCTGTTATTTTTTTTGTTTCATGAAGCAGGCATGAGGTTCACGTTCATACAAAGTCCTACTGCGTTTTTTTACCCTTGTGCGTTGATTACAAAGAGTGAGTTGATCATGGTAAAGGACGCGAACCAAAAAAGTCAGAGGAAGCGAGTCTATGTGTTTCAGGCCAAGACGATATTTTGAATGGCCGATGGGGGATATTGCAGTAACAGGCCCTTGAAACGCGCCCTTTCGTTTTAGCTTCCCTAACTCATACCCTTTGGTAGTCTCAAAGGGCACGGTATTGTAAGGATCTCCACCGCGAGGAGAAGTAGTGTCGGTTAGGACGGCAACTCGGTCGGCAACGCTGATCCGTGGCAAGAAGACGGGAAGCTTGTTGCGCTGCTAAGGGATCTTCCCTCGTTACGGCGTAGACGGCCGGGGATACGGAAATAAGGCCTTTTGGCGGACATAAATGCGAGGGATGGAAGTTTGGACGATAAGAACGTTTGTCCTTCAGGAGCACATCGCAAAAGTACAACAGCTGCCGAGTCATCCTGCTCTTGTGTTCAGTGAGCTGAGATTTTTATGTTATGAAATTTGTGTGGTCAATCTTTACTCAGCTGGGAAGGAACTTCTTCCCCGTCTGTATGATTTACGAACAAATGAAAACGCGATAATGACGCCGTAGAGAGTTGCTTGAAATTTGTACAGAAACCTGAGAGAAGCTGTATGTAGATCATTGGTCCTTTGGATCAAAAGCAGTAAATTCCAAGGCTCCAGACACGAGCATAAAGTTGCCTTTTTTGGATTGTACCTGGTTTGGCAGAAGGACCGGAAGCCTTGATCTCGCCTGCCATGCACGAAGAAGAAAAAGAAAAGATAACGCCGAAGACATCCTTAATCAAAAGCATAACTTTATCTGTATAAAACACACGTATCATACTCTACGTATAGCATAAGCATATACTGGATGGAAAAACGACGTTTTGTCGCCAGCTGAAAAGGCCAGCACCTGATCACCAGACACAACGCATGAAAGCCAGTGTACTGGCAACGACATATAAACCGCAGCAAAAAGTTGCCATCCAACACCTCTCTCTTCTCAAAGCCTTTTCACAAAAGTAAGTGTCTTGAATGACGAATCTCAGGTCATGAATCTCATTCTTTTGCAACCAGACTACGCCATGGCCTCGATCTCGTCCTTGCGCACGTCCCAAGGACACGTCGCACAAGTCTATTGTCGATCTCTGACGGCTGTCAAGACACAAACAACACGCAAGTCATTGCACCCTTATCGCACAGACCAAGAACAAAATACATCAAGCAGCAGACACGAGGCGAATAAGGCGACCTGGACTCAAGGTGACCATCATGGTCTGAGGCCTCTCAAGAAAGAGTACACACTCTTCATTCAACATGTAAATTTTTCATTGTTCTCCTGCATGCATGGCATGATATGCTCGACACATACGTGTTATTGACATCGATCTCATCTCCAGGATCAATTCCACGGCTGCTACTGATACACAACGATACACAACGCACTACCTCACCTGCGGCCATACTAAAACGCGACACCTATGTTCTGGTCTCTGCAGTACTTCTGCAAACAAAAAGAAACAGTAAGTAACCTTGACACAAGTTGGAACTCGATCGAACCGCTCATTCTGGGATCCAGACCATCGTGTAACACGACGAAACGACAACCACAATGCCATGACAGAGCACGCCACATGACGCACGCCACAACCCTATGACCATACTGTTTAAACGCCTACCCAATGGGATTTGATCTACTTTCCCACAATCAAGCTACAGTCCCAAAAAAAGAGGAGAAAAGAAGAAGGAAAAAGAAGAAGAAAAAAAAAAAAGAAAGAAGAAGAAGAAAGGACCGAAGAAGAAAAAGACATACATGAACTCTCTGGTAAGCATTGCAGCCCCTATTGTATACGCTGAGTACTCATTTCATCTTATCTATGTAGCGTCCTGGGGAACTGCATGGCTTTGTCTCTTCATGTTTGCCGACTTGATGCAGAAAAGAAAGCCTCACGATAGCAGCAGGTAAGGAAACAGTTAATGGCTCTATATTGCATACTCATATATGGTACGCCCAAAGTTCTATACGCAAGGCACTCTCAGTTCAGTCTCAAGAAAAATCTCTGCAACACCGCACGTTTGGCGAATTAGCTCTGCGCGCAACGCAGTACTGGCACCAATTCACTCTTATCGGTGCATGGCCATAAATGTTCTCAAGCAGCGGTCGCCTTTGTTACTGCTGCCAACATGCAAGCAAACATTTTGCGAACTGCATAGGCAAGTATCTCGTTAAGATATTGATTACTTTATTACTAACGCAATTTCAATATATAGACAGGTGTACACAAGCACTGGATTTCTCCTACTGTATGAGCGTGAGGGTCAGCCATACATAGGCACCATGCACGGGACAAGCAACATCCGTCTTTTCGACGAGGTATCGATCGCAGTCATTGGAGCATACTCAAGAGCGCGCGACATTAAGGAAGGCGCGAAGCCAAACTGCATGGCAACGGCATATCAGAAAGCACAGAGACACAAGCTATGTGCGCGCAAGGCATGGAGCAAAGCCAAGGCGATTCTTTCATCGGGCCTAGGAGCTACAACCACGGCACTGAGGAGGCCACTGCTGGATTCACGGCACAGAGCCGCAATCTACATATGCGCAAGGCTTTGGAGCATTACCATGACGATACCGCGGTCCATTCGACGGAGCTATAGCCGAGGCACCAAGGAAGACACTGTCGTACTCACGGCACAGACGCGCAAGCTACATATGCGCAAGGCATTGGAGTAATACCATGACGACACTACCGCCAATTCGAGGGAGCTACAGCCAGGGCATTAAGGAAGACACTGCCGTGATCACTGCACAGACGCGCAAGCTGCATATGCGCAACACATTGGAGTAATACCATGATCAAGGAGGACACTGCTGGAGACATTGCACCGCATTGAAGCATGACATCAAGCAAGACACCTGAGATGTGCTATCGAACACAGGCGTCTCTGTGCCCAATACCGTTATGAAGAGACCATAGGTATGTATAAGAGTGTCTTTTATCTTGCGAAACTGACTTCTCACATTCTTGTCTAGAGCTCGAAGCAAACCAGATCAGCCACCCCACTCTCTGGCGAGCAACATCCAGTCTGCACGCAAATGTGCGCCCCTCCCCGACCTAGTCGGGACAGAGAAGAAAGAGACGAGCCCATCATTCGGCGCTCGTGCGTCTACTGGACGCTGTGGGAATACCAGGTGCTGTATGCCGGCACGGGTCGGCGATGGGCACCCCGCCTTCCATTCCTTCCGTTCCCTTTTCTGCTTGCTGTTGTGGCCCGGCCCCTTTACAATCATTTCTTTTTTTTTTTTGTTGCCGTAAGTGACTTTTTGTAAACTCGTATACTTCATCGATGGCTTATTGTTTTTCTTTCTCTAGTTCGTGCCCCTCCCCTCTCCTCGAAACGGCTAATGCCGTTTGTCAAAAATTCCGCCGGGCCACTTCACCATTCTATCCGCTCCCTTTCCCATCTACCACTCGACTCCGCCCTATGCCTATGCTTCTTCTTCTCCTCCTCGTCCTCCTCGTCTCCTCGTCTCCTCGTCTTCTTCGTCCTCCTCCTCGTCTTCTTTCCGCCCTTATGCCTGTTTGGGGAGGCGCCCCTGCCGGCCTGCCACGGTGGTGGATGGTGGTCGCGTTTGCTTAGTCGTGCTGGTGCCTGCTGCCTTGTCTGCCGTGGTCGTTCGTGGTGTCCCGGGGTTTGAGCTTGTCTTGTCGCTCTGGAGCCGTTATGTCCCTGGGTGACCATGCCCAGGGATTCGCCCCGCCGTCTTGAAGCGGGAGCCGCGCCTTAGCAACCGCCCGCAGAAATCGCCACAGCCGTCCAGCACGCGCCGCTATTCTCATAGACAGGACAGGGTCACACCTGTGTGTGTGTGTGTGTGCTCTGCTGTTCTATCCTTGAATGATTCCGAACGCCGGAACGTCGATTCGGGCTTCTCGGTATCTCCAGAACTGTACCATTATCCCTCAACAGCGGGAGTGACAGTTCGGTCGGTCTCCGATTGCGATTCTTAATCGTAAGTACATATACCTCTTTGTTCTTATTGATGATGCTGATCGTTGCTTTATCGTATCGCTTAGAAATCTGCCTGGGACGGGTGTTCTTGTTCTGTTCGGTTGACGGTGGAGCCTATGGATGGACGCTCTGGCTCGAAGGTAAACTTTATGTCCAGTTTGTGGTTGTGGTGCCTTTGGTAGGAATTCAAGGTACAAGAAATGGGAGTGTGCTGCATTTATGGCTCTTTGACAATGATTCGGCCGGGTCAAGATGTCCACCGGCACAAAGGCAAGTCCAAAAGAATTGATAAGGTGCTTCCATGGCAGATACTACCAGCGTCCGTTTATTTTTAGGCATATTTACTTTACTTGATCCTTGAGTGGCTTGCAGCTCGGGTAACGAGTAAGTGAAATTATATACAGATCTCCTTCTAGTTATTAATTATACATTGCACTGCATCTTTAGCCATGAGGACGTCAGAGTTGAGCGTTCCTCGTGCAACCTGCCCAGGGTCGTCAGACGCGACACGCCGTTCGACGGGTATGGCTTTGCTGTACACGGGCGCTCTGTTGACGGTCATCTTGGTGTCACGAATACAGTCTCAAGAGTCAAGCGTCAAGTGTTCGTTATGCAATCTATTCCGTGACGAACCGTTTGACGACTGCAGATGCCTACCCTGGAGCTCGCCATTCCGATTATTTACTCTACTTTTTACCGAGCATGACTGATGGCCATTGTATACCTCTATGAAGGCAAGTACATATTCGTGTATACATCATGATGAAGACGGAATGCTAACTCATTACTTAACACCCGTATGGCCCCTTCCATCGTTCTTCTATTCTCGGGACGGAGCATCTTGTCGAGGGCCATATCTGCAGACCGACACACACTCCCAATCTCGTACATAGTAGTCCTACTAACTGTCATCATCCACAGGCAGCCAGGGCGGCTCTTCAGACCGCGATGCTTGATATCGACTGGTGCAAGTTTCATCAAGATCGGGTTGTATGCGAGGCGGGATCAAGAGACGGGAACGATTGATTTGTCACGCCCTCTGTTGAGGGATAGTGGTACAGTTCCGGAGATACCGAGAGGGCTCAGATCGACCTTCCTGGCGTTCGGAATCATTCAAGGATAGAACAGCACAGCACAAACACACACACACAGGTGTGACCCTGTCCTGTCCATGAGGATGGCGGCGCGTGCTGGGCGGCTGTGGCGATTTCTGCGGGCAGCTGCTGAGGCGCGGCTCCCGTTTCAAGATGGCGGGGCGGCGGTTCCATGAGCGACTTGGCGAGCTCTCCCCCAGCCACGGACGATCATGGCGGCAGGGCAAAGGGCATCGGCGCGGCTAAGTCGACGCGGCCACCAGAAGCCGCCGCGGCGGGCTGGTGGGGGCTCTTCCTCCAACCCCATTCCACTCCTTTTTCCCCTTCCGCTCCTTTCGTCCTCTTCCTCTTATGCCCTCCCCAAAAAGCCCGCTTCTGCGGGTTTGTATAATTTTAACTATGTTTCATGCTCCATAAAAAATATTTTGTCCAAAGTATTTTTATGGCTTTGAGTATTTTGACTCCTGGGGTGGTCCTACACAGGGACATGCAGTACTGTCTTGTTATGCGACACCGCTCGATTTTGATAAAAAGATTGATTTGGTTGCGTCGATACGGTTTTGGCCATTACCTCTGCAACTCAACGTGACCAGCGCATGTGTATGATGGTCCTTTCGCAGAAGTGAACAGGCTAATAATTTTATATACGAAAGACGAAAAAATAGGAACTAGGGCTGATTTTCAATGACGACCGAGGCAATAGCTTGGCCAAATCACGAGCCGCGTTATTCACAGGAAGAAAAAGAAGAGTCTGACAAGAGCTTATTGTACGCGGTCTTACGGCATTTTTGTTATCTTTTTAGCATGTTTCCATGTATATCTTGGGTAAAGAATATAATCATCCTTCTCCTCAGGACTCAGCGGTCCACCATCTTAGTCCGATGTAAAGAAAAGCTACGGTATAATGGGTAGCACAAATGTTGTGAGATACAAAAAGGAAAATGCTCACCTACGTATTAACTAGATCTTAGAATATGAAAGAAATGTACATATGAGCATTCGTTTACATTACTTCAGAGCAATCTAATAGTCTATCAGCTGAAGCATCCTACGTTGAATACGTAATACAACATCCTGTGATTTCTCATCGCAGCATAAATGGACATCTAGAAGGAGCAGCCGAAGACATTTTTTGAGGTTCTAAACGTAAGCGACGTCTCTCAAACTTATAATAGTGCTATTCAAATATCCATTAGAGGGTCGGCATGAGCAAGGGAATTTAAAAGGGAGCTACTGCATTCATGTATGCTGTGTATGTGCAGTGTAATCTAAAAAAAAAAAAGACAAGAGAATAAAGAGCAGGTATAGCTGATGATCATTCATATGAATGTGTAGCGTTAGGAAGTTATCTAGGTTCTTTGTCGGCTGAGCCACTGTCTTCATCGCAATACTACCAAGTATAGCCATACAGGTTGTTAGATTATGGGATATGTATATATACTGTGTTACTCTTTATTCTGCAGCAAGTACGGGAGCAATCATTCTAATGAGCATGTCATGAGCTACTCTCTAAGCACTCTTTTTCGACTCCAATCTCGCGTGCTTTGCGCGGTGCACCAGGATAGACTCAAATATGGAAGGAATATCGTCTCTGTCCCTAGTATGCATATATCGAACTGAAGCGACACGTAGAGAGACTTACGGGAGCTAGATAACAAAGTTTGTGCCACGATAATGCCGAGATAGGAAGCTGTTGTATAACGCATTGTGTACCACATGGTGCACCTGGTGTACATTTGCTGTATGTAGTCATGCGTGTAAGAAAAAGGTTTTAATTCTAACGTGTTCGACTCCAGCGGTTATAAGGAGATTAAGTCTCCGGAACTGCCGATAGGATTCACATTATCTCAAAGAGCAGAAAAGAGGATGACTCAGAAGAAGGAAGTGACGAGGATTACACTTTACATTGTAATATTGGGATCATCTGAGATGCTCGGTGCACGGATCTACGGTAGGCGCGTCCCACCCTGCAAAATCACCTCACATGACGACTTTTAGAATAAATACTTTTTTATACTGCTTTATTTGAAAACTAATGCGGGTACTTATTGTACTTCTGCTCGCATCCTTATAACAGACACTAAGTAATACTGCTGCCATACTGCAAAATACATCCAGGGTCAGCCAGGAACAACGCATAAAAGTATGTTGAAGAAGCGAAAACAATATCCATTAAGAACATCATCTCTGCAAGGTCGGTGCAGTAGTAAACGCGAAAATATACAACGAATTAGATCTAAAATAAATCGCATAAACCATCTAAATGATCAGGTGCTTTCCCAATGAGTCATATGCCCTGGTCTGGGTCGCTTGTTCCTGTATGTCCGCTCTGCTATAAAAGAAACACTTTCATACGCGTTCTTCTGGCTCATTACAACTTTCTTCTCTCTCTTGTATCAAATCTAATCAAATATGCAACAAGGCAACGGTCAATGCTGCGGGTAAGCATATATATGACCATCTGAGAGAATATGTACTGACGCTACGTAGTAACTGTGGTTCCTCCTGCTCCTGCTCCTCTTGCTCCTCCTGCTCCTGCGGCCGCAAGTAAACTCTCCAAGGAATAGCTCCTCCTCTGAACAGCTGCTTACGAGCTTTGGATTTTTCCTATCCCACGTGTAATGCGGTTATATACTTTTAACAATAAACACTGATGCTGCCATGGGCGTGTCATGTTTAAGCCCAAATGATACGATACAACAATATAAGTCAGTTTACTATGCCCCATTGGGCAGTGTGAGCGTGCGTATGTACCTACGCACAGAGCGTGTACATGAAGAAGTAGAAACTTTGAGTGAGTAGGGCTCGCAGCTAGGATGCAGATGATGATGATGGCGTATATAAATTAAATTCATTTCAGAGTAATTCGTCTGCCAAAGTAAAAGATATTTGTGAAGCTGTTGTCGTGATGTTACTCACACAATTTGCGGCAAAACCTGGGTTATCATTGCAAGAGAGCTAGAAAGCGCGAATAATCGAAAAGCACCAAAGCATAAACCAAGGAAGTTAATATAGTCTAGAAGGACGCACTTGTTGTAAAAGGTGATGTAGCAGTAAGCCGTGTATGGAACAGCTCCTGCCCATAAAGACTGGTCACGTGTTTCAGGAGCTGTGAACGATAATAGCTGGCACAAGCAAGTCTGCAGCACAGCCATGGTAGTAAGACCAAAACGTGGTGAGCTTGAGCAAAACTCTGGAAAATCCTTCATTCAGTGTAAAGTCATCTTCAATGTGTTTCAGGCTCAAGACTGAAGGGCGTCTATTCCACCAGCGAGTGTGTTATGCCTTACCGCTCATTTGCGGGTCTTCACTTCTGTCTTGTGAGCCGAGGCGAAGCCAACCTCCTTAAATTTCTGGTTATAGCATCATGAGAAATAGGGCAAAGTTCCCGAAACGTCTACGACTCTCTACTTTTTTCATGAAGCGGCCATATATGTTATGGGTCCAACCATGATGATACTACATTAATCCCTAGGCAATGTGATATATAAAACAAGCAGACAATGTTTGTTTGAATGAAGAAAAAATTGATATTTAGGTAGAACTGGCTTCATGTATGAACGAGAATGCTTTTCTACGCCGTTCTGAGTAGATTATCTCAATTTCTCCACTCGCAAAACAAGACATAACCTGAGAAAAAAATATCACGTAAAGTTGAGCTAGGGTACAAAAACTTGACTTGTGTTTGCCGAGATGCCTATTCCACTTTTTGACAACTGGTTAATTTTTCGGAAGTGGACTTGGCATGTGGGGGCGAAAATGTGGGGAAACGCTCCACCGAAGGGGAAGGTGATGCAAAATCAACAGCTGAGTCAATCATTTACCACGCTCATTTCATATGACAGTATAAATGCATGTATACCCTCTTCTCAGCTCTTGCTTTTCCCTTCTCACTTTAAGCACTTCTTCATACACTCATGGCTCCTGTACCTCCCAAAGCCTCTTCTGACACTGGATTTCGCCAAGTAAAGCGTATTACTCTAGACGCGAACAACAACCCTTTTCTTACTCGAATGGTAGGCCCCACCTGAATTGGGTAACCAATACACGAACGACGTCGTCTTTCGCAGCATTTTGAAACGCCTCTTGCCCGCGGAGGTTCACCAAAAGATTGAGCCTGATCTCGTGCGGTTTGGCGATCGAGTTGTCGGTGGTACGATTGCGACTATTTTTCTTTAATTGTAGAAAGCCAACTCATCTTCTCCATGACAGACATTCAAGTCATGGGCGACAATGTCGAGGACCCCAACCACTATCCTCGCCTGCGACAATACGATGCTTGGTGCCGGTGAGAACACGAAGACGCGCAATTAGAATAGGACAACTCGCTCATAAGTTCTGGGTATAGACGTGTGGACGAGATCACGGTCGCACAAGGCTGGGAACAGCTTAACGACGTTGCAGCGGAAGAAGGGTAAACCCTCGGCAAATCACTGACACGCGCCGTCAAAATATTTAACCTTCTGAACAGTCTAGTTGCTATTGCCTACGAGCGCCCGATCCAGGAACACTCGCGTATCTATCAGTTTGCCAAGCAGTACTTGTATAGCCCGTCCACTGCCGTCCATTCCTGCCCCATCTCCATGACAGGTACTTAACCCGCTGGGCTGTCTCTCTCCCGCACGTTATTTATTAATAGCTCGAGTATAGATGGCGCAGCCCGCGCTCTGGAAGTGTCTGGCACGGATGCCATGAGAGAGAAGTACCTGCCTCACCTGCTGAGCCGCGACCCAAGCAAGTTCTGGACCAGTGGTCAGTGGATGACCGAGCGCCCCGGTGGCAGTGACGTCGGTCGATCCGAGACGCTGGCCTACCCCGAAGCCGACGGCTCGTGGTCCATCCACGGTTTCAAGTGGTTCTCTTCTGCCACGACAGCCAACATGACCATGCTTCTCGCCCGTGCGGTCGACCCCAAGTCCAACTCTGTGACCGAGGGCAGCAAAGGCCTGTCGCTCTTCATTGCGGAGATGCACCAACCCGACGGTAACCTGAATGGCGTTCGCGTGCACCGCCTAAAGAATAAGTTTGGTACCAAGGGCTTGCCTACTGCCGAGCTTGAACTGACGGGCATGAAGGCCCAGCTCGTGGGCAAGCTCGGTCGCGGTGTGCCTACCATTGCCGCGATCCTGAATATCACGCGCGTGTACGCCGCCATGGGTGTCGTCAGCGCTCAGCGACGTGCGCTCGCCGTTGCCAAGGATTTTGCCGTCAAGCGTGATGCGTTCGGCCAGCGTCTCGACAAATTGCCGCTGCATGTCAAGACCTTGGCACAACTGGAGCTCATGTTCCGCGCGAACTCCCAAATCGCGTTCTATGCTGCCCAGCTGCTGGGCCGCACGGAGTGCTTGCCCGACGGTCCCGAGAAGACGGCTGATATCGCTATGCTCCGTCTCTTGACTCCGATAGCCAAGGCGTACGTGTGCAAGACGGGTGTTAGCACCATCAGTGAGGCCATGGAGGCCTTGGGCGGTCAGGTACAGGACGACTTCCGCGCTATGTTTTTCATCATATCTAACCTAATTATGCATCTAGGGATACATGGAAGAAATAGGCTTGGGCCGACATCTCCGTGACTCACTTGTCAACACGATATGGGAAGGCACGACGAATGTACTGGCGATGGACGTCCTGCGTGTCTTTAAACAGACCAAGAACAAGGCATTCGATGTCTTTGAGAAGGTAACGAACATAAGCTCCATGTCCAGTGAGTGTATATTCAAGTGGATACATCGGCATAGACGCTCTTGGCCAAGGTGGCCAATGTCTCAAATGACAAGCTCAAGTTCGCCGTCACGCGCATCCGCCAGGCACTCGTCAACCTTCGTGTCTTTTTGTCAACAACGAATGACCGCACCGCGCTCGAGGCCAGCGCACGCGATTTGACCTTTGCCATGGGCCGTGTCCTGGCCGGTGTCCTGCTGGTAGAGCACGCCGAATGGGCCCTCCAGAACAAGGAGGCCGAGGCCGAGCAAGACCTGGCGACGGCGTCCCGCTGGTGCAACTTGCCCGAATTCACGCGCCCTCTGGAGGCATTTGACCCGGCTGTGTTGACTGAAGGTAGTGTGCATATATATATATAGGATGTGAGTTTATTGGGGGTAATAGTACTCAACAAGACATATTTTATGTAGATGCCAAATTGGTCTTTGGTGCCAATGCAAAACTGTGAAGGGATGAGAAAACGGGGAGGTAGTGATAGTGAAGTTGCAGTATGAATAAAAGATAAATGATTAGTTTAAAGGTAAGCGTGCTTCAGGGCCTGGTCTAGGTCGTTGATGATATCCTGAGCAGTCTCGATACCGACAGAGACACGGACGAGGGTGTCGGTGATGCCCAGCGTGGCACGGTCCTCGGCACTGACAGAGCCGTGGGTCATGACAGCAGGCACCTCAATGAGGGACTCAACGCCACCAAGGGACTCAGCGAGGGTGATGACCTCGAGCTTGCCGAGCATCTTGTTGACGTTCTCAAGGGTGCCCTGCATGCGGAAGGAGAGCATACCACCGAAGCCCTTTTGCTGGCGACGGGCCAGGTCGTGCTGGGGGTGGGAAGGCAGACCGGGGTAGATCACTTCATCCACCTTGGCGTGGGACTCAAGGAACTCGGCGACCTGGAGCGCGTTCTGCTCGTGGCGCTGCATGCGCACCTCGAGGGTCATCAAACCACGACGGGCGAGGTAGCAGTCGAAAGCGGAAGGAACAGCACCAAGCGAGTTTTGCATGAAGGAGAGCTTATCGTGGATGGCGTCACTGTTGGTGACAGCCACGCCCATGACAACATCGGAGTGACCGTTGATATACTTGGTCACCGAGTGCACGACAACGTCCGCACCGAGGCTGAGGGGGTTCTGGAAGTACGGGCTCATGAAGGTGTTGTCCACGACAAGGAGCGCGCCGTGCGCGTGTGCGTACTCGGCCACAGCGGCAATATCGACGAGGCGAAGGGTAGGGTTCGTGGGGGTCTCGACCCAGACAAGCTAAAACAAATTTTTTGTTTTGTCAGTTATAGAAAAACAAAAAATTCACCCTCCTTCTCGCTCTCGCGCTCTCTCTCTCTCTACTTACCTTTGTGTTTTCCTTGAACTCCTCCTTGATCTTGGAAGCATCATGGAGGTTGACAAAAGTAGCCTCGACACCGTGGTGGATGGCGACCTTGGTGAAGTAGCGGTAGGTACCACCGTACACATCATTGACCGAGATGATGTGGGAGCCGGTGCTGAGGGTGGAGAGGATAGAGGCGGTCACAGACGAGCCGGACGCAAAGGCGACACCATGCTGGGCACCTTCCAGGGCTGCGACAGCCTTCTCGAAGGCATCGCGGGTGGGGTTGCCTGAACGCGAATAGTCATAACCCTGTTCCATTATGTTTTTGCATAAGTCAGCGTGGGAAAATTGGATCTGAAAATCTGATTTACCTTGTGCTCACCCGCAGCACTCTGCTTGAAGGTCGTCGACAGCGAGATGGGAGGGATGACGGCGCCGGTGACGGTATCGGCCTCCGTGCCTGCGTGGATCGCGTTGGTGCCAAAGCCAGCTGCTTGAGGTTGCATGGTGGATATGAGGAAGGAAAAATTAAGGAGAAGAAAGAGCAAGCACACAATCCCCGCCCTGGCGATTTAAAAACGTCATGGATTTCCACGGCTTTTGGGTGGCTGAGCCCTGTCCATGACAAATCGGTGGGTTCGAGTCAATCCTGTCGCACAGAATGCTAAGGGCGTGAAAGACTAGTCTGTTATTCTGTCAAGCCCCGCTTGTCGTTTAAATATCAGACCCTTCCTCCGATTCCATCATTCTGGCAGGTATGTCCTTGAGTCCATCGCTCGCTTGTATTAAAGGTAAAGGGTAACAGGCTGAAAAGCATTGCTTACAAATAGCCAGGATGGCCAGAAACATGACCGACAATTTAGGAAATAAGCATTGTTTTGAGAAATTTGCCTTGTGTCCAGTCATTTCATGGCGCAATCACGTCAATTATGCATGCGACGGCAAATCTGACAGTGACAGGCAGGCCTGGAGTAGAAAGAATGTGCGGCCCATGTCTATCCAATTATCATAGCTGTAACCCACCCACTTCAACTTTTTCGTAATTTTTCCGCTCAACCACGCATCCGTTAAGATATTTTTGTGACCCTGTCTCCCGGACCGTAAAGTTTCGATGTCGCAAATGACAGAAGAAAGGAGAATGGAGCTAGATGGAGCGTCGAGCATGGATAGAGGCGCCATATATCTCGTTGGCAGTACGATCTATAGTTGTTTGCTTATGTATCACTTCTTACCTGCTTCAAACGCTCGTATCTTGTAACGGGAAGTATATAAAGACAGAAGTTATTACACGCGTTATACAACTTGCATCGGCATAGCGAGCATTCTCTCTTCAAATATCACATATGTGCGCCTGAAAAGAGATATACACTAAAAAATGCGAAGAACAGAAACTTCCATACATTCAATATTTATCACAGCTCTTGGTGGCATGATCTGCTAGGACATTATTAGGGAAAAGAGAAAATTGGCCGAATGACTAATACGCAGAAGATGCCGGCACATTGTGATGAAGCGGGGCCCACAGTGGTCATCAAAATATACGTGTACGACGATATTGATGACCGAGTGTGATAACAGATATTCCATACAGCGTTAGATAATGAATACTAGAGGTATCACCCGGACACCAGTGGCGGGATGGATGCCTCGTCTTCGACCTTCGTAAACCAGACACGCAGCTGCTGCGCCCAAAACCGAGCAACAGCACCAGACGGAATTCATGCTTGATTCCCCGTAATTAAATTTGGAGAGGATCACGGGACATTCCTTTGTTCCACCTATTCATTTTCTCATGTGTGGACGATTTGCATGTTACCATTGCGCGTCTGATTTACGACCTATCCTTGAAGAGAGCAATCTCTCGACGACTGACGAATGGATCGACCAAGACCGGTATCAGCCCGTCTACAATGTCGCACCTCGCCGATGGATTCCGGTCGTGCGTCAAATGGACGGGGAATATGTGCTACAAACCATGGTACAGAATAAACGCATGTATGCGCACTCGATGCTCTCCTCTATAACCCACATGTGTGCTCCGTAGAAGTGGGGCTTAATCCCAGCCTATGCAAAATCATTGCCTGATAACCAGGTCAGTCCACCGATCGTGTCACGTCCCCCCAGTGGATCGATATTCATTCGCCTAATCTAGCCTATTAATGCCCGCGACGACACGCTTATCACGGGTACTTCCATGTTTGAACGCGCGAAAAACAAAGGTCGTTGTATCGTGGTGGCGGATGGGTTTTATGAATGGAAGAAGCTCTCGAACGGCAAAAAGATCCCGTACTATACCAAGCGAAAGGATGGCAAACTCATGCTCTTTGCCGGCCTTTATGACACATCCCACCTGGAGAAAGGTTGTCTGAATGAAAAAGCGATGTGCATGGGCCACTGACTGACATCCATATCCATAGACACGACGCTCTACACATGCACCATCGTCACCACGTCTGCTTCTGCTTTCTTTTCGTTTTTGCACGACCGCATGCCTGTTCTTCTCGAGAACGGATCGGACGAGGTCACAGCATGGTTGTCTGAGGGCAGGTGGGACATGAAGAAACACGCGTCGCTCCTCAAACCATACGAAGGCAAACTGGAGTGGTAAGTTTCCTGAGGCCATGGCTTCTTGGCACTTTTTTTTCCTCTCATTGAAAGAAAAAAAACAAGCTATCAAGTGACAGACAAGGTCGGGCCAACAGGAACGAATTCGCCCGACTTCATCGTTCCTGTGGACAAGCTGAAAGGGTCCATCTCGAATTTCTTCAAAAAGGTCGAAAAGCGGCCACGCGAAGAGGAAAAAGCAGACAACAAAGACGTAGACGCAGATGCGAAAAAGCAAAAGACAAAGGATACATAAAAAAAAGAAGAAGGCGGATGCACAGTGCCTTTACTTGAAGATGGCGAGGGTGAAGGAACCTTCGTTCCGGAGAATGACCTTGCTATTGTTGTCATGAATATGCAGGTGAGATAAAAAGGAAAGGTGATCCATCCTTGCATGACGTACGTATTTTCATAGTCGAGCTGGACGGTCGGGTATTGGGATCGTTCCTGGATGTCTGCGGGGGCCAGTGCGCGCGCGTGTTGCACGATCGAGGATATATAAGCAGCGCCTTCGGCCTTGGCCATACCGCGGGCTATTATTTGAGAATGAATGAGACTGGGGATGGCGACTTGCGGTCCTTACAGCCTAAGCAGAGACCGTTGGCATCGGCGAGCAGGACTCCCTTGACGCCCTCCGTATTAGCGCTATGAAAGGGTGTATGTGTGTAAGAAGTCACGAGACGATAGGGAGTCAGAGTGAGTCGATTACATTGAATCGAGTGTGGCAGTGAGACGTTCGTCCATGAAAAAATAAATGGGTGGGGGGCGGATGACACGGGCAGCGGAGAAAAGCAAGGACTGGCGCGCGTGAAAATTTGAAAAGAGGGCGTTGAATTCACCCGCTTACTTTCATTATCACGCTTATTCCAGTCTATCCAACCTATTCCCGTGTTATCTTGTCTTTTGCCAAACAGAGTATAAAAGATATAAAATGAAAAAGACGAGCACACTGTCTCCACTACAGACACTCTGGATCTTGACACAATGTATGCCACGTGTATATCTCTCTGTAGATACTGACACGTCGGGCGCTTGTGGAAGGGTGACGTTTTGAATGAAAGTCAAAGCAAAAAAAAAAAAAAAAAAAACAAGGACCGACATCACCTTGGCTTTTGTCTATCATATGCAAAAATAAACAGCTCGATGAAAGAAACCCAATGCATTTTCAGAGTTATCCTGCCAACTTTGTCCTTTCGTCTATCGATGGGTCCCCTCCCGTTCACTTTTTTTTTTTGTATTTTCACTATGATATGTGAAGGGACATCTTGAAGCAAAGTGAAAAGACGACGATCAAGTATCGATACGCACTACTTTTGATTGCGTGCAGCGAAAGCGTCCGCGGGCGGCCTGCCAAAACAGGGCACCCAAAAGGAGGAACGATCCGACACGTAGACCGAGCACAGAAAATGAAAATAAGCCATAGGTCGGGTTCATTTCACACACGGAAAGGGTGTCCCACAATCTACATCGGCCCAAGAAGCGCGCATGGACTGCATGTTGGTTCGAAAGGGATGAAGATACGCTACGATGCGAAGGCGAAGCAAGAAGGGCAACAGAAAAAGTGTGCAGCTCCAAAAGAGCGGGGCTCGCCGAAGTACGGAAAGGGCGGACTGGGCTTCCCACGTTATCCCGCTCCGACGTTCATTGGGCGTTTGGATGAAAACTCTTTACTCACTTCTATTACATAAAGGTAAAAACCTATTCACAGCCGAGTGTCACGACGCGGGAAATCCTACACCTGACACTTCTTTTTTTTCGTCTCCCTCTTTGTTCTCTTCTTTAATTCACCCTTCTCCAAAAGACACCATGTTCAAGTCCTTGCGTTCTGCCTCTGCCCTCGCCACGCGCGCCTCCATGGTAATGTCTCGACTGCGCGGAATCTTTCGGGAAAAAACATTAAAACTTTTGGACGGGTCTCATTAATCGAACCATGCAACGATTAGGCTGCCCGCGCCCCTGCCCAGCAGCAGCAGAAGCGTTTCCTCAACATCCACGAGTACATGTCCGTGGACCTGCTCCGCAAGTACGGCATCAACGCTCCCAAGGGTCAGGTGGCCAAGACCCCTGAAGAGGCTTTCGAGATTGCGAAGCGCTTGGGTACGTTATCTTGCCAATCGTCGTGTTTGGCTTTGCATTCCCCCCCAATACCCATACCCATCCCTCGTTCATGGACTGATGGCGCGTCCCTCTCTCTTTGTCAGGCTCTGATGATCTCGTGATCAAGGCCCAGGTTCTGGCTGGTGGCCGTGGCAAGGGTACCTTCGACAACGGTTTCAAGGGTGGTGTCAAGACCTTCTCGACGTAAGTGATCCCAACTTACCCTACTCTTGTATCCTCTGGAGTAGGTGGGGCGATGGCCGGTGGTATCTAAGCTCTCTTTTTTTTTTCCTTTTTTCTTTTTCATGCTCTACAGCCCTGAGGAGGGCAAGTCGCTCGCCGAGAAGATGCTCGGTCACAAGCTGGTCACGAAGCAGACCGGTGCTGCCGGTAAGCCGTGCAATGCTGTGTACATCTGTGAGCGCAAGTACGCCCGCAACGAGTACTACTTTGCCATCCTGATGGACCGCAAGTCGGCCGGTCCCGTCGTCGTCTGCTCCTCCGAGGGTGGTGTCGACATTGAGACGGTTGCCAAGGAGAACCCCGACGCCATTGTCAAGATGCCCGTCGATATCAAGGTCGGTCTTACCCAGGAGCAGGCCGTCGAGCTCGCTAAGCGCGTCGGCTTCAGCCCCGTCTCGGTCGACAAGGCCGCTGAGACCTTCTTGAACCTGTACAAGCTGTTTATGGAGAAGGACGCGACCCAGGTCGAGATCAACCCTCTCTCTGAGTCGTCTGACCACCAGGTTCTCTGCATGGATGCCAAGGTAACGTAGAGATGCATGCGTCTCTTGGAGAGAGGAACGAAAGAAAAGGAGGATTGGATCGGTTACTCACACTTTTTGGTTTCCCTCAGTTGAACTTTGATGACAATGCCGATTTCAGACAGAAGGACGTTTTTGAGCTCCGTGACTTTAGCCAGGAGGACGCACGTGAAACTGCCGCGGCCAAGTACAACCTCAACTACATTGGTCTGGACGGCCAGATTGGCTGCTTGGGTAAAGTCTTATCTCGTTGAGAGTTTATGCGCCTTTTTTTTTTCTCTGAAAGCTAATAATGTAAAAAAAAATAATAGTCAACGGTGCCGGTCTCGCCATGGCCACCATGGATATCATCCAGCTCCACGGCGGTAAGCCTGCCAACTTCCTTGACGTCGGTGGCGGTGGTAAGTAAATGAAATGAAGAAAAAAAAAACTGTAAAACAAAACAAAACGGTTGAGAGACGTGCGTGCGTGCATGCGTGCAGGCGCGAGGTGATACACATGCATAAATATGTGTGATGTCTGTCCCTCGTTCAATTGCCGCATGTGCGTATATGTGGGTGGTCTCTATTTGTTTATTTGCATGTTTGTCCATGTATCCGAGCCATACGACTCACAGAGATCTGCAATCCTATTAGCTACGCCCGAGACCGTGAAGGCTGCCTTTGAGATCATCACATCCGACCCCCACGTCACCTCTGCATTCGTCAACATCTTTGGCGGTATCATGCGCTGCGACATCATTGCCGAGGGTATCATTGCTGCTGCCAAGGACCTCGAGATGAAGATTCCCCTCGTCGTCCGTCTCCAGGGCACCAAGGTCGAGGAGGCAAAGAAGCTGGTAATGTCCTTCTCTTATCACTCTGTCTATGTGTGTGTGTGTATGTCATCATGCATGCTAATCAAATCATTTTGTTTGTCACTTTTTACTGTTTTACTAGATTGCCGAGTCGAACCTGCGTATCTTTGCTGTCGATGACCTCGACCTGGCTGCCAAGAAGGTCGTCAAGTTCTCTGACCTCGTCAAGACCGCCCGCGACGCTGACATTGGCATCACCTTCAACTAATTATCTCTTTTTTCTTTTTTTCTTTTTCATGTATCCCCGTTTATCATCCAACATTTAGACTTCTTTGAAAACATAACAAAAAAAAGAGAAAGCGAGAAGCGAATTGGTATCATTTCCTCATTGGTCTGCACCTTAATGGGATTGGGGATCCGAACGAAACCGCTGTTGAGGGGCGTCCGCTTATCCGAGTATGGCAATTCCTGGCAATTTGTACCACCTCATCATGCGAACCTTTTTGTATGGGCGTGAGTGTGTATTGTTGTGCATGTGTGTGCGCCAGTGTATCCCCGATATATATATAAAAGCTCGAGGATCGCCTTCCCACCTTTTTTCTTCACACCTCTTTCTCTTCAAAAGACCACTTTCCCAATTCCTTTTCACTTCCATTGCTGGTTCAATCGGTCCCTTGTACAGTCATTTTTGTTTCACACTTTTATACATACAACAACACACACACACACACGCAAGATGCTTTCTGCCCTGTATTTTCTTTGTCTTGTATGCGTAGCATGCCTTGTTTCGGGCGCACCTGCACCTCAGCGACAACAACAAAAGCAACCCTCTCTCAAGGCCGACGACGTCAGCAGCTGGACTGTGACCGATATGGCCCTGATGCGCGACACTATTGAAGGCTTTTACGAGACAGTTGTGGATGATGTCATGAGCGCCCACACCGAAGAGCTGCTCGTCATGCTTCTCCATTCGCCTCGCAGCAAAAAGGTCCAGATGCTGCGCACCCAAGCAAGCGAAATGAGCCAAACCCCTTTCCAAGGTGAGAAAGAAAGAAAGAAAGAATGGCATGTGCTGCCAAGGAAAAACATGCAAACTGACAGACACACATTATCATTGTTCTTTCTTATTCTAGACACCTGCGTGACCAAGATGCCTGGCTATATCGGCAACCACGTCCACCAATTGAACGCACGGGTATACGGCGCAATTCAGCCCGCCGTCGGAGAAGCGCTGCCTGCTTTGTGGCCCAAACAAGACAATGTGCCCGCTCAGCACGAATTGGCGACGATCGTGTACTCGCTCAACCAGGCGGTCTGGCACCGCCTCGCGGCGGCGCTGGACGACTACGGCTTGGTCGGGCGCGTGGCGTACGATCTGCAATCGTGTGACGCCGCTATCACCGAAATCAACACCACACCTCTTCCCTCCTCTGCTTCCGCTACTGCTCGGTCATGGATCGACGCACTCCGCTCCGCCTTTTCCAATCTCCTTGCGCCTTGCGACCATCAAGGCTTCTTACAAGCCCACCTCGACAACATGCGCGCTGACCTCGGCGCCGAGCTCGAGTCAAGGACGGGCGAGCTCGTCATGACCCTCTACAACGACTTGTACGAGGCCGACGAGGATTTTTGAACGAGGAAATAAAAAAGAAAAAAACGAAATTTTTTTTGTGTACTCTTCTTTTTGTACAACACCAAGAAAGATTCATTGTTTCTTTTTTTTACTGCTTTGTGTTGTTAGACAGGCTTGGCGGAACCAGCGTCGCCTCCGGGTCAGTGCACGCGTGGCATGATCGCCTCCAGGAGGAGTGTCTTTGGTGCCATTGACGACACGCTGCTCGGGGGTCGCGCGTGGGTTGGCCCACCGGTGGTCAGTGTACACCCAGCCCTCAGGGTCGCACTCGACAACACTCTACAATACAGTACAATTCATTTTGCGTTAGCGTCTTTCTAAAGATACCTTTCGACCTCGTCCTCGTCCTCTCTCGTGATGTGAAACTGCATAATGTACTTACCACTGTAGACACACAGAAAGGAAAAGAGAGAGAGAGAGAGAGAGAAATAAAAAAAAAAGACAACCAGCGAGTAAGTCAACGTGTTATCATGCGTACAGGCGCTATGTCAATGCCAATGCATCCTTCTTTTTTCCTTGTGTTTGTTGCCCCCCTTTACCTATATCAAGTTGTTCGTCGGTCCAGGGACCAGTTGTATCGAGGTGCCATTCATCTCCATCGAGCCATTCGTATTCATCCGGTGCCGGGATATCGCTCTTGCTCGGCAATGGCTCCGAGCCTGTCAGGTTGGACCACGGGCCCCGCTCGGAACGAAGCAACTATTATAAAAAACGATGAGTCAAGCCAAAAATCCAGCCAAACGAGGCAAAAAAAAAAAAACCCCGGGTGTGCATTTTATGCGTACCTGGGCGGTGTAGCCACTGCCCGCCCACCACCGCTGGTTTTCATAGAGCGAAACCTCGACGATCTCGGGTTTGTATGCCTTGGGCGGGCGGTGCAGCAGCTCGAGCAGGGTCTGAGCGGTGTCGAGGACGGATTGCACGACGGTTTCGGCGACCGCGCCCAGCCGGGTCTTGTTGAGCAGGACGACCAGGCCAATGGCCATGATGATCCATTTGCCGGCGCAATAGAGCACGAGCGAGGCCAGCGCGGCGAGGGCGAGCATGAGGCGGTAGGCGGCGGGCGTGAGCCAGACGTGCTGGGCGTGGTAGGCGAGGTTGTCGTAGATGCGGATCATGAAGAGCATGCACTGCTGCGCGCGCTCGAGGTTGGTGAAGTATTCGGGCGACGACTCGTCGAAGCGCGGCATCAGGACCTGGGCCATCGAAAGCGGGCGCACGCCGGCGCGCACAAAGAGCCAGAGCACCAAGGCAAAGGGGGTCAGCAGAAATAAAGCAGGGTATATACCTAGTGCCCAACGATTATATACAAAAAAAAAGGGAGAGGATGAGAGACACGGACGCATGCAATGCGTGGAGTGGGAGTCAGCTCCTGCTTACAGCTGAGGACCCAGAGGATGACCCAGGCAGCCGAGACGGGAGGGTATTGCCAGGAGTAGACGTCGTAGATGCGCTGGCTCAGGTTGAAGAAGAAGCGGGAGCGGGCAACGACGCGGGTGAAGGCCTTGGCGGTGGTGTGTGGACTCAGTGGGCTGGCGAGCGTGTCCTGTGTTTTGAGGTTGAGCGGCTGCTGACCAGCAGCGACAATCGTGTTTTGTACGTGGTGTTTGAGCGACTTGCGGTACGCCTTGACCGTAGGACTCCGCAGCCCTTTGTCTTCTAAGCTTGTCTGCTTCGCGTGTTCGTCCGCCGTCAGAGGCAGGTGCCGCGTATCGAACGACGACCGAGGCGACGTGTACTTGGACACCGACTCGGCTTCGGAATCCGTCACTGACAGCGCATCCGGGCTCACGCGTCGCGGTGGTCGGCATTGCACTACCATTTTAGAGCACTGCTCGTGGCAATTATACCCGCATTCTTTTATACACATAGTAAACAGGGTGGTGAATATGAATGCGAATGCGCGAAGAGACGATGCTTAGAAACTGACCAGTGCATTGCACGCCCTGTCTGGCCAGGCCCCATAGCAGCTTTTCGCAATAGTCGCAATAGATTAAACCCTGGAAGTTTTTTCGTTTGAAGCGATGGAACTTGGCTGCAGGCATCACAGTGGAGTACGCTTCTTGCTTTTCTAATGTAGAGTGTAGTATACAGTAGTATCGTGCAGTGGAGTAGGGTAGAGTAGAATAGAGTCGTCGGCCGGTATGTAATAGTAATCGTATAAAGAAGGCAGGTCGGAGTGTTGACTCTTTTTTTTCTATTCGCCTGCTGCTCCTGCTCCTGCTCTTGTTGCTTCTGGTGGTGGGTTGTGTCGGGCAAATAAAAAAAAAGGCAGCAAGTGTAGTAGACAAGAATATGAAAAAAAAAAAAAAATAGGCGAGTCTGCTGACTGACTCACCACGTGAAGGGATCCTCCCCGAACTGTGACCGCCACTTTCACAGTTGAGCACACTTACTCCAAAAAAAAAAAAAATAAAAGGTCAACCCATCAGGAACAAGAAAAGCGCATGTGTTGTAGAATGAGAGATGGGGCATGCCATCAATATGGGGTAAGAAGAAATGGTATGTTTATGTTTAAAGTAACCACATGATATGGGTATGGAAAGTAAGTATGTTTTCCATGCGAAAATCATTTGTTTCGTTTCCAAAGCAAATTCATTGTGGGAGAACCCCTCGAAGGTGTAACGTCGTCCATCCATTCCTTCTTTCTCGCTATTATTATTATCATATTTATTTAGTACTATGCCTATAATAAAATCATATACAAATTCAACCCTTCCTTTTCTCTCTCTCTCTCTCTCTCTCTTTTACCACTTCCCATCAATTCAATCTCTGCTGAGCATGCATAAAGAAGGGAATAAAAGAGAGAAGAAGGTCCGCACGTTCTGTAACATGTGATTTGACAGACAAAAGAATTGCACATAACATAATCAACAGCGTTTGGGCATACCTCTTTTTTTTTTTTTTTTTTTTGGCTGGGCTGTCATGCTTTTTTTGTAGATTTTGAGAACTCCGCTGACATGTGATAATGGCCTAGTCTACTGGTGGCTATTTCGATCGGCCTGTGTCCTCTACGTTTCTTCTCTTTCTCCTTTCCTCCTTCATTCCTACTTGTCATGCTGAGCGATTCACCCGCAGGTCAGACACAGCCTCGGCTGCGCCATCACCACGCGTCGCAGCGCAGTGCGCCGTACTCCAAACTGTCGCACCCGCCCCCGAACGCCCCACTTCCGACTTCGACCAACAGCAGCACCTGGCAACAGCTCGTCGTCCATGCCAGTTCGGCTGCAGGCACGACCGCGGCCGTCGTCAGCGAAGAATCGATGAAGTGCCTGAAATACTGCCTGTCATGGCTGCAGTATGCCATCCAGCACATTGAACAGCAAATGACCTTACTGCGCAACTTCCTCGTCTCGCTCGCCACCTCCCAGTCATCGTCATCCACACACAGCAATTCACTGACCACCCCTTCCTCCAACACCTCCGTCCTCTCCGCCATCAAAAAGGACATTGTCGATACCCTGCGCAAGGTTGTGGATGTCATTAGCCGCTATGCCGGCAACTCCTTGCCGCAAAACGCACGCGTGGCCGTCCGTGGCTTTATCTTGAATCTTCCCGGACGATGGGTACGTATCATGCTCTCTCTCCTGTTGTACCAGGTCGTGTTCCAATACCTCATTCCTTTATTAATCACTTCCCAATAGGCTACTGTCAATGATATCCGATCCACTACAACCTCACCTGCCACGTCCCCGATGCTCAAGCCTGCAAACCCGTCGACCCCAACCCCCACAAGCGGCACCGGTGGCGGCCAGGAAGACAAGGCCATCCGTCTGCTGACCTTTGGCCAAGAATCGGTCGATATGCTTCAATCGGTGTCGTCTGTCTTTGGCGACACCGTCGAGCGCGCCGAGCTCTGGATCGATCGTTTCCGGAGTATGCGTGGCGTCCCCAAAGAAGAAAACGAGCGTGTCGAGCTGCCACCCATTCGAAACCTGCCACCGCCGCAGCATCACCCTAATCCTCCGCCACCCCCTCAGAACATGGATGTCGATCATTAAGAGAAAAGAAAGACAAGAGGGAGAAACCTCGTTTGCCGCTCGCCAAACACTTTGCTTAATACCCCTTCTTTTCTTCTTCTCATGACATCCCTCCCCCCCCCCTTCTCTCTTGGCAAAACAAGTTCTTTCAGACGTTTTTCGCACACACACTCACATATATACACATACACATGAACATGAACATATTCTTCTCTTTCTTCTACACATATGCTGAGACGCGCTTGCGCGGGTCGCATTCCTGGTTTTCCCTCTTCTCTCCTCCCCGTCTTTATTTTTTCTTTCTTTTCTCTTTGGTATACTTTTTCTTCATTCGCATATAAAATACATATACATATACATATACACAGACAGACAAACACACAGAGTCAAAACATATTCATATGGTCGAACCCTTTTCACGTGAAGCCAATCGCTTACGAGTGGGGTGGAGATATAAAAAAAATGTCCGACGTCCCTGAAATCGCAGCAATCACCATGCAGAAACAGAAACTCAATCATGGATGACAGCATCCCACCGGCCGTGCTTTTTTCCCTTATTCTTATTCTTTCACAAGTGTGCAACCCTACGCAATTACGACCCTTGAAATTGCACTTGTATTCAATTTCTGTCCCATCCATGCCAGGTGCTCTTTCTTTGTTTTTGGTCAGTCCCTTGGCGATCCCTAGACCGCTTTCGACAAAAGGCGTTTGGAAGTCTACCCCATCGAAAAAAAAAAGTTGGGACCATCATGGGCCGTCCTCCCTCTTCTCTTTTTTGGGGAAACGCATGACAGAAGCCTACATAAAAGAGATGGAATGCATACAACGTTAGTTGGAAAAAGAGAAAAAGTGAATTAGTAAGATTGCGCGTGCATACCGAAAACAGCTGCACGTATCTGTGTGGCAAGTGGAGGTTACATTCTGCCAAGACACTTGTTTTTCTGTGATGCTTTGCAGCTCGACTGATATAATTACATGTATAGCGCCATCATCGTCCTCATCCACGGGCTCTCGCTACATTCACAGCTATCACAGCGTGATATACATACTGTTCGATTCACATTCCGATCACTGCTCCCCAATTTCACATATATATATATTTAGTCACATACCCTCGAGGTTTAGTCAATTGGACGTAACGAAGCAAAGACAGGTTCCGAGTTCATCCACGATATGCGATTTGAATGGCACTGAGGGCCCAAAAGGTCGCCCGACTGAGGTGCGGTGTCTTGTTGACCAAGAAACGGCGCAGGGCAGTAGCATTGCCTGCGCAGCCTTTCATGTCAATCTCCGAGCGAGAAAACAGGAAGATGGTTGAAGAAAGCCTTACTGAGGTACGCGCGGCGCAACTCGCGTCGTTTTAGGTGGCGGAGTGACACATCGTCTGACCATGAGGAGGAGGAGGAGGAGGAGTCCGCCGGGTCATTTGCATCTGAGGATGGCCAGCCGTAAGGAGAAAAATGGGTCAGACGCGGACACAAGCTCATGATGCGTTTAGCAGCTCGGCTTTCGACCTAGGATAGTGGCTGACTGTGAGTGACTGGAAACTCGGGCATCCACATAGAAAGGCGCCGAGGTGATCCTTGAGCGCCACCGCCGGCGGACAAACATAAAGATTGATGGTGAGTGTTATGAGGGCCAGTCGTGAGACGAGTACTGCGAGAGGAGCTCTTAGAGCATTGCATTGAAAACGGTCTGTATACGTGGTCAAAGAGACGAGCGTCGAGCAGTAGGACCAATCAAAATCCGCCATGAGTCGGTGGAGACGCTAAGTCTTGTCCATCGTTGACGTAGGTATACCCGGTATCGAGTTTCAAGTGTTGCAGACCCGAGCGGCTCCTATGTCGCGTTGCTATAGCTGGGTCATCCGCGTCACCCTTGAAGCACCGATGTATAGCGTCAGAAGAGAAACAGCCAAAGACGAAAATATGCAGTCGCGGGTGGGACTTTGCCATACGGATAGAAACCAATTACCTAATGTCTGCTCGTATTGAACTGGATGTATCCACATGGAGACACTGCAGCTGCGAACAGGAGGGGAGTATATCATTGCAATACCTCAATCCCTTCCTCTCTTTCATTATCTTCTTTAACTTGCCTACCGAATGCTCTTGTGATCTCCACACACAGTGTTTCCATATGCGGGCAATACTTTGTATGCAAGAGACGTATGGCCTGCTTCCATGAGAGTAGGCTACCCATGAGAGCTGTAAAGTGGCATACGGCCTCTCCATCCATGATACGGCCCCATCAGGCCAAATATAACCGCGTCACGTCTCCACAACAACTTCCCTCGGATATACTGTTTTCGAACATCAGGCTCCTCCCTAACCCTTCCAGTCCACCAGTAAGAAGTGGCGCCATCGTCTGCAGACGCCAGTCCATTTTACGCGATCAACAATGGGCACATTGTCAAAAACAAGAGTCATGATATTATCGGGGAGCAGAGACATCGTGTCATCTGTTATGTAGCTTGCTTTATAATAAAATGATCAGTTTATCTATGAAGCGTTCAATGAGGTATTGAATGTGGGTAGGTTTACGCACAGAGCTCCAGAAACAGACAAGATATGTACTGAGATAAAGCATGATAGACGATCAGGCCGCTTCTTTCATTTTTATTATAAATCAGTAGATAAACCAGCTGGGGTTTATCAGTTTCCCTGCTTGACGCAACAGTGGTTCAAAAGGTCATAGATCAATTTTGAAAACTGCGCGATACATCTATGTAGAATAGAGTGATATTTTTGGGTTTGATATATATGTGACTACATAGAAGCCGAAAACTTCACTTGCCATGGCATGGTTGTCTCTGGCTGGTATCGTATAGCAGGTCTGCGAGTATTCCATCATCATCCTTGGTGTACATGCTTCATTATGTCAAATAATAGTGAAAGCCAAAAAAAGGTTCGTTTCCATAAATATCTTCTTTTGCCCATGTAGAAACTGGGTTCTAGATTCTCTCCTGATAGGCTTCACCGCTCATTAGTGGATCACTCATCAGTAGGTCACACACGTATACAACAAAGAATATTGTTTTTTTGCATTTCAGTTTCTTGCTGTCTGCCTTGGCGGACGGAGATATTCTTGATATGTCCAATAAGAAGCTTTAGTTTTTTGATTAGGCGATGGACAGCCGCCAGATCAGCATACCATACCATTAGTCAGCGCACTGTTCATGCCTCCTTCACCGCTTCTTCACAATACGCAATCATTGTTTAAGAAGTCGTAGAAATATATGAAAGCTGAATGTACGAAATAGCGCTTTATTTTTTGGGCAACCTGTCGGTCCTATTAGCATGGTTATCCAGTACTGTACATGTACTGTATAGTGACTCATAAAATTTTAAATTGGGGGTTGGGGGGGTGCGAGTTCCCGGTGGCGAGGATTTGAACATACGATGCATATGTTTCGCCTATCGGGACACGGTGACCTGGATGTTGATATTACAGGCGCATGCTTTTCGGTGGTAGGCTACACGATGCTTGCCGATCGCATTTCTGGTAACACTTGAAATGCGAAAAAACAAACACCGAGCACAAATGTTTATTATAACGAGTTATCGATAAAGTACATGCGTTGATAAGCACGCCATGTGTACCGATCGCGTGTCTCGTCGACACGGGCTGCTTATCTTCCGACTCGTCAGTCAGTCATTCTTTTAAAATAGTAATTTTTATTGTCTGTTTTTTAGAGCAACATAAAAGGGAATCCGAAAACTCAGTAACGGTATGGGTATGCCTTTGATAAGGTGTCAAAGGTGGTGTGCTACTTTTAGGTACCCAAGTGATTACGAGTATCAAGGCGTAAATGATGGGCCTTATCCCGAGAGACTATTGGCCCGCAGCAAGACATAGATTGAAGAGGCGCAACCCTGAACTTGCGTATTTTCAAGATCAGTGTGATTACCAAACCAAACGAAAGCCCGCAGTTGTGTGGCTCTGACCCAAATTCATATCGGGCAGCCTGCCGTGCAGATCCGAAACGTCCGACGCCAAAAAAAAAAGTTTCTGATATAAATAAAAGCAGTTCATTGCGCATTCAGGGTCCACACTTGCCTTTTTCCTTTTTCCTTACTCCTAGCTTATTACCATCGTATACACCTCTGTATATGCCATCTCTTCACCACAAAGACGACGTCACCGTCCAACTCAAAGTCGACCCTTACTTTACGGGCATCATGCGTGGCCTGGCCAACGATGAGGCCGAGGGTTGCGAGCTCAACGGCGAGTGCATCGTCCAAGTGCATCACCGACCTGTCAAGGCTCGTCGTATCGTCGTATGGTTCGAGGGCCGCAGTAAAGTGAATCTCCAAGGTGCGCTAGGTGTAGCGTCCTCTGAAACGGTCGAGTCGAGATCACTTATCTTTAAAGATAAGCATTTCATTGGCGACGACGGTCAGGTCAAGGTGCTTGAGCCTGGCACGTACGTGTATCCGTTCTCCTTTGAGTTGCCCGCTACATTGCCCGCCAGCTTCCGTGGCAAATACGGTCGCATCCGATATCGCCTACAGGCTACGTTCCATCGCCCTCAGATGTTCAGCTCAGATATCCACACCTCGACCGACATTGTCCTACGACGCTCCCTCCCGCTCATGCACATGGACAACGAAGAGGTGCGGACCGGGTCCAACCAAGACGTCCATTTCACCGCCTCGGCTCCTGCGATTGCCTATCGCGAAGGCGGACTTGTGCGGCTCAATCTCAACATCAACCTCGAGCACCCTGAATATCAGTCGGTGCGCTCAGTCACCTGTGCGCTGCGCGAGGTCGTCAAATACCGCACGACCGGCGAACGATCCATGACCTGTCAATCTGCTGCGTAAGTGTCACTTTAAATTTTTTTGATCGAAGAAAAAATTTTTTCTATAAGCTTTGGATTGCTTACCTAAATTCTGGTTATAGTAAATCCGAGGAACTGTTCCCGCTGGGTTGGAGCACGTTTTATCCGTCGCGATCCCCCGATTACGATCCAGCGGCGCAGCACGACTACAATGCTATTTTCCGATTGTGCCCCCGCGTGCACGGTGATACCCAAACCCGCCTGCTTCAAGTCACACATGCTGTTGTTGTCAACATCATGGTTGACACCAACAAGCCGATTGGCACTCCTACTGAGACACCTCACGCGAGCGACGATGAGTCGGATGATGCCAGCATCAACGGCGACGACGATAAGCCTTCCGTTCAACAACTCGAACACATGCCCAGCCCGCCTAGCTCGCGGCCGAGCAGCCCTCCGCCCCTGAGCCGCTCGTCATCTTCGTCCTCCATCTCGTCCATCTTTTCGATTCGCCGCCACGCCACTACGCCCCCATCGTCGCGCCGCTCCTCGGTGAGCAGCGGCTGCAGCGGCAGCGCACCGGCCATGACGATGGCGATGCCCAAGCAGCAGACGCAAAAGAGCCTTGTCATGTGCTCGATTGAAATTCCTGTCGTGGTCACGTCGCGCGAGCAGATCTGGGATGGCGCCATGCCGAGCCCTCCTGCTTACAACTCGAACGAAGTCCCGCCTAGCTACTTTTCATCCCTCGAGCAGCTTCCTGCCGTTCCTGCCTACCCAATTGAACAGCACTAATTGGCTTGCTCCCCCTTATATCTTTCATTTTCATACTTACATTTTACTTTATTTCTATTTGTCAACCTTGCATTTGTACATACCACCCCTCACTCACTCATCCGTTCATTTTCTGCATTATCGTTGTATCAGCATTATCTCCTTATAATTCTAAATATATACTATTATCTATGCCTATCAAAAAGCCAGAAACAAATTTCCTGAATGTTAAATTTTTTTAGATCGTTGTCGATCTCCCGCACGCTTGAGAGTTTTGCCATATTTCCCGACGGGAATTTGCGGAATGGAATGCGTGCGCGGTCGGACCACTTTTTGATAAAGAAACTGCTGCAACCCTGTCAAAAGCTGCATGTGTAGTCCATGCGTGGTTTGCTTTGTGTCGCATCGATGGCGGAGTCAAAATGTAAGGTCAGTACAACGCCACTTTTACATTGCTGTTCGGATAATACAACAGGAACAGAAAAAAAAAAAATGTCTGTTCGCGATACACGACGTTTTTTCTGTAACCCAGCCCAAATAATTTCCCGATTGATGGGTCCTTCTTATCCACTCGGGCGTAGTTTTACTTATCGCCGAAGATAACGTATACGCTTTCATTATTTTTACAATAATTCAGGCCTACCTTATTGACAGATGGAACCGATAAAATCAAAATATTCGAGTCAGCTTCGGCTTCACGCAGTAAATCCACCCCCTGAGTACGGAATGTGTGTCCCGAGGAAAAACAAAATTAAACAGTACGTTCTACAGTGTCCCTCTCCGACTTTTGAAGACGTAAAAAAGTAATCGAGTCAACCAAACGTTAGCCTATCGTGAATCGACGCATCAAAATGGTTCTCTACATAATGGCGAATTTACACCATGTTTGACAGTACATTGATGGATGTAGTATCCTGCATCATATCAATCGTCCTCTAGAATGTCTAAGTTGTAATATATTGTGTTTAGAATAGAAGTTACAGTATGTACAAAACGAAAGGGTTTACTTCAGGCGATTGAAGAGATAAGGAAAACTAGGAGGAAACACCTTGCCAAGCACACATGCGACCGTCTTCGCCACCTGTAAGAATGCTTTGGGTCTGGTGGTTCCAGTACAAGGACCGGATGGTATCATTGTGACCGCCAGGAGCCTGAAGCGTCTGACAGTGTTGCAAGGCGCCGATATTGACATGGAAGATTTGGATAGCGCCCCTAATAAAAAGTGTTTATAAACAAGTCTCTCTGTTCTTGGATGTAAAGCTTACTCGTTGTTGCCCGTCAAAAGATAGAGACGGTGCTCGTTCGGGTTGTAGCTGCAATCAATCGCATAATCGACGCCATCGATATCTCGCACATCGCCGTAATCACACAGGGGATCGCCTTCGAGGGTGTAGAGACCAAAGGTTTCGGTATAAGTGAGGGCATACACGTAGCTACAGTCAGGACCAAAGTAGCTTGCTTTCTGGACGGCGGATCCGGCATTAACGACTGACACCAAGGCTTCCATTTCATCGAAATCTTCCAGGTTGTAGTTGTTTACGATACCGTCGGTGGAGCAGGACAGCATCGACATGGGTTCTGTCGGATGGCAGTGGATCTATACAAGCCATCAGTATCCTCCTTCGCTGCTGGCTAATGTATATAGCTTACGTCTGTGACATCGTCGTTGTGGGACTCGTTAAAGACGGCGATGGGCGAAGTCTGTCTGGTGTCAAAAAAGGCAAGCTCAGGCAGCTCTTGCGAAGCCATATCACAGTTTGTGCCCAGCACAGCCATGGTATCATTGCAATTGATATCGAACGTAGACAGCTCTCGAGAATCTGGACATAGATGATGCGTTATTACACTTGCTCAGTCCACGCTGCCGTAGATAAATACATTTAAACACCTGTGCAGGCGCGCACATGCGCAGGTCCCACCGACAGAGAGACCCATCCGCAGATGAAGAGAAGAGATACTGATCGTTGTAGAGCTTAATTTTCGAGATGCTGCCCTTTTGGAGTCGAAGCGTATGGGCAAGTTCCAAAGAGCCGAGATCGTACAGACGTATCAGAGAATCCGATGCAGAGGCCACGGCATACTGGCTGTTGGCTGCGACGTCCAGGACATAATTCTCACCGTACTGGAGATCAATCGCTTTTATAGGCTGAAAGGACGGCAGCAGCGTGTGATCGATCGTGATTTCGACCATGGCTATTTCTTGCAGGAAACTCTCTGCGAATACAAAAAAATCAGCCACTCGTTTCACAGCGCTTTTGAAATACAGGGACGCTTTCGGGATTTCGAAGCGCTTAATAATGAGCTGTCATTCGCTTCTGCGTACTTCACATCAATTACGCACGAGATAAAAAAGGTTTTTTCTGGTTAAGTAGTCCAAAATAGCAACAGAAACATAGGTATGTATTAGAGGCATGATGCCGACGTTGGGAAGGAAAAAGAAAGAGACACACGAATAACAAGTGTAATATACTTCATCTGTAGTGAGATGTTACAAGTGTTGTGCACAAATGAATCAGAAGCAGCAATACTTTAGAAGTTATGTTTCAACCTTAAAAAGTTCTCTCAGATATGTGTTAGGTCCAAGGCGAATAGGTTAGGCAGGCACGGTCAAGAGCTATTTTATACCTCCGTGTTTGCCTGTGGTTGTCCCGGTCAGAACTTCCGGACAAAGGATACTTACATAACACAATGTTGACGCTAAACCTCTTTTTTTTTTATGACCATTTCTTCTCAGTGGTTTGCAAGCCAAGGATACTTGCCAGCAGCATCAGCCCGTCGGCTGTCCCCAGACATCTGGAGCCGAAACTAAAAGTCTGCAAAGCGTCACGGTTCCACCAGCAAAAGCCTCAGTACTTTGAACGCTGAGCAGATATAACCACCAGAGTAATGAATAAAGAAGTAGAAAGTCTGTGTGAGTGTATCTCCACGTTTGGTCTTCCTCATCTGGCCGTAACATGAGATTCTCTGACGCCGCCGCATTTTGTGCAGCGTGTTCCACCGCTTTCTGTTTAAGCGGAACCCTACTACATCAGAGATGCAAGAAGTATGATAGTCTGATAATGGTTTGCTGAGACAAGGTGGGAGGTTCCGTCAGTTATATGGTCTACATAAAATGACAAAAATAAACTCGATCCTCAATGCATGTTCCCTGAAGTAGTTACTATCGTCTGTCTCCTATGCTTGGTCACATATCATGTTTCATTGACCTACAGCCTATGGCGCAATAGCACCGTTTAGGATGACTTTTCTGTTTATCTGTATGTCTGTATGAATCTGAGTGTGCGCAATGCCCGGATGTACGGCATAAATGTCCGTTTGCAGCCAACCAAGTGAGACAACGTCTCCAAAATAGGCTCATATCTACGAACATCCTCAGTGTTTGTTTACATGGGCTTCAGCTCGACTTGAACTTGTTGAGCTAGCGCTGTGGTCTTCTTTTCATCGAATGCGGTCTGGAAGGCGACGGAAAATTGGTATCCGCTGCTGGGACTATTTGTATATGCCTATTTCCGTCTATTTTTACAGTACGTAGGCCCCCGGGCTATACCTTCTATATACGTAGGTCCGGATGAGCGACCTATCCGTACATGCAAGCAGAGCTCAATGCTGTGGCGCTCCTTCCATTTCATAATGAACGACGGTGACCTATACGATTTAAGCCCAGACGATGGAAAAGAACCAGTCAGAAAGGACCTTTGCTGTCAATAGCAAATGCAAGTGGAGAAAGGGGTGGCCAAACAACAGGAGCTGAAACTTGCAGGGAATACCTCAGCTCTGGATGTGCTCTAGCCTTATCGGCCATTGTTTGCGCCAATTTTCAGAAGTGACTTGCCACAATCTCCAGTGTGAAGAACTTTAACACCCCCTTGCATGGAATTGACGCAGTAGACCCCAAAAGTAAAGAGGAATCCATCGTCCGAGGATGATAATAAGCCAGCGTGTAAGCAGCATGGTGTATGTCAATGTCTCAGGTAAGGCAGAGGGAGGACGACAGAAGCTTATGTTATCCAGTTATTTGAGGTACCTCTGCCTATCCAGGAATAACGATTTGGGCGGCGGAAAAGGATTAATACGCGCGCAGTCCATGTCAACGGCACGTTTTCTCAGAGTGTCACGCGCACACGCTGAGCTGATGTACCATGTGGATGAAGGCAATACGTATCGCCGGCCGTCCATGATACAAGTCTATCCGGCGATCAGGTATACATAACTGGACAGCGCTGCTCGTGCGTGTACGGGTTTGTGCGCTTAGCGAACAAAAAGTGTAAAAACGTACAGTCGGTCACCAAATTATGTGTGCTCGGCTGATTTCTCTTCAGAAACTTACCAAGGCTAGACCGATGGTTCGCTTTATTTTTGCACTCGAACTTTGTTACCAGCCAACAGCGGTGCGGTTGCTGCATGTGGGTACAGTTCATGTATGGAAGTGCTGACGAAAGTACATCCTTGTTCTAGGCGAACATAATTCTATCTAGATGGTTTGTGATCCCTGCCGCCCCCTCCCCACCCCGACCATGCTTCTGCTTTGTACTATGCCTAGTATAGCCAGTAGGTAGTCGGCATGCGCAGACCAGTTTTTCATTCGAAACGCCAATGTTTTGTAATCAGATGCATTGAGAAATAGTAATTTGGTCTTGATTGCCTGGGAAGCTATAACTCCATAAATGTGTTTGCGTATGATAAACGCTGCTGTATTTTCTGTCGTTCATTGGTGGTTCAATCACACCAATAAATATTTATACACGGGGAGAGGAGCAGAAAGAGAGTTGGGCTCTCTCTTTTTTCATTGTTTGTATGACAAACAAAAGTTAGTGTATCTCTGTCTTTTGAGCATGAAGGTGAAAGAGGGTCCGTGCTTGTAAAAAAGAGAGAATAAAAGTGCGTGTGTTCCCACGCGACCTGACAGCATGGCAGCAATAACAGACGACCTCATTTTGCCCATAAAAGAATCCTTTTTTCCTTTTTATTCTTCATTTCTCATCACTCCCTTCTTCCAAAACTTTATGCCGATCGTCCTTCCTACGCGTACCGCTTCCTCCTCCTCGCTGGACTTGTGCCAGGTGCAATGTACACAATTCTACCGTACGCATAAACGGCGCATGAGCTCAGCCGATACGCTCCACTCCATCACGGTCTCCACCTCATCATCTTCAACAAGTTCGCCGACTTCACCCGTCATGTCGCCTGCCAAAAAGAAAAACCGGCCTCCTCTACCCAAACTCGTTGGACGAGACCCACACAATACACTGCCTTGTCTAGACGAGACGACAGCAAATCAAGTAAGTACTTTGTTTGCATCTTTGTTGTCTTGATTTGACAAAACGTTTCTTTTTCTTCTGTCTTGCTTTTTTAATGCAATTTTAGCTGCAGTCCTTTCTTCCGCCGCGGATAGCGATCGCCCCACGGTGGCGTCTTCTTTACAGCACGGACCAGCATGGCACGAGCGCGAGCACACTTCATCATCGGGTAGAGGCGCATAAAGGTCCGTGTTTACTCGTCATTGTCACAGCCGAAGGCGAACAGGCAAGTGCGAGTCTAGAAGATCCCCCAAGGAAAAAGAAGTTGGGCAGTTCTCCCTTTCTTTTTCTCTCTCTGTTATTTTTCTTTTTCCCACCCGAGGCTTACTCACACACACACACGTATTCACCCAATTAGTTTGGCGCCTACGTTTCAGAAACACTCCAATGCCAGCCACGGTATTACGGCTCGGGTGAATGGTATGGACGCTCTCTCGGGCCTTGTGTGACCGTAACCATCACTCACACCAAACTTCTTTTGTTCTATCATTCCATATGCATAAAATTGATACAGCTTTCTATGGCGACGAGACAGGGCGAAGGGGATCATCGAGCACTACCCATGCACAGGCATCAATGACTACGTTGTCTACACTGATCGGGACTTTCTCGCTTTCGGAGGAGGGTAAGTCTTGACTGATAAGAATGCGCGCTATTGTTCTTGGGGTCCAATGCCACCTTTCTTATCTCGTTTTCTCTCTCTCTCTCTCTCTTTTCCCACCTATGCTGCTTTTGTAGAGATGGACGAGCTGGCCTTTGGCTGCACAAGGACCTGATCCATGGCCACACGGAGAGCTGTGTCACGTTTAACAATGCACCTCTGACAGAACATGACAGTAATTTTGATTGCCTTGCTCTCGAAGTCTGGGGCTTCGACTTTTGAGCAAGAAGCGGGAAAAAAAATTACACTAAAAATTTTTCTTTGGCATTTCACGACTCATTGACCTTGTCTGCATGGTCTGTGTCACGTGTATATCCTGTATGTGTACTTCTGGGTCTAGCTCACGCTTGTTTGCGGCTCATGAGGGCCCATATATAAAACATGAAAGACACAAAGAGAGAAAGGGGTAGTGAATCGTCATCTTTTTATTTTGATATGGGATCGCTTGGCTATCCAAGCTCATTCGGTTGGAGGGTAATCCATTTTACAGAAACAATTGCCATGCATCGGCAGCTGAAGAGCCCCCCGTCATCCAGTGACACATCGGTGGGTGACAAAGAGAGATCGACAAAGGGCTCAGTGAGATGGATAGCAACTATGCGCATCAAGCACATCACTTGTGCTGCGACGAAGAGATGTGAGTATACATACCCATATATACTGTATATATAAAGCGAGATCTCTTTATTGGAAACCATGCGAGAGGATTCTTTGATTAGGTACAGGCAGTCGGTGGTGATGATAAAGGCGCGAACTCCTGCATGATGGTATCGTACCATGCCATGGATTCCGCCAAGGACTTGACATTACGCGTCTCACGCGCCAGATCTCCCTCTTCTTGTTCTTGTTCTTCATCTTTATCATGGTCGGCTTGCAAGGTGTCTTCTTGTTGTTGTGGGCTATGGACAGGGGGTGCGGATTCCTTTGTGATGAACAAGGCAGGAGTGATAGCAGGACAAAAAGCAGAAGTAGGTGTAGTAGTAGCAGTAGTAGCAGCAGTAGTAGTAGTTGTGATAGTAGTCGTAGTTGTAGTGGTAGTGGTAGGAAACAGAAAAGGAAGAGGAAGAGGAGGAGTAGAGTTAGTTTGAGGCACTGGATAGTTTATGGTAGTGGTGCGCACCGTCAGGGACTTTTGAAAGGCTTCTGCCAAGTCGTAGGTTGGCCGTGACTTTTTGGTATCGGACGCCTCGATGGCCTCTTCCGCTTTCCGTCGTTGACCACATTTGTTAAAGTAGCCGTCGAGTGGGCCCTGGCGTTGTTTCTTGTGTGCTTTGGCCTTGCTTTGGTGGGACGGAGGACGAGAGGGTGATGCGGGCGAGGGTGAATGGAGGGAGGGAGATTGCGTGGGGGATGGGGTGGTATCGTTAATGTGGGATGGTATGGAAGAGGGAGAGGGAGGCACAGACACAGACACAGAGACAGGCACAGGCGTGGCTTGTTTCTTGAGATCGTCCTTGCCCTTGTCCTCGACAAAGCGTTTGGCTTGTGTCTTGAAACCAAATGCTTTGAGGCTCGCCATCCCGTTTTTGTGTGTGTGTGTGTGTGTGTGTGTGTGTGTGTGTAATACGGCAGCCAAAGGGCAAAAGATCCCTAATTTAACCGTTCTCTGTCTTATTTTTTTTCCCATTTTTTTTTTTTACGCGACAGACGCGCGGACTTTCGAACGCGCACTCAATTTATTTCGCGAGACTCTGCACAGGCCACTCATACGGTACATCTCCTTTACGCTGGACACCGTATCGCTTACAAAACGAATCCAGATCCTCGGGACCACGCGAGCCATACGGGTACGCGTGCGGCCGAATGTGATCACGGTCAATCTGATGCAGCAACGGCGTGAATATCTTCCATGCTGCATCCAACTCGTCGTCACGGACAAAGTTGGCGTGGTCGCTCCGGAGCACGTCGAGGATGAGGGTCTCATACGCGTCTGGGATGCGCATGTCTTTGTAGCGGTCCTTGTACGTCAAGTCCAGGTCGGTTGTGATGACCCGCTTGGAGAGACCGGGGTTCTTGGAGTTGAATTTGAAGTACATGGCCTCGTCAGGCTGGATGCGGATGACGAGCTCGTTGCGCACCGCTTCCTCGTAGAGACCCGATGGCATATCCTTGAACTGGATGCGCACCTCGACCTTGGAATTATCGAGCGCCTTGCCGGCCTTCATTATGAACGGCACGTCCTTCCATCGCTTGTTGTTGATAAAGAGCACCATAGCCGCGAACGTCGGGCAGATACTGTCCTTTGGCACCGTGTCGTCGTCCTTATATCCGGGTTTGCCGTTGGCAGCCACATACTGACCCAGCAGCGTATCATGGAGTTTGATGGGCTGCACGCATCGAAGAAGCTCGACCTTTGCATCACGGATTGACTCGGGGTCGCTGCCCTTGGGCTTCTCCATCGCAATCAGCGACAGGACCTGCAGCAAATGGTTCTGCATCACGTCGCGGATAATGTTGTATTCATCAAAGTAACCACCGCGGCCTTCTGTACCGAACGGTTCCTTGAGCGTGATCTGAACATTATCGATGCTTTCAGAGCACCACATGGGCTTCAAGAACATGTTGGCAAACCGTAAGGTCATGATGTTCTTGACCATTTCCTTGCCGAGGTAATGGTCAATGCGGTACACCTCGTCCTCGGCAAACAGTTTCTTGATGTTGCTGAGCAACTCAGTGCAGCTCTCTGAATCCTTGCCAAAAGGCTTTTCGATCACGATCCGCGAGTGGCCATCTTCTTTGCGGCCATAGACAAACTTGCGCAGCCCTTCGGCGACGGGCTCAAACACGGAGGGCGGCAAGGCCATATAAAAGATACGGTTCTTTTGACCGGGTTTGAGGCCGCGCTTCTCCTCAAGCTCTTCAATGTGCTTGTTGAGTTTCTGGAAGGATTCATCTTCGTCGTATTTGCCCGACACATAATCCGTCATTTGGATGAATTCGTCTTGTTTATCTTTGTTCTTGATGTGTGCCGTGATGCGACGGATGTACTCGTCGTGGTCGAGGTGTGAGCGCGCATAGCCGATAATGTGCGTATCTTTGGGCATGAATCCGGTTCTATAGAGGTTATATAAGGCAGGATACGTCTTTTTGCCTGCCAGGTCGCCAGATGCACCAAACACTAGTAATATGGAAAAACCTCAATTTCATGCCGTGCCATTCTCAAGTGGTCTTTACCTATGACGGTGACGGCGCCTTTCATCTGCTGATGGACGGCGTCTTGGAGCTCTTTCTGGTCTGCAGCAGCCATAGTAGTTGGGTAGTTCAGTGGAGAATGAGGAAACGAATAAAATAAACAAAGAAGTCTAGGTAGGGCAGGGGGAAAGTCTGCCATATTGCATTGAGCGAGACCCCCGACATTTCGAGGCCATGACGCATGAATGATTCTTTTTGTGTCGCCAAGGCGCCAATCCAGCGCGCTCCTGACTTGACATTCATGTCAGATATATGAAATCATGTCGTCTTCCCTACCACCGTCCCCACCATCACTTTTCACGGCTCTCCTGTCAATCCAACACGTACAAATGGAGGTGTTCTCATCATGGAGATCGTTTATCAGACTTGTGCTTCTTGTGTTTCTTTTCCTTTTTATCCTTCTTTTCCTTCTTTCGTTTCCGGTCCTTGGCCTTGCTGGCAAAGTAGGCTGCCATAGGGTCTTCGGGGTCAAAGTCGGGCGGCAGGCTGTCTTCTGGTTCTGATGTTTCCTCGGGCACGTCTGTTGACAGGTGTGAGTTACTCTTCCAAAATGCTTTTGCACGGATGGCACTACCTTGTTGGATTGTGGGTGGTGCGCAATTGTTCTTTGGGATATAGGGCTCCTCGATCCATTCATCACCGACCTTTTTTCGCTGTGGTTTGGGTCCATATGAATGATCCACACGTATCGTTCGGCCCAAAATCTAAAATATGACGCGTCAACCGGTTTGTCTACGCAGTAATAAGTCACATTTACATCGCTTCCGTTCAAGTTGTCGACAGCCAGGACTGCACTGCGCTGATCTTCGTACTGTAAGAATGCAAAGCCTTTTGATTTGCCGTCGTACTTGTCGCGGATCAGTTCAATGTTGAAGATCTCGCCGTATCTACATGACAGCTGCAGTGAGCAGAGCGTTGCATGGATTCCATATCGATACTTGCTGTGAGAAGATGCAGATAATGTCGCCTTCTGTCAGATTGAAAGGCATGTTGCCAACGTAGATCCACGAAGTATCTCGGTACTGGTAATGCCAGGATGCTGTGTCCGAGTATTCGCCTCCTGCTGACAGTTCGCGCTCATTTATTCGTTGGACTTCTCGGACACGGCTGCGATCGATGGTTACGAACTCGTTTCATTTGAATTACCTGGGAAGACCTTACTTCATTTTGCTCCGTGTGTACTGGGTATGCGGTTAAGAAAATGAATGGGGAATTTTGCTGTGGCGACCCGCTAATTTTGACGCTGTGGAAATTAGGCCATGACAGCTGTAATGCTCCCAGATGCTTAAACGTAAGATAGCATCACAATATATAACAATGAAAATGTGTCAAAAGTTTCAAGTTTATTTTACAAGATCTTCTTCGGTTCACGGCCCCTTCTTCTGAAGCCCATACCATCCCAGTATCCCAGTCCCCCAATCACCACTACTCTCCTGCCCCAGAAACCTCCGTGTGTTATGTTTAGAGACGCGCAGAAAAAAAGAATCTGTTATTTAGAGAAAAATACAATGGCACTTCCTTTCGCAGGTATTATCCTGATCAAGTAGTTGAGGGTACAATCTCAGCCTGGCGACACAAAGTCAACCAAGCACCCCTAGTGCCGACTGCATCTTGCAAACGTTCAGCAAGCGATAGCAATCAACACGTACCTGATATGATCGCAAAAAAATGGATCATACCCTCGAAAAAAGTGCGCGCGCATAGTAAGGAGAGTTTAGGCCGAGACCTTGCCAGCACCTTGGCTGGACGTCTCCTTGCGCTGGCGCTCGAGGGAGGCACGCACGGCATAGGCTGCCTTCTGGCCCGAGATCAGCATAGCGCCGAACGTCGGACCCCTACACATCAACGAATGGGGCGTGAGTAAAACGACAGAGGGGCCAAGGAAACATACATTCGGGGAGCACCGTCGAGCTCGGCAATCTCCATGCCGGTCACAACCATGCCGGGAACCACCTCGCGCGTGTACTTGACGACATCTAATCACCCTAAAGTCAGGAAAGGGTGACACCATGACCGGATAATGAGAGCTTACCATCTTCGGCCGAGTTCATGTCCAGGGAGAGCATACCCTTGTTGCCCTCAACAAGCTTGATCGCCTCAAGACGCTTGACACCAGAAGCACCGAATGGGCCATCGTGACCACAGCCAGAGACAACGACCTTGGACTCGATCACATTGGGGTCCATGCACGACTGCGTGTCGTGACCAGTTAAGGTGACGAGGGCCCAGTTGGTGACGACACCAGAGACCTTGCCCTGCTTGACAATCAAGTCCTCAACAGCGGTGGCGTTGAAGAGCTTGACATTGGGGCGTTGCAGAACCTTGGACAGGACAGTCGAGGTGAAGAGAGCCGCGTGCTTGACGACGACATAGTTCTCCTTTTCGTCATACGGCACACCGACATCCTTCAAGAACTCGTGAGCGGGCTTGCGGACCACCATGGCGCTGAAGAGCTGGCCACCGAGCCAGCAGCCACCGCCGGGCGAGACGCTCTGCTCAATGATGGCAATCTATACCAATACATACGTCAGTTATCTCTGGTCATCTCGCAGCCAAGTCAATCACAAACCTTGATGTTGGGGTCCTTGGAGAGCTCCCACGCGCACGAAAGACCAGCGCTGCCAGCACCGACAATGACGACGTCGGTCTCGGCATAGTCCATCAAGTCCGTCATGTAGCGGCTGGTCATCTCGCGGTTGACCTCGGACTCACGGATGGGCTTGAAAGTGTAGTCCTCAAAGTCAGCAAGACCAAAAGGCTGCTGCTGCTCACGCGAGCCCAGACGGAAACCGCCAGAGTAGTTGGTAGTGGTAGTGGTAGTGGTGGTAGTAGAAGACATTTTCTGGTAAGAGACAGAGAAAAGATGGGAAGAAAAGAAAAGACAGATCCTCGAGTCTGGTTTATATACCATTAAGTGTAACCCCAACTTTGTGGGAAGTCGCAAGTCCCACGCCAACCGGATGTTTTAGCATTATCGGCTGAGATCGGCAGCACTGTGCCCCAGAAAAAAAAAATAGATGGACTGAATGGTGCGGTCACTCATATTTTGTATGAATCGGAACCAACGAGAAGATGCATCTACTTTTTTGTTTTTCCGTTAACTCGCACGCACCATCTCTTTTCCGCTTTGCAGCACGCGTTCTTTCGTGTTATTATGCCGCATCACCATGGTACCGCATAGCTCGTCGACCGTGACGCGATACCACTCCAGGCAAGTGTGCCATGATACAGACAGTCATGGAGGGTGTCTCATCTTGAGTAAGGGCATGTCTTCTTCGTAAGAGGCAAGTTGAACAAGCGGGTGCATTCAACGCGGTTTCCTCCGAATACCCGTCACTGAAAAAGTAGATGCGCTGTTGAGTCACATACCCACACGCGCGCGATTCATAAATAAATCACATTGAGGTCATGTATATATAAAATATAAAATAGAAACTCACTGTGAAAGGCACACGAAGTTTCATGCAGCCCCCCGTCACGCGGAGGTGTGAGAGAAGTTCGTGTTGCCCACGACTCTATGTAAACAGACGAAAGGCAAAAAAATACGCGGGCGCCATACAGTATAATAATACACCTTGACTATACCAAAGATGCCGATCGCGGCGAGAAAAAAAAAACAAGTCCGACGGCTCAAAGCAGGGCCCAGATCAAAGCGCTGATTCTGCTTTAGAATGACAGCTGCCCGGTCTCCCTGTTGTCTGACATATCCCATGGAACGGATACCATCTTAGGCATTTCCAAATTATACGCATACACACATAGCTGTCACAACCGGCAACAGCTTTTGTAAGTGCTGAGCAGGGCAACGGCGCACAGCGCGTATGCTGCATTTCCATTGTAATGTATTCTCAGTAAAGTTGGGAATCGCTGATATCTCAGTTAAAAACTTTTTTTTTTTGGCACTGAGTACATTACACCGACGCAATAGAGCGCCTCGAATTACAAAAGGCGAAAAGGCGAAGCCTGAAGGGACGACATCTCGCGTGTTGCATTACATTTACGTTAAAAGATTCTTTGCAATTGTCTTATCGTATCCCCGTTACTGTGGGTCCTGAAACAATATTCCATACAATGTAAATATCTTCATCTGATTATTTCCACTGTCCTGTTAAACATGAACAGTAGAAAAGTCAGTTACCTCTAACGGGGCCATGTCCATTGTAAGGAGGTTTAAGACTCGATTCATCCAATCATATACGACAAAATGAAAAGGAAATGAAGCATGAAAGATAAATAAGTCCCCTAACAGTCAAGATCATAAATCATGGGGACCGTGGGCCCTGCATAACGTGAGTGAGCACAATGACATTGTGCGAACGCGTGCAAGCAGGTATAGCACATGTAGAGTGATCATTTATTTCCCCTCTGTTATCATCCAAGAATTATTCTACAGATTTGTATGCTCGCTTTAACTTTTTCTAAGCAATATCGCCCGCCTTGGAGCTGCATATCTGCCTCAGTAGAAATGGATAACCGATATGGGCTTATCATTGTCTCCTTAACAATGATTGAACACAGGCCGTTGGACAAACTTTTGAAAAAGACTGTCCCTTCTCCTATTGTGCAAGGATACACAAGGAATGATAAACGCAGGGCGCACGTACTTCCTGCATTCATGGATTACTGCCGAACATTTGCACTGAAGCTTTGGCCTGTAACACCTACAAACAAACATAGCCTCAGCCCTAATTTCATACATTCAGACGATCTTCTTGCTAAGGTACGCGATGTGAAGAAGCACGGCTGCATATATTGTTGTCCAATATCTCGATTTCTCCGCCCTCTGCTTTCGCCGCAAGCTCATATTTTAATGCCACAGGACGACGTCTATTTCCTCTTGCTTATGATAAAGGAGCATCATGTGGATCGTCCTCGGTGACTGCTGGTTAATCATAGAGTCATATGACGAAGCTCACTCCTTTTTGTTGACCAGGATCGACGGCAATGCTCCCACATGAGCCGTAATACAATGATGCTCCTTAAAATATATCATGGTATTTGCTTATACGTCTGTGCTGCTTGAGGGTTACTCGACGGAGAATTACAAATTGACACGCGATACGTAGCTTATTTTTTTATCGATTTTTCATCTCGCAGAACTACTTTGTCTTTAGCAAAACTATTCCTGTCATGTAGATGGCTATATCATTTTGTATGTACCTGAAGGTCGTCGACTATGAGTAGTCTATGTACCTATATGGCAGTTTGAGTGAACCTCATATGCATGTGTGCATGCCTAAAAATCTTGATTATTGTCTTTTTTGCCTCTTGTTACATATGATCGACGTGCAAATCTCTGACGGGGAAAATCACCTCCGTGAATTGCTCGTTTAACCCTCTCAAGGAATATGGAGAAGGCGTCATGATCACAACCTAGGGCGTATGTATCGACTTATGCGCGCAATATTCACCAAAGATGTGAACTCCTTTGTGACAGGTACTTATTGAAATACAAACGCATAGAAACCTTCCGGCTTATGGAAGAAATAAGGATGGGCACATAAGACCCTTACATGAGAGAGATAAAGGAGGGACCAATGTGAAGACATGAGAACATGGTACATACATACCCGTAGCATACATTTGCACGGTGTACTTTCCCTCGTTCCCCCCGCACGCATGACAGTTATTATGAGATAGCGGCAGGGTGCACATCCGTCCTGCATATCTATTCTGTGGTGGTTGGGACTTGTATAACGTAAGATCCACCGCGCACAAGTGCAATAAATGAGATACAGAAATACATGGACTGGTGAGGTATGAGTGATCTATTGAGCGACATGCCCTTTTTGTAGACATAGGAGCGACCTCGTTGTTTCATTGGCCATGGCAACGTGGTGTTGTCCATCCGGGTCAACAAATACAAGCAACTAACAAAGCAACACCTCCATGTAGTCAGCAGATGACCTTACAGTAGAAGCGAGCCTGCTTCTGTGTCATTCTGTCAACAGTAGGCACCATTTATCTCCTCCCTTGGCGGAGTCACCCTAGGAATTATCCAGGAATACCGACTCGGATGAACCAGCCTTGGAAAAAAGGAAAAAAAAAAAGAGAAAGAGAAAGACGCGTGCTTCTGGATGTGTGTGTAACTGGCCCTCTCTCACTTTTGCTTGTGCTACACAAAAGGTACCGATCGTTCGTCAGTCAAAAAGAGGATGGCGTGTGTCAAACATAGGTGTTACAGAGATTACTCAAAAAACAAGCGGTGCAGCTATTTCGTTTTCCTATCCCATCCTGTCAAAATCTTCCATTGCGCTGTGTCCCAGAGTAACGTTTTTCTCGCCATTCCAAAGACGGGGTAGTACTGACACCCCGATGCAGATTATGTAGGCATTATCAGTAGATATCAGTGTGTTTTCTGGCAAAATGTCATCCATATCCTTATAGAGCAAGCGACTGAAAGAGCAATACCTTATCGCATACAACGATGGCTCTCTAGCCATTCCAGGTATATAGGGATGACGACAAGGGAGGGACGGCTCACAGGACGGGAGAGAAGAGGAGGAGGGGGGGGGGGAGGAAATAGAGATATGACACGGTCGGGCTCTGCGTAGATTGTCTATTAGCCCTGTCCGGTGCTGTCTTACACACGCACGTCCAAAAATGGGGGGAAGACCGAGAGGAGAATGCGAGTGAGACGAGGAAAAATTTCCGCGACTTGGACAGGCAAGGCTGTTGTAAAGCATGTAAGATCTAACGATAGAAAGAGAGAAAAATATGCAGAGACGGTAGGACAAGCGAACGACGAGGAACGTAAATGCAAGATATGAGCCAAGTGACGCCACATTTCTGTCGAGTCTGCATCGAGGCTAGCATGATGTGGTTTAAGAGAGACAAAGTTGTTTGTTCTATTCACAGCACGAGCGTGTGCATGATATTCACGGCCCGTATGGGCACAGATTTCTGTTTCTCGTAGTGTTTGCTCGATTTTTTAGTTTGCGACCTGTTTTATTTTCTTACTATTGAATTGCTTGCATAAGCGCAGTTGCAATAAAAAAATATTTAAGGAGCATGTGGACAGCTGATGATGGTGATGATGATGCTGATGCTGATAGGTTAAGCATTCATCAATGGTGGATCCAATGATGTTTACCGCAGCAGAAAAGGCAAAAACACAACCGCAAGAAGAAGAAAAAAAAGCATATCTTGTATCATGAAAGTTCTGAGTTTACTGTGTTCCTCTGTTGACAAGGTGCGCGTGACCCAAATAGCCCAGGCTCGTCCGGTTGTCCCCCGAGATTGTATCGGCATAAGTGCCGGGTTATCACATTTTCATACGCAACTCCAAGAACGACGATCTTGTCGTCTTTACAGCCGATCGCTTTGTCGAGAGAGAAGTATGGGGCTATCCATATTATTATTCTGTTTGCATTTTGCAGTAGTAGCACTACTGATATTGGGTTGGGGGGAGGGGAGAATGATGTGGACGATGGGTGCTAATAATATGAAATTGGGACCGAAGGGAGAGAAAGAAAAGAAGGGGTCATTTGGGGGGAGTACAACGTTCTGGAAAAGCCAGGGGAATCTATAAAAATCCATTCAGGGACTTGGCCTGCTTCTTTTTCTTTTTTTTTATATATATATCATACATATTTCGGCCATCTTAATATATTTCTTCCCTTGTTCCGCTTGTTTTTGTGCCTTGCTTTCTTTTCTCTTTACATAGTATACATCTTTCACCTTACACATACACGCTGATACCTACATGAACCATCCGACCCTTTCGCTGACCCGTCATCATTCTACTACCACGACCGTCCTTACCACAGAAAATGTCTGCTGCGACACCTGTTTCACAGCCGCGTATGACACGCACAACACATGGGCGCGGCGGCAGGTCTGTCCGAACACACCCCCACCCACAGTCGCAATGGATTTGTGCAAAAAGAATGAGCGCGGGGCCATGGACTGGCACGTGTGGTCAGAGAACGTAAAAGAAGACGGCCCATGCCAGGTGTACCCCCAGCAGCCAGTAAAGGCTCAGCAGGAGCAGCACCTACAGCAGCGGCGGCAGGAGCCTTCACCACCTTCTTCGTTCGACAGCATTCTTTCCTCGGATACGCTCTTAACAAAGACGCCGGACGAAAATGACTATGATGACGATGACGACGAAACAGTTCTCGCGGACGAAGATGCGATTGCGCACGCCCAGCAGCCATTTGAACCGGATGAACCCGAAGAAGAGTTTCGGAAACAAATGCCGCCGTCCAAACCTCAGCTGCGGCGGCCCTCGCTTTTGTCATCACTTTTACAGCAGCAGGAGCAGCAGCAGCAGCAACACCAGGAACCTCCGTCTCCACAACCTACATCCTCCTCTACATATTCATCAGCTCCTCTCAGAGTTGAACGCCAGATTCATCCACGCATACCCTCTCGCCGAGCACCATCCGATCTCTCCGAGAGTTTGAAATACTATGTTGCTTGGGAGCGCCGGCAAAACACTTCACCGGCTGTTATGCACCGCCGCCGACCACACCACCACCAGCATGCCCATCGCCCTTCCACCTCACACCACCCTCATTCCCATCAACGTAAGCCGAGCGCTACTGTTATTTCATGGTTTGAGCCCTTCCGCGGCTGGTAATCCATCACCCACCTCCTTTTTTCTTCTTCCATCTTGTTGTACATTTACTATATATTTCGATCCGTTACATACACCTGGTTGAGAGTGGAATATGCAATATGCGCTGCAGATCAGTCATCAACCGAGCATAACAACCTCGTTGAAATTTCAATGTTTCCTTTTTTGGTGTTCATCCTGTATCGGTATCTCTGTGTGGGTTGTATGTGTGGGGTGGGTAATGATCCTATACGTGTTGGCTTTGTAAAATGCAATCAGAGGCAGGGACCACCTGGCCCGCGCGAGCTGCCGCTAGCCAGCCCGAATCGCTACACGTCCAGCTTGAGCACTTTGATCATTCCACGGCTGTTAGCCGCGAGCAATGTCGTTGAATCCTTTTTCCAACACGTCGAGCATACAAACTGGTCTGTATTGCGTATGCCCCGTGTTGCAAGTCCCTGCTGCTGTTGCTGCATCTGTGTCTGCGGCTGCTGTTCTTGAGGTGATCCTTCGTCATGGCGTGCGTCCTGAGTGTCCTGGGTCACAGTCTTTTTTTTTTTTTTTTTTTTTTTTTTTTTTTTTTTGTGAACAATCATGCAAAATCAGTCTGCAAGTTCGTGATCTTCCCCATGACGCTATGTGTACTTACCATGCGCATCTTTGGGAATGCATAAGAGGCGACAGGTATCTCACTCTCCTTGTGGTATGAATAGACTTGGTTATCCTCGCTGCCAATAGCGATCCAGTCTCCTTGATTCACCGAGAGCCCCACAAAGTGGGTTGCATTGGTATGGCCCTTGTATGTCATTTTTATCGATTGATCTCGAATACTCCATCGTTTGAGGGTGCTATCCGTAGATCTACAGGAGAAAGAAAATTAGATAGTGTCAACCAATATGTGATACGAAAACCTTCAGCGAAAGGGGATAGACGTACGCTGAGATGATTTCGTCGGAGTTTAGCCATTTGACATAGGACACGGATTTGCGGTGTTGAGTAAAGGTGAGGATCGGCTTGGATGCTTTTCTTATATCATAGCATAACACCTTGTGGTCTAAAAATTGCGACAAAGAAAGAAAAGTGAGCAGACTTCATGCGATTTTTCTTCCAGTCCTGAACCTTACCCGCCCCACCCACGGCCAGGTGAAACTCGGAGTCAGGCGAGAATTTAACGCTGCAGACGCTGCTATCCTGGGCAATATTGATCGTGGAATAACGCTCGTTGGCATCCCATACCCTGACCATCTTATCATCACCTCCGGATGCAAATCGAACAGGATTGACGGTACTAAAGTCGACTGTCCAGGCCCGCTCGCGATGCTCGTCATAGAGTCGTACGGGACGTTCGGCTGCGACATCCCATAGTTTGATATCTCCATGATAGTCCGAGGTGATCAGCTGCGCTTTGAAATACGAATTGAAGTTGAGGCAGCTAAGCAAGAATAAAAGAAGGTTTTGAAGAAATTCGCATGCACCCGCATAAGCCCATTTTTCTCTGCCTTTTTTTTTTTTTACCTTATTTTTGCCCCCACCTGGAAACGTTTGACAGGACAGTGGACAATATTGACCGGATTCTCCGAATTGGCGACCAGTGAATAGTCGTATATCTTGACTACATTGGTGACACCACCGAGAGCAAAGTACTCGCTGTCTCGATCAAAGTCCATGGTGGACACAATGGCCATGTCCTCGCTTATGTCAGTATAATAGATGGTATCGAGCTCGCGAAAGGTATCGAATCGTGTGGTTTGATAGAGCATTGAGGTGAAACGGTCGGTGTACGCAGAGTCAATGCCTAATGTATGCAACCATGAGTTCCAGATGTACACCGTTGGTCATCCTCAATGTACCTCGTTGTATCTGTTTCGAGTACTGGTCCTGCAGATACTCAAAACGGTTGAGGATACGTCGTCGTTTGCTCTCATTGACGTAGTTCTACATATTAGGAGAAAATTTGTCAGTTGAACGCAAAATGTCATCCAGGTCGAGGAACGTACTCCATCGAGCGATCGCTTGACACCTTTGGAAGTCGAGGGAGTAGCCGTGGGATCGTTACCGAGAATCGATCTGCGCATAACGTGCGAGAGTGCGTCTTCGTTATCCTGGCACATGCTGCGTCGTTGGGACTGCGTATTCGCTATTTCTGCATCAATCAACTTGGCCTCTTGTTTGAGTCTCTCGATTTTCTATTCAAATGAAAAAAAGCGTGTGAGCATCGAAATGAGCAGTAGCTCTTGATAAGGATCACCTCCTGTTGGTTCTGTTTGAGTTTTTGCAAGAATGCATCATACAACAGGTTTTTGGAAAGCGCCTGCGACTTTTCCTCATGGACCATCTTGTCTAGTGCGGTCAGTAGGCCTTGCTCAACGTTGTCAGCGGGTAGGTTACGCAGATGGTTGTAGAAGAAGGAAGCCAAGTCGTGGACGTTCATGTTGTGGTTGACTCTGGCTTTGACAAGTGTCTGTTGCTGTTTCGTCCGTTTGTACCACTCTGTCGTCTCTTTGACTGTGATGGGCAAGGACGTGTGAGTATGGTCAAAGAGTTTGTAGTGTTGTCAAGAGTGGCTTACGCTGGAAGTTGGGAAGAAAAACAGGAAAAGCGCCATCTTGGGATAGCGGTTTCCTGCAAATGGGGCAGTCCCGCGTCCGTTTCAGGGTGAGGTGGATGCATTGTTGGCTGTATGACTTTCTATGAGCTCCACAGATCGAGTGAGTGGGTGAGTACCTTTATCTTACCAGAACGAATGTCCGCACGAGGTGATAATGGCGTCTTCGAATATCTCATGGCATATCGGACTACAAGGCACAACAAAGACCCAGGTTTACTGTCAGCCATAGACATATACAATGCAGCCCGTGCTTACCATAGTAAGCCTTCTGGGTCCTCTTCGTGATCATTTTTCTGCTGCTGCTGCTGCTGCTGCTGCTGCTGTTGTTGTTGTTGTTGTTGTTGTTGTTGTTGTTGTTGTTGTGGTGATGATGATAATGATGATGATGATGGCTGTTGGGTATGTTCTTCCGAGTCTTGTAACCGAGGCGTGGGTGTCCCTTTCAAGGCGCGCAGGAGCGAGGATAAGCGGAGCCATTTTGGACGGTGCCGCGTGCTGGAGTTGCTCGGTTTGGCTCGACTCGACTCTGCCGATGACGCTTCACCTTTTGTATGGCTGGTCTCGCGCTGTTGTGGCTCGCCGGCCCCTGGTCTAGTCACTGGGATCTCATTAAAACAAGGGGAATGGAACAAGCAGTCTATCGCCATTACGTTGAAAGGGCTGCTCCTCTTGTCTCAGCAGCCATTCGAGCGGGTCCGCCATCGGTTGCGCCTCTTTCCCCTCATTCGAAGTGGAAACGATCGGTGCGGTGTCACTTGTAGTCGAGGACGAGCAGAGAAAGGGGTCGAGTGGGTCTTCTTCTTCACTGGGAACTGAATCGTTCTGTGACATGCAGAATGCTAGAAGGGAAAAGGATTTTTTCCCTAATGGTTAGCGCTTGATCTTATCCTAGCGTGACACGAGCTTCTTTTCGGCGCTGCCGCATTTCATGCATTGTCATTCTGGCATAAGCTAGCACATGTACAGTACTACTGTAGACCATTTTGACGCGAAAAGAAAAAAAAAATAACCACCAGCTTACAAGTCAAAGTAACATTTATGGTTGCCGAGGCAATAGGGTCATCCATGGATGCACTTCACAAAGTTGTCGCAAATGGGATATGATGGATCAGAAAGAATTATAAGTCTACGCTAACCTGAGTCAGCGATCTCTCTCTGTCGAGCTTGTTCTAGGAAGGCACGTAAGGAGGGATGGTACTTCGACATTGACATATTTCGCTTACCAGCGTTGACATAGTGAAGTGCCACAGTGATACAGATCCTATCTATCAAAGTGGAAGGGAACGGAGGGTGGGCCATCATGCATTCAAGGCGGTGGCAAAGAGTAACTTTTGCCACATCAGAAGATAAACAAGACTAGGCTTTGATCTATACACACACACACACATACCCATCAAAGACACCTTTGTTCTGAATCCACTACTTTGGCTACACACATGTTTATTTATCGTTCAAAGCAATGCGGCTCTTGAGAATTTGGTATCGTAGCATTAGTGCCTTAGTAGACGTTTCAAATTCGGCACCGGTGGCAAGCGAGCGATCGAGGGCCTGACGCCGCTGGTCGGTCTGTTTGGCTCGCAAGATCTAAATGCACGGTGGTAAATCATCTCTTTTTAAGCTCCCTTGTCTACAGTGATATGTGTATTGCTCTTTGCATTCTCGCATTACCTTTTGATGACTGTCAATGCGAACGCCAATCTTGTTTTTCCGGATCAAAGCAATGACTTCTTTTTGTAGTGTATCCACATCGAGCTGAAAGGCGTTGGCCATACGATGCATGTCCACCGTCGCATAAGGCCGGCAGTATTGTATCATAGCCTTTTCCTGGATTAGCTCAATGAGGCGGTCGGCATGGGACCCGAGATAGAGGTCCAGGCACAAGTCATTCTAGAGAAAACAAAATAAAAATAAAATTAAAAATAAAAAAAGAAGGTGTCAGAATTTTGCCTTGCGGGGAAATGCAAGTATCATTTTTACCCTGTAGTCTTTCAGCAAAGACAAGCACTGCGCATAATTGGACGTATAAAAGGCCTCGATCATGTCCCTGATCTGCGGCTCAAGTTCTAAATAGCCCTTGAACGCGCCGTTCGTCATGAGTTTGGTGCGCAGCTCGTGTCGATCAAAGGAGGCCAGGGCGCACAGGCCGCCATAGACGGCGATATCATTGGCGGAGAGGACGTCGTTGAACTGGTTGTTGAGCTCGAAGCTGACGTTGAGCAGCGCGGTGGCAGCCGCATGGTACTGTTCGCGCATAGCCAGCGCGACGAGCGCACGGCAGCACTCGACCTTGCTACGGACGAGGTCGTTCAATTGAATATTAGGTGTGCTCTCGATGCGAGCAATATGTGTCGTGACATGCGAGAAGTTGTGTTGGGATATGTTGGCCTAGAGACGACAGCATTAGAGGGATGTGACCTATCATATGGACATAAAGTAAAGTAAAGAAAAGGAGCAGTCTACCTTGATGACTTTGAAACACATTTCGAGTACATTCGCCGGGTCGGTGCAATAGTCGCGAGCGCGCATGTAGTGTTTCAAGGCATTCGAGAACTCGCCAGCCTTGCAGCTTTGATCGCCCATGCGAAAGTAGGTAAGCTGTCCAAGCGTGAGCCTTCGGTGGGTGCTATGTCACGTATCTTAATCTTACGCGGATGCTGTCCTTGGAGAGGTTGTTCTTGAAGGTCTTGATATCAGCCTCGAGCTTGTCTTCGGCCGTCTTGTTTTCGAGCTGTGCCTGGGAGATCCAGGCCTGATCGGGGTCGAGCGGCTGCTGGCCTTGGCTTGAGAGGAGTTTGTTGAGGTCATTGACGGTCGACTCGTAGAGCTTGGTATTGGTTGTGGTGGTTTTTATCTCCTGCAGAGCCCATTGACGCGCGCGAACTTGGAACTGGCGACAATGCTCGGCGAGGTAAAGGGCGCGGTCAATACGGGTATAGCCTGCTCACACAATGAGACGCAACCACCAGAAAACACGACACTATGTACCTGCGTATGAGGATAGGTAGGATTCCAAGTCGAGATGGGTAGGCGCTGCCACCGAAGGGGTCTTCATTGTGGGTGTGTCTCTTGCGAGTAGAAAAAAGAGAGACGAGACGAGCGGGCATTGATGCGTGTGCGTGAGTGCGTATGGCCCAAATTGTCCGGTCACCCTCCGACTCTCCTCACTTTTACTCTGCTTGTCTTCTGCTTTCTCTCTGTCTCTCTCTCTCTCTCTTTCTCTCTTATACTTTCTCGTCAAGTATACGCCCTGCACTTTGAATCGTTCGCAGTCCCTCCCTTTCTTGCTGCCCTCCCTCCCCCGTAATTGATAAGCGATGGCCTCAGCCAAGTTGATGGCCAAGCTGCAGGCGAACCAAACGGCCATGTCTGACTTGGCTGAACTTCACTCGAGACAAGGCTCCAACCTCTCCAACCTTTCCAAACGGACAACCACCACAACCACCACCCCGCGCCCCACCACCCCTTCTTCACGTCCCAATGGAACGCCCTCTCAACCCGATACCATCCATGACGACAATGACGACGATTTACCTATCACCGTAAGCTCAACTTCTTTTTTTTTCATATACAACTATCATTCTATTGCCCTGAAATGACACTCCATTTAACTCTCATGTTGTCCATTCTCTTTAGTTTACCACCCGTGATGACAGAAGTACTCGACTCGTCGCGAAAATGACTCAACCTCTCTTACATTTTCTTTTGTTCTTGCTGTAGATCTACTTGAACGGCACGAGAATGACCCACCGTCTTTGATGCTCCACTTGTATCCCACCTACTTCAAGTTTGAACACGAGGTAATCCATTTTGATCCTCTCATTCTCTCGTGCACGCGTATCTGAACCTCGTATCCATACTTCCCAGAACGGTTTCTTCTCCTACAAGAGTCAATTCAAGGTAAATATCCCATCCTCTTCCCATTCCTTTCTCAATATCTCTCTTGTTTTCCTGTGTTGATCCGAAACTGATCTGTCTATGGCGCGCTCGCGTCTTTTCTTTTGTGTGTTAGGACTTTTTGCAATCCATCAAAGAAAGACGCCTACCACCTGATTTGATGGACGTGTTTGACGAAGCGGCCTGTCAATACTATGAAGGTAAGCCTATCCTCTGGGCGAATGTTTTTCACTGATCCCATGCGTGCCCATTAGGTCGCCTTATCATCGAGATACACGACCATCGGTTGGTGCGATCCGGGCAACAGGACGCCGCCCTCTTACCAGACAATGATGTCAAGGTCAAACGCGTGGTGATGCACCCCACGGCCGAGAGTCTGTGGACCGACATTTTGCTGCTGAGGGAGGAATGGGGTCACCCCTGGACAGAGGAGATTGCACTCGAGGTCGAGTCAAAGCTATTGGTAAAGTTGGGGTGACCGTGGTATGGGAGGGGCCGTGGCTGATCCCTTGACGTAGATTGCGACCGAGGAGCCTCTGTGTCTCGACCCATCCTTCCATGTCAGCCGTGTCAGCAACGCGATCGAATATGCGACAGGCCAGCGCAAGATCAAGAAGAAGCAAAAATGGAACTCTCTCGAAAGAGAACAGAAGCTGGCTAAGAAGGCTGAAAATAACAAGCTTATGACGCTCATGGACAAGGTATGGATCGACTGGATAGATATGGGCACGTGTATTGACCTTTTTTTTTTCTTTACAGCGCGCCAAGCGGTCGTTTCCGTTCGAACCAAGGTAACTTCTGCTTGTCTATGATGATGACGTGTGACTCACATTGTAATTTGCCTAGTTTCAACAAGATATCCTTTGTGCATGACTGGCGGACAAAGCGTCAGAAGCTGGGTGCTGAGCCTCTACCATCCGTGGAGTCCAAGAAGGGGAAAGGTAAAGAGAAGGACATGAAAACAGGGCATTCGGGGACAGATGAATTGATCATCTCGGTGTAGGGCGGAAATCCCCTTTGGATCAACCCGTGCTTCCAGATGGTCGCCGGTGTGTTCGTACCATTCGCTTCGAGAGACCCGAAGGAGGAAGTAAGTCACAATTGAGGAATGATATCCAAGGTCTGACATACTGGCTAGACACTGTCCATACCGTGGTCAACCTCTATCTGCATAATAACGAATATGATGGTGTTTTCCGATGGGGAACGGTGCTGGACACCAGTCATAATGGCGGCAACATCGAGTAAGTGGTTTTCCTCGTGAATTGGCAATGGCTGACGCAAGAGAATAGATTCAAGATAGGGCCAGAATACCTCATGGAGACATATGTTGTTCACCTCAAGACCATGTACGGTCGCTTCAACAAACTGGTGTGCGACAATAACTTGGCGAATCCGGTACCGCACTCGCCGTCCGTGGCGGCACGTATGGCTGCGGCTCAACAGCAGCAACAGGTGAACTTCCAGATGCAGGCGGCGGGCATGCAGCAGCAACTGCAGGGCCAGCAGGCGCGTGTCATGTACCAGGGCAAGCCCATGTTGGCTCAGCAACGAAATTTCCTCATGCAGGCACAAGCCCAAGCGCAGGCCCGTGCGGCAGCCGCGGTGCAACAGCAACAGCAACAACAACAGCAGCAGCAACAACAACAGCCGCCACAATCACAGCCGCCACAGCAGCCACAACAAGCACAAAAGCAACAGCCGCAACAGCCGCAGCTCCATCTACCCGGGCAGCCCACGACGAGTCCCGCAGCAGGTGTGCAGTCTCAGCCGCCACCCCAAGCGTCTTTACCGCACACGCAGGCTCATCTGCAGCAGTTGCACGCCCAGGCTCAAGCTCAAGTGCAGGCCCAGTCGCAGGCCATGAGTCCGGCGCAGTCGCACTCGTCGCGTACAGCGACACCGACGCAATCCCACATGGCGACGCCGACCCAGGCTATGGCAGCCACGCCGGTCGCGACGCACGCGGCCTTGTCGCGCCCTCCCATGAGCATGCCGATGGGTACGGGCAAGCCGGTCATGACACCCACGCAGTCGCCTGCGCCGATGCTGACGCCGCAGCAGCAACCACAGCAGCCTCAACAACAACAGCCCATCCATACCTCGCTCCCGCCGCAGGCCATGTCGCTCGCCTTACCACAGCGACCGAGCGCTGCGATGGCCCACCCGAGCAGCACCCCGCAGCAGACCCACGTCCCGCCAGGCACACCTCACAGCGCGGCAGCAGCAGCGGCCATGCTCAACATGCCGACCATGGTATCCGGCATGCAGGGTCGCCCGACGATGGCGCCGAACGGCCACGTGCAGAGTCCAGCGATGCAACCGCAAGGCGCAAGCCCGGCGGTCCAGGCAGCGGCAGCAGCAGCAGCTGCTGCTGCAGGCGGTGGCGGTGCGGGCGGTGCAAACTTACAGAACCCTCAGGCGTCCTTCCAGCGGATCACGCAGCTGGTCGCGGCCGGCTCGTTGCCGCTGGCAAACGCTCAGCAGTTGATCAATCAGATTGCTCAGTCGGGCAACCTCCAACTGCTGCAGCGGCAACATCTTCAGCAGGCGCTGATCAATGCTCATCAACAGTACCTGATGAACAGCCAGCAGTCGCCACAGCAACAGCAGCCTTTCCAGCAGCAGCAGCAGCAGCAGCAACAGCCTCAACAGCAGCAGCAGCAGCAGCAGCAACCACAGCCGCAACCGAGGGTAAAGTTTTACTTGGGGGAAAGGGATGTGTGGGGAAGTTCTAAAGGCTCAAGGTATTTTCATGACAGATGGGCGTACCCAATATGCAGCAGCAGATGGTCCATGGCCAGCAGCAGCAAACCGCCGGCATTGGAGGACCTCAAGGTAAAAGGGAAAGATGATCAGCGTGGCATTGTTCTCATGACCCTTGTATGTAGCCCATGCCGCTCAGCAACTGCTTCAGCAGCTGAGTCCACAGCACCAGAGCCAGATGGCACTTATTATTATGAACCGCCAGCGTCTGATGAACATGCGCAACTCTGGATCGATCACGCAAGATATGTACAACCAGCACTTGGCCCAGCTCCAGCAACAACAGCACATGATCCTTCAGCAACATCGCCAGCAGCAGTTGCAGCAACAGCAGCAGCAGCAACAGCAACAGCAGCAACAACCTCATCCGCCGCAGACCCCGCAACAACAACCCCAGATACCCGCTCAACAGCAACCTCAAACCCAGCACAATGCTGCCCAGGCGCAAGCCCAGGCGCAAGCCCAGGCCCAGGCACAAGCCCAAGTGCAAGCTGCTCAGGCGCAAGCGCAAGCACGCGCGCAAGCGCAGGTACAGCAAGCACAAGCGGCCGCGGCAGCAGCACGCGCGCATGCTCAACAACAACAACAACAACAACAACAACAGCAGCAGCAGCAACAGCAGCAGCAGCAACAACAACAACAACAGCCACAGCAGCAAGTACCTCAGCAGGGCCAGGTGCATCCAGGGCGGACACCCCAAGTACAGGCGCAGCAGCTGCCGAACCAGGGCATGACGATGCAGCAAGCCGCGGCCATGGGTATGGGCGGACAAGCGCTGCAGCAGCACCTAGGCATCAATCCGAGCCAGCTGACGCCACAGCAGCAGGCACAGATGATGATGCTGATGCAGCGCAACCTGGCAATGCGTGGCCGCGGACGAGGACAGCCTCAGAACCCTCAGCAGCAAGCCGCGCTCCACATGGCACTGCTGCAGATGCGTCAACAGCAGCAACAGCAACAGCAGCAACAACAACAGCAGCAGCAGCAGCCACAACAACAGCAGCAACAGCCACAGCAGGGTGGCATGTCTGCTCAGAACCAAGGCGGTGTGCCTGGCCAGAATGGCCAGCCTTTCTTTTTCGGATAAAGCAACACAGAACACATACATACATTTTTTTTTTACCAAAGAAAAAGAAACACTACACCCTCCTATCCCATCTCGCCATCACCACCGCTTTGTTCTTCATTTCTTTTCTCTCTTTCTCTCTCTCCCGTTTTTTTTTTTTTTGTTATTCTACCGCCTACTTGTAAATTTGGAATAAAAATAATTTTCAATCTATACATACACATCTAAAAAAGACACAAGACGTTTTTGTGTGTGTAGACTGTCACGTAAACATAGGTCGACGGGTCGGGGAACGGCCGAACATCGATAGCAAGCATATTGGCCGGGCTGTGACAAGAGGGGGACCAGGGTGACACAAAACGCTGGCGAGAGAGAGGGAAAATAGCATAAATGTATAGGCTGATTTAAGTCCAATCTCGCGATTGCACAATTTTTCCAGGATATTGTGCCTTTGGCTTTTTCCCCCATCCCCGGATCACGCTACGCTTCACGCCCATTATATAATTATTTTAAACGACGATAGAGAAGTAGGAAAAGGCGTCATAGGCAACTGATAAGTTCCGTTGGACTCGATACACAAATCTATCATTACGTCGACTCAGTCTTTTTTTTTTTTTTTTTTTTTTTTTTTTTTTTTTTTTGCTCATTTTCTTGATCTTGGGCGTGTTCGTTCTCATCGTACTAGATTAAAAAAATCCAACGCGTCGTTTAGGCGCCGATGCCCTATTCCAACGTTATTTCTGGAAATCAAACCCAATGTCAATCACCGAAAGCGAGGAACGTGCGGGCATGCAAGCATAGACGAAAAACTATAGGGTCGTTCCTTGAATTGTCAATAAGGGAACAAAAAAAAAAAAAAAAAAAAAAAAAGACACCGGGTTTTAATAGATAAAGTAGGATGTTACGCGACATGTACAAATGCGTCTATTCTCTCTCTATGTCTCTAGCCGATTAACCTCACGTTACCAAGCAAAAAAAAAAAAAAAATACGAGAGAAGAGCGGGATTAAAACGTTAGAGAACAAAGACTTGCCTTTTGTCCTACCTGTATGTCGACATCTCTTGCGTATTTGGGTTTTGCTTCTCGAGAATGGCGCCATGCTAGCTCGGTTTGATGCATACATCTGTCTTCAACGTGCGCTCGTGAGATCTCTAACTCTAATACGCAATGTAAGAAAAAAAAGTTGGGTGGCTAGGTATCCTATAAAAAGGCGGCTCGCATGCATCTATCATTTGAGCACCTCTAACACATAAACATATCCTCTCTCTCACAGAAGAGCGCTGAGAAAAAAAATATGAGTCTTTCAAAACAAGCGACTCTAGAGAAACCCGACACAGCGAGTACCTTGGAGGATGATAAGCACGCCCTGGAGCGATCGTCCACGACGACCGTCACGACATACGGTGCCGCTGTCGCTACCGACCCTGAACAAGCCCGGGCGCTCAAGAACCCTTACTATGATGTGAACCTGGAATGGACAGAGGCCGAGGAGCAAAAGGTGCGACGCAAGATTGATCTGAGGCTCATGTCCTTTATCCTGTTGACCTCCTTTGTGCTCAACATGGACCGTACCAATCTCTGTAAGTCCAAAAACAGAAAAAATCGCATTTGCTATGTGTCTGTGTGTATAGCTGACTTTATTTTAATTTCTATTAGCAAACGCTATTTCGGATGATCTGGCCATTGACTTGGGATTTACCAACGACGGTGTTAATACCAGTATCCAAGTCTACTCCGTCATTTTCACTATCGTGACCCTCTTTGCCAACGTTATCTCCAAGCGAGTCGGGCCCCATCTCTGGATTCCGATCCTTATGTCGTCTTGGGCTATCGTGACCTGGGCCCACGTTCTTACGCATGTAGGTCAAACAGTCGTCTGGATCAAACATCGTCGTTAACTCACACTCACTGCTGTAATAGAATTTTGGTGGATTTATGGCTGTGCGTATCTTCATCGCCCTGACTGAAGCTGGCTTCATCCCCACGTGCCTGGTTTACCTGACCAGCTGGTACAAGACGAACGAGCTGGCTACTCGCCTTGCCTGGTTCTGGGGCGTCCAGTCATTTGCATCGGCCTTCTCGGGTCTTATCTCGTTCGGCGTGTTCCGCCTGGCAGGCATAGCCAACCTCGAAGGCTGGAAATGGCTCTTCCTTTTGGACGGTATCTTCACGCACATCATTGCCTTTATCGCCTTGTAAGTCGTCCGAGAGTTTGCTGTCAGCATGTCTTACTGACACCCCTCCTTTTCTCTCTTGCTACCTATAGCTTTTATTTGCCCGCAACGCCTAGCAAGACCCCTGGCGGTATCCGAGGTCGCAAGGGCTGGTTCACCGATCGAGAAGTCCACATTGCCGTGACACGGCTGATCCGTGATGACTTGAGCAAGACGGAGCAACATGTCAAGAAGATTACGTGGGCCGATGTCAAGATGGCCCTCCTGGATACCAAGATCTGGACCCATTTGGTGATTACTTTTATTGGGTAAGCAAAAAGAAAGAACAGCGAGTTGAAAGGTACATTACATGATTTAACACGAGGGACATGTAGTATGATGCCGGATACCCCTATCTCCACCTATCTGCCCAGCATGATCCGCAGTGGCGGTTTTGACACCGAGATGGCCAACCTCCTCACCGTTCCCTCGTATATCATCAACCTGATTTTCTCGATCCTCATTGCGTGGAGCTCGGACCGCTACGGCGATGTCGGCCTGCACGCGCTCCTCGGTACGGTCTGGAAACTGGTTGGTTTTGTAGTCCTCCGCACCTTGCCGTTGAACACGGGCCGCTGGAGTCTATTCGCAGGCGCGACGGTGGCGGTATCCAGCCCGAGCTGGCACGGCATGCATATTGCGTGGATGTCGTCCAACGTGGCCCCGGTCGGCAAGCGAGCGCTGGCGCTCGGTGCCATTATCGGCTCGGCCAACATCAACAGCTTGCCCGGTGCTATCATCTATCAGAACTGGGATGCGCCGCGCTACTTTTATGGCAACACGATCAATATCATCCTGTGCTGCGTGACGATCGTGCTCTTCCTCGTCCAACGATACCGCTACATCTTGACCAACAAGTACCGCGAGCGCAAGTGGAACAAGATGACCGTCGAGGAGCAGCAGACTTACCTGAAAACGACCGACAAGAAGGGAAGCAACCGTCTTGATTTCCGGTTCCGCATCTAAAAGAAAAAGTATACATACTCTTCTATACATACATCCACATCTTTTTTTTTCTCTCTCTCTTCTCTCCTATCTCCTGTAAGCATAATGCACCTATGTACACATGCGCATCTATAACATATATCTCTGATTCTCCCTACCACCTATGTATAAATACAACCCAATTCCTCGTGATGATGAAATGATGATGTCTGGATAGGGCAAGAGGGACGAAGGTGTGCTACTGTCAATGGATAGCATGTTAGACAAAGCGCTCACTGTCATTGCGCTTCTTTGACAGCCTGTTCGGAGCTCATGTTTGCATGATGATCTACCCATGATCGCGTTATTCAAGACGAAAGAGACGTAAGCACTGAAAGGCGCACCGGATCAAGACGTTTTTTTTTTTTTTTTTTTTTGTGGAGACATATCTGCAGATAGAGAATTGCTCGTGTAGTGGAGACTAAAGATTTCTGCGTATGGTTGGTTATGCGCATATGCTGTATCCTATACATCGGGATTCTACGTGTTATATTATACGATGTCGCGTATAAGCGTACTCTTCTATAATTCTTGTCCATATATGCTCTCATATTATATATAGGAAAGAAAGAAAGAAAGAGCGAGCATACTATTTAAAGGGTTCGTCAACAGTGGCAACAGGGACACGACAGAAATGACTAATTCGATGGCTGTCACACCAAGGCATTTCGAAACCCGGTCATAGGCTACATCTTTTTTTACATCAAAAATTATATCTAATCCCCTATAAAAGAAAAGCAGCATGGCACGGACAGCCAAGATTGATCGCAAGACCAACGAGACCGACATCAAGGTCGACCTCAACCTGGACTCGAAGCATGACCAGCAGATCCACATCAACACGGGCATTGGCTTCCTGGATCACGTAAAGCAACAGCAAAAGAAGGCGAACGGGAACGTGCCGGTGTGCTCACCATCGTGTAGATGTACCATGCGCTGGCCAAGCACGGCGGCTGGTCGTTGACGCTGGAGTGCAAGGGCGATCTCCACATTGACGATCATCACACGGCGGAAGACACGGGTATCGCGCTGGGCATGGCCTTCAAACAGGCGCTCGGCACGCCGCGCGGTATCCGCCGGTTCGGCACGGCCTTCTGTCCTCTGGATGAGGCGCTGGCCCGCTCCGTGGTCGATATCTCGGGTCGCCCTTACGCCGACATCGATCTCTGCCTGCGACGCGAGAAGATCGGCGAGCTGTCGTGCGAGATGATTCCCCACGTGCTGTTCTCGTTTGCCACTGCTGCGGGCATCACCCTCCACGTCGATGTCCTCAAGGGCAAGAACGATCACCACAAGTAAGTCCCCAATTCCGCACAGGGCCCACACGATACTGACTTGTGATTCCTCAGGGCCGAGTCTGCCTTCAAGTCGCTCGCGGTCGCCATCAAGCAGGCCATTGAGAGCACAGGCACCAACGATGTGCCGAGCACAAAGGGTGTCTTGTAAAACGTAGCGGGTCTTACAAAGTGTGTGTGGTGTATATGTGTGTGTGTGAAATATAGATTCTTTACAAGTTTGGATATGTACTACTGTGTCTGTCATTTCTCTCCTTTAGCTTATGGACGTCAATCACTGTCCCCAAATGCGTCTTGCTCTTCTTCGTCCTCGTCGCTCACGATCCCAAAGTCATTCTCAGAGCGGACGTCCTCATCATATTCGGGCGCACGCTTTTCGATGGTGAAGATGGGGGTGTACTGTGATGCGATCTATACGAGAAAAAAAAAGGAAGAGTGAGGAATAAGACGGATGGGCAGCAAAGGTGCGCATAGCTGGTCGAATACCTGAGTAATGGTTTCACAAAAGGCATCAAATTCTGCCTGGGTCCGGCAATAAAATCCAAGCAGCATGCTAGGATCGACCTGAGAGATATGCAGCTTGCGTGGTATCGTGCAATGGTACGAGCTAAAGTCCTCTTCGCCGTACTTCTCAATGTGTTTGGTCTCGAGCGCGGGTCGGGAAAAGTGCGGGTCGAGATAGATCAAGTCGTCTCCTTGCAGGCCGATAAAGTACAGAGATGAATTGGGTCGCCCGCTAAGAAAAAATAAAAAAAAAAGAGAGAGAGAGAGAGAGAGAGAAGAGAGAAAGAGACAGCATGAATACACTTAGTAGTCAGCCCATGCCGTGTGTATAGCTCTTACCCTGCAATACCAACAAACCAGGGTAGCTCGAAACATGCCTTGAGAGCGGGATGGTACGTTGGGTGCACACTGTCGATGCCGAGACGGATGGAGACGAGGATCAGGATGGAGCGGAAGACGCCGTCTTCTCCTTCTGCAGGGTGAGCGCTGGCCTGGCTCGATTTCTGATAGAGCTTACGCGCCTCCTCTGCTTCGGCGTGGCTGCTCTCCTCATGGGTATCACTTGAAGTGCGCGTGGCGGGCCGGTGGTGCCAGTAGCCAAATTCACCACGTGGCCTCTTGCCCGTCGCTATATCCCGCACATCATCGCGATAGACGACACCGTCCGTTGCGACGTAGACGCCAAGCTTGGCAGACGGAAAATCCGAGACGAGGGCTCTATAGAAGGGCGGAGGGACAATGGCGTTGGGGAAAGAGGACGGGAGGGGGGAGGAAGAAGAAAAACGAAGTTGAGAAGCGCGCGTCTACGTGGGGCCCAAGGCGGGCATCGCTGGTTTATCTTACAAGATGACTTGGCTGATGGTAGACGGACCAAACCATTCACCGATATTTTTACCGAGCTGCTTGCCCAGGAGAGCAATGCGGTGGATCGAGAAAGGTGCACGCGGCGAGAGTTCGTCCAAAAACCATTGGAGTATCTTGGGATGCAATGCATTGAGCCCATGTCCGTTCTTCAGCCCCGAAATAGAGATTCCATGCTTACCCTTCTGTATTCTTTCCAGTGGGGGTCGGCTCGGCCCCGACGTCGCCAATCTAGATACACACAGACACGCACGTAGGTGCATATGGATGGATCAGTCCAAGATACAAAAAATCAAAGGTTACTTTCTGAAGAACTTGCCTCGCTTTAGAAAATGAATGAGGAGCGTATTGGCGAGGAGACTCTGTCCACTGCGGAGCATGCAGCCCCAGCCAATGTCGGTGGTGTAGTTGGAAGGTCGGATGGGCGGGTAGTTGTGTCGGTAGGTCATCCAGAGCTTGGTGAGCCAGTCCTCATAAAAGTCGGGCGGCCACAGCTGCGATAAGGAGAGCGACGCCAGCGCCGGTGGGTCCGTAGACGTAGACGTAGACGCAGAAGCAGACACAGACGCAGACGAAGACGACGACAGCGGTGTGCTTCCTGTATGTCCTGCAGTTGGCTCGGGAGAAGGGTCGCTCAGGTTGGCACTGGCTGGGGCGGTCTGAGTGGCGAACATGGAGTCCTGCTGAGCCTGCATAATGGCCTGCTCCATGCGCTCCTGGACCTGGGTCGACATTGCATAGTGGCAGCCGAGCAGCCAGATCGACTCGTCGCGCGGGGCCAGGTCTCGCGGATTCGGGTTCTGCCAGAGATGGGACACCCAATGACCCAGCTTGTGTGGGATTTCAGCGGCGAGGTACGACGAATTGGTGAGCAGCTTGTCTCGCAATGGGGCCGAGCTGAGGTTGTTGCTGTTCTGCGGCTGCGGCAAATGGTCGAGCGAGGCATCGGAATTGTCTCGTTCGCGGTGGGGCTCGCTGTCTTCAGGAAAAGTGGGGTCCATCGTGGACACGGGGAGAAAGGAATGAGTTGTCACGCAGCAACACCACACCTGCTGCATGATTGCGGACTCTCTGGACTGATGTCCGCCTGCCTTTTTCTTATGTGTGGAATCAATCACATGCGAAATCATAAAAATAAGAAAATGAAAAACAGACGGGTTCGATCTGCCAGTTTATTGTTTCTTTTCTGTGTTATCTCTGCCTATTCATGAGTCGTCTCGGAGGATACCTGCCAGGCCCTGCTGCTCAATCGCCTCCTGCTCCTCTTCACGCATGAGCTCCTCGTCCAGAGGAGCGGGTTCGATGTTATCCATGTTCCTGATAGCCTGGTCTTTGCCCCGGATCCATTCCTTGAGTCCGATCCGCTCGTCCAATGCGCCCGACCCGCTCTCGAGCACCTGCAGATAATCATCCGCAGCCCACGACCGCTGCGTGCCCAACGTGAGCTTGGCGAGCGAATGGTCCCAGACAATGTCGCGCTGAAGCATGTAGGTCAGGCCGTCGACGCGGGGCAGAAGGACGTCCTGGTTGGACACGTGATCATTGATCTGCTTCAGGATCGTCTCATACAGCGCAGCCATGGCAGGCGTGCGCTTGAGCTTTTCGAAAATGAACGAATGGACCTTGCGGCTCTGGGTAAAGTCGAGCCAGTGGCCCGTCAGAAATCCGCGCTGGTCCTCCTCCAGGCCGTTGCCGAACGTGTAGTCAAAGTCCATGGGCAGCATGACGTATTTCTGCATCGTTGGGTGGTAGTACAGCGCAAAGTTGTTACCCGAATACTGGACCGCGTCCCAGTTGCCGCCGATCCATTCGACCGCGAGCTGCTTGAGGTAGCGGAACACGTCAATCTCCTTTTCCCAGAGGGCGAGCGGCGCCGGGTCGCTCGCGTTGGGATACGCATCCGGGTCATAATCGGCGACAAACTTGTTGAATTGGATCAGGCGCTCCATCGCCGTCGGCTCGCCCGGCTCCGTCGTGTCGACCTCGACCTTGTACACCTGGTCGTCATAGTCGGCCTCGTTCTCGCCGCGGTACGCAAAGTTGGCGGCGTACAGGCCTTTGCCGGCATCGCCTTGGATCAGGGTGCCTTCGCCCGACTCGCCGTCCTCGCTCTTCATCGTCTCTTTCACATACCTAGGAGCGCTGGGTGAGTCAAATGATAAAAGTCAGTGCCGCACGTACATGGCCGATCCAGGATCATCCACAAGGTAGTAGAGGCCCACCGGTACATCATTAAAGTAGAGTCTAATGGATACAAGTGAGTAAAGCAGCGCGCATATGCATAGGATGCAAAAGGAGGAGGATTACCTGACATAAACACCCCGCGCGGCCTGCACGCCGGCTGCTTGCAAGAGATCGTTGTATATCTTTTCGCGCATCATCGTCGGGTCGGTCGACTCCGACCGCAGCTTGAGCTCCCAGCGGCGGAAGAGCCCGTTTTCGTCCGTTTCGGGTATGTTGATCTTGTAGGGCACCTTGGCCCAATCGCGGCTCGAGTGGCCGCCGACCTTGATCTCGACGTTATCAATTTGCCGAATGTCTTTGTAGCTGGCCGGGGAAGGTGTCTTTTTGTGTGAGAAAGAGACGCACGTCGGAAATATTTTTCATACCCATTCATTTTACCTTATGTAAGTCAACTTGGCGTCCATGCGGGCGGCCTTCTTGTCCATCTTGTTGGCATGCATGGCCTGGATATCCTCCTCGTCGGCCGTAATATGGATCGTCGCGATCGTGCCTTCCTCAAAGAGGTCATTCTTGGCGGGGTCTTTGACCGTGGCATTACCCTGGAGCGGGGCCTTGTTCCGCGAGTCAAAGTCGTAGACCTGTGGCAGCTCGGGGAGAAAAATCTTGTTCCACGGCCGTCCATAGACCTCATTGTAGGTCTCTTTGGCTTCGTACATGGCCGGGCGGTCAAAGGCTTCGGTGTCGAGGATCTCGTCCGCGGCGCCGAGCGTCACATACCGGTATTCTTTGCCACCCGGCGCCCTGCCGCTGTAGAGGAGCGGCACATTGGGATCCGCCTCGAGCGGATAAATGTCTTGGTCGACCGTGACACCAAGCTTTCCCTCCGCTTGTGGAGTCGCGACAACGTGGTATTGGATGAATTGCTGATCGTCGGCGACGCTCGCAGCTAGCGCAGCACCTATATGCATACATGTATTTTGGTGTGGAGTGATACGAAACGAAAATAGTGAATATTCATATGTGCAGAAACCATTGGGTGTGTATTACCTAATGTGCTCCACAGCAAGAAAAGGCGCACCATGCTCTTAATGTTCTTTCGTTTTTCTTCTTTTTATATGTTTTAAAAAAAGCGAAGAGAGTGATTTTTTCTCATTTGCGTTCGGATGAATTATTTTTATATATATATGATGTGTGTGTATACATGGTTTTGCGTAGTCGATTTTGAAACCGAGTGATAAATAAAGGTTCTACCGAGAGCGAAAGGGAGAGAGATGGCGTGTGTCGTGTAAGGGCGTTACTTTTTGGTGGCGTAGGCGGTTTTGCACGCCACTTGGGTGAGGTTGCCGCTGGTAATTTCAAGGGCGGTGAGCTGGCGGCCATAGACGCAGCCAGTGTCGAGGGCAAAGGAATACTTCCGCAGGTCGAGGCCATGCGAGGCGGCGTGGCCGTAGTAGACTTTGCGTGGCTCCGTCGCATTTTCTTGTTTTTGGTTCCATGCATCGGTCCACAGACTGCCATCCTTATCCGTAGAAGGCATACCGTTGTTGAGCGTGCGTATGTTCATGACAAAGTAGGGGTCTTGGCCATCAATATCATGCCCTGGGTCCAACCCGGCATGGACAACGTAGGCCTGGAACGCAGGTAATTCCAGTACCATGGGACAGCTCGCGAGGTAGCCGTATTCATCCTCTGTCAGAGCCCTAACGTACATGAACAAATTAGTGTTAAAATTAACGAAACGCAACTCCCATCGTTTTACCTGGCGATACTAGCATGGTAGTTGTTGGGCCTCAACGGGTCAGGCACATTGCCCTCGGGGAGGGTATCTTTCAACTCTTGCGTGTGGTGCTCGTTCATGTAGGTCCTGAAACGCACGACCTTGTCGTCGTGGTTCCCGCGCACGCATTTCGCGCCCAATTCCATCGCGCGACGCAGCACGCCAGGGCTGTCAGGGCCCTTGGCGATCAAGTCTCCGGCTAGGATGAGCGTATCGTTGGATGTGTAGCCGAGTTGAGAGACGAGGGCGTTGAATTCATCCAGACAGCCGTGGATGTCGCCGACAACGAACACGCGGCCTTGCGCCGCCGTCCGATTACCCGCTGAGGTGGTGCTGAGGGGGTCGAGTGTGGCGGTGCGCGTCAGGTTCGCATACGGCGATACATCGTGGTAGTAGCTCGGCTGCTTGTTTTGCTTGCGCGTGACAAAGACTACGACAATGGCAATGACGGCCGCGATAATGACGGTGACGAGAGCGGCGATACCGCGCCAGATCCATCGTTGTCGCCGCCGCTGGCGGGCCCAAGCCGTGGCGCTGTCTTCGTTGTTTGTGTCGTAGTAATAATATGGATATGCGCCGGGCTTTGGTTCCACTCCCTGAGCGGCGACAGCGGCGGACAGTTCGGGTGTAGCTTGAGCCGCTGGCATTGAAAAGAGCGATGAATGGTAGGACTTTTTTTTTTTTTCTGTTTGCTGCCCGCCTTTTCCTGGCTTTTTGCTTGTTGCGGATTGAATTGAAAGAAAAGAAGAGAAAGAGGAAAAAAAAAGAGTGTTGTACAACGACAAAGCATCTTGAAAAAAAAATAATAATAATAATAAGGGGTGGCCCCGCGGTCCGCCATGGCCCCGCTCACTCTGCTTGCCAGGACGCCGTTCGCTGACCTTCCCTCACGTGCGCGGACTCTTTCCTATCATTTTTCGCTTTGCCTTTCGCTGCAGGAACCAACACATGCATCCTCCACCAACATGCTTATTTTGCTTCAAAAAGTATATATATCTCACATATATATATGAATGATGCGCACACACAAGACCAACTTCTTAATTTTGTACCGCATTCCCCAAGTAACGATAAACCTTAAAATGAGCTGCAACATGTTGCCACCAAAAGACACACACACCTCTTCTCTTCGCATCCTAATTTTCATTTGCCCATTTACACCCTGTTTCTTCTTTAAAACAGAAATACACTAGCTCTTTGCTGGTTTATCCTCGTCGTACAGACATGCTATTATTGAGTTAGCGTGTGCTTTTCTTATACTGCAAACTCCAAACGCAACCATGAGTGTACGTTCTATGCAATAATATTTGACAGCTTCTCACACGCATGCGGACATACTGGTCAGTGTGTCAATAGCAAGTCTGACTCTAATCAAAGAGAAGTCGGCAAGTGAAACACATGTCTTATTTTGCAGTGTCGGAACGAGATCATCCGGGCGCGCTCCTTGGACTTTCTATTTTTGAACATCGTTTCGACGAGAAATAGTGAGGAATGAAGTTCACATATGCTTTTAGAAAAAGTTTCTATACATGAGGCCGTAAGTAATGTGCATTTTCGGCACGGTGACGCGCTGGTACGCCTCTCTCGTCGTAAACCTTCCAGGTGCCTCTCATGGCGCGTGCATGGCTTAGTCTTTAGTACCGCGGGACCCACATACGTTCCCCCTAGGAATGATGGGCAACCTGATGCGCGTTATGGCCGCCCATAATAGTGACTCAAGTTGTCTGTAAGGAACATGGAACTGGTTCAGAGCCTTACTGAATAAGCTTCGCGCACAACCCTCAAGAAAAGGGGGTGGTCCTATGTCGCATCGATGCTGTGGCTCAAGCGTCTTTACACAGACCAGGGTATTAACCCTCACTGCATCTACACGTGTCTCTGCGCTCTACTACTACAGCCATGACACCCAGAGCCCATTTTCTGCCCTGTGAAGGTACATGTTCTGGCATACAAATACCTGAGCGCGTAGACTCACAATTGCTTGGAAGCACAGGTTCCACTTTATCCAAATTCGCACCCGGACGTCCAGCAACTCATGAGATTATAAGGAACGGTGTGAATCTGTTATTTATCCAAATTGGCTGCATATAGTCTATGTGAAGGTATTGTCTACAAAGCGTACTACGTCGTATAACTCGTACATATCTATGATGGTGAACAAAGGTAGCGTGCACTGAGTGATTTTCTAATCCGCGCCAAGGAGGGTCTCTTCGTATTTGTAATCGATGGGCTTCATGTTGGGATCAAACACTTCCACGTTGTGCGATATGCCTTCGCGAAAAACGAGCGAGCCACCCGCCATAGGGCCCCATACAAGGTTTTCGAGCAGACCCCGCTTTTCGAGCAGACCCCGCTTCTTATAATCACGTTGTCCAGGGTATGCAAGGTCGTAAACAAAGCTGATCTCTGCGAACCTGTTGTCTGGACTGGAATTGCAGTTGGCATCGTCCCAAGGGCAGCACTCCTTTTGTCCAGGCAGAAGCTGCTTATGAAATCGTGTCCTATGTACAAACGACTAAAATGAGATGTATGGAATATCGAGGATGACACTTTGCGTACAGCAAGGCCCAAAAGCCGTATCCAGTGTGCTGACGGACATTGACTTTGATACCACTGTTCTCCGGGAAGTGGTTATAGATACAGTAGCCATGGATGGTTGGAGTCACCAGCAAAAGCGCAGTTATCAGGAGGCAGAACGGTTGGATAAGCATGATTATGAGTAGCGATAGAGATAAGTTCAGAAGAATTTGAATGGGATAGAATGAAGAAGGCGAGATATAGAATCAGACACCAAAAGATATCTCGGTATTTATATCTATGACTTATTGCGTGTCTTCATCCAATATCTTTTTTCCCTCTACCTTGTCATAATTCGTTTTGAATTCTTTGTTGGAAGCTTTCTATAAGCAAGATAGACAGAGGATTTCTGCCTCCTGACATGTCAATTCACAGCCTACTTGCCTGGCCATCCTTTCCTTCCTCCCATGCTATCCCCGGAGATCATATGTATAGCTGACATGATTTAGTTTTCTGTGTCCTCTTATGCCATTATGCGTAGATAGGTGCAGTCTAGTGATCAAACGGCGCGCTGTAAAAGAAAGACGTAGCGGTCGTAATATGTTTGCCCACTTCTTGTTGGCCCTTAGTTGGTTCTATTTTTACGGTCCTCACCGCGGAATCGGAGTATGCGTAACCTCGTCCCTGCTCTATAATCATATGGATGATGGGTGCACGACCATACATTTTCAATAGTGATTGTAATCAATACATTATTAATGGAGGGCAAGTCTCTAAAATCAGGACTATAACGTGCATCAATTTGGGGTGGGTTGCCATTTTAGTCGAACAAAAAGGTCAACACTGCATGCCTAGTTTTGATTTCCTCAATCGAGTTTTCCCCTCTATTACAGTGTTCTGCGGTCAGAGGAAATATCAGCGACCTTTGGTAAAATATACATGTAGCGTCGAAAACGGCACTCGATTATCGCTTCTTTTACAAAGAAGGCGAGGGTGTTTTTGCATCTCACTTCGATTCCATATATATGTCACGGTCAAAACCGATTTTCTCTATAGTAAGATGCGTGCTTTCGGTATATACAAGAAAGGCTCCAAAGATAACTTTAAACCCATAGCATGTCAATGTTTCTCTTCTTGGCAGGACCTGGGTGCATGTCAGACCCAAAACCTGACCGGGAATGACCAAAAAACTCTATCACTATGAGTTTTTGGCGCCATCCACTGAACGTTTCATCAATTGACATGGGTAATCTTGGCGTTACTGACAGTGATAGTCGATATTGCACACAAACGCCAATTCCTCTTTCTTAAAACAGGAGCTCGTGATGCCGTTAAGGACATTCCACATATAGCACGCCCTTTCCCTGCATCTAATACTGGCTTCATACCCAAATATTGGATTATCGGATGGCGGCTTGAATGCCAATGTCCTGGAAAACCGCTACAGATACAGTAGGTCTGGATGGCTGGGACCATCAAGCTTAGAAATACTAAAAGGCCAGGCAGATATACATGTGTGTCTTGGGTGACAAGGAAATAAGGTAGTCAATTTTTCTCTCTTTTTCTCTCGTGGTTCCTGGTAATTTGTATATGTCAATTTGCACTCTTATCTACAAAGCATATGGCTGCGCCGGTGATTCATGTACAGTAATTCATCGTCAATACATTTTACATGCGATCCGAAGAAGCAGAATTCTTGAGCTTCTTGACACGCGAGATACCATTTGAAGGCGACGATCCAGGCGGTGCCTATTACTCTTTTGCATCAATGTTGATCCTTCTACATTGCGTCTATTACGTACCTGACGTTTCTTTTTCTTATCCTCGGGGTCGCTCATATGCACAGAGTCATCGGAGGGTGCGGTAAAAGGAGACGACGATCCAAGCCTATGCAGGATATATAGAAGCAAAGCAGAGGGCTCGCTATGAGTATCTGTCTTTGGGAGCTTTATGTTAATCTCACCGTCGGCTAGCGACGCGACTCGACTGCCGTCCGGCGAGCCCGAGGCATTTCTCCAAATGGGGGGCATAACGTGACGCCGCGATGGATTTCCTGCAATTGACGCACTCGTAGGAAGGCAGATTGTTTGCCGCATAGGAGTTCCCAAAAATATCGGCTCCAGGGCGTTTGACTACATCGGTGCGACAAAGAAAAAGAACATGAGTCCAAAAAGAAGAGATGAATACAATGCTTCGTAGATTACCATAACCACGGCACCTAATGGTTTATACAATCAATAAAAGAGAAAGAAAGCTCTTTTCTACTTACTTTGTTTGACATATCTGGCAGATCTGAGTGCCTCGCTTGCTGTCTCGATGCGCGTCGGTCAAGACGTCGTAAATACACTCATCAATCAGATCGCTCAAGAGCTCAAATGCCTAAATTAGGAAGCATAAATAAGCAAAATGATAAAGAATAAGGCCGAGACAAACAAGGTGGAGACGCTTACCACACTGACTTTAGTTATGCCTTCTTTAGAGCTCTTGGGAGCGTTCTTCTCGAGCACGCTCTGTGTCTGCTTGAGCTCGTCGAGCTTCTTGTTCCGCTCTGTCAATAGCCGTTTGAAGAACCTAGAGTGGAGTCAGATGGGGTGAGATTGAGCAGAGGTAGGATCCCACGTACGCATTGCCTGGATCTCGTTGCTTCTCGTTGTTTTCTGATGCTGACGTAGGCTGCGATGACTTTGGTTTGTTCATGGGTGATTGTGCGCGGACTGCGTGCGTAGTCGTATGTGCTTCGGATAAAGTCCGGAAAAAGCGTTGTGCGAAAAGGGGCCCAAGCTGCGTTGATAGGCCAATCAGATGATTTCTTCCTGGAACGCATGCATGCAGCACATCTTTGAGGAACACTCTCGCCCAATGTTAAGGTACACCTCTCCAAGAACACCTTGAGAAATCAGGCTAAAATGCTAACTGGGTGTACGATGCAACATCCTGACCCCATGAACACAGGGGTGAACTTTATGCAGATACAGCAACAAGGGACATTAGCGTTCCTGATTACAACAAGGCGCGCTTTGAAGACCATATTTCTGCATTTTGCTCCTTACTATTTGATCCGACATCAAACGCCGCCCAAACAATTTTAATGAGTGTAATGTAAAATATGAGCGTCTTGTTAAAAAGAACAAATAATCAGTCTATCGGTGTGTACAGATAAGGCTGTATTAGGCAATCTTCGGCTTGCTACCATTAGCTACACTGCAACAAACGACGCCCAGCTCCCGCAAACGTGAACTACGACCGTATTACCATCGCTAAAAACTAGCATCAATATGCATATGCTCCTCAAAAAATACCACTCACCATCCCCTGCTTATGGTCTTGGTTTCCTGAATACCGGACCCTGTAAGCTATAGTGCGGTAGTAGTATGCTCTATTTGCTACAGATGCATAGAGCCTTCCTGGTGAATCTTTTTACCGGCGTACAGAGTATTTCTCCTCTTCATGCACGGAGACTCAAATGATCACGGCAACAAACGCAATAGTTTAAATGATAGAGCTGCTGTTTACTTTTGACTACGAACTTTATTTATCATCTCAAAGTTTCCATTAACAAAGTTCCATAATACTGTTATCCCACCCATCTACTCACAGCATTGTAATTGGCAAAATGGATATCCGCTCCACCGCTACTATCTTGCTGCTAGTGACTCTGATATCTCTGCTATAAGCGCTCCGGCCTCTTTGGTCGATGGAGCTCACCGTCGAGCGTTGGGCTAAAGTAACACTTTGCTCAGTATATCTTGCTTGCAAATAATAAATGTTTGATGAAATCCCATCCAAATGCAGTGTGCGTTCTCAATTCATTCATTTGTCGATTGGCAATCGTTGTCGTGTAGTACGCAATCGCTGAAACTGCGGGGGGGGGGAGAGATACAGAACTATGTACATAGACTCAGTCCCAGTTTGTTCGATATCACTTACCGTTTGCAGTATGAGGACCCGTCAGCAAGGTCCTTAATACTATATGATGTTGAATGGCAAATAATACAGCGATCTTCTTTATGACCATACGGCCCCTTTCTATATTTACATTCAGAATTCTCTGTTTGTGCGCAATAGAATATATAGCGTTGGTTGACGTGCCTGTACTTTTTTTATGCAGATCGCATACGAGACCTTTCTGAAGCATCATATTCTGTAGCGGACCCAAAAATACAAAAAGCGTAATGTTGGATGCAAGTATGGGATCCTTGACTTATCGTACCGCTGTTGGCTCACGCCGTTCCAAATAATATTACGTGAATTACGACGCGACCAGGAAGATGTATTTCTCGTCTGGGAAGACAGACGTGCCGCTTGCGAATTTAAGTGTAAAAAAGGTTAATAAGGTTGTATTATCTCATCAAAAAGCAGATACGAAGAGAGGGTGTCCATTAAGTAAATGGTGTGTTAAAACACTGTATGCTTGTTATACAGAAGCAAATTTCTAACCTTGGATTGGTCTACGTATTCGTGCATAGCGTTTGGCAAATTCTATAAACGAACATCTCCTTTTTTATTCTGTCTAGACACGCTAATATATATTTCTAGGCTCTACTGCTCATGAGGCACTCGAAATGGGCAGCGCATCAAAGGTACTTCCCATATAGTGGGTCCATTTTGATCTCCAACATGTCCCCTGGTCGTCCAGATTTGGTCGTTGAAAGCTGCTGAGAACATATTATAGGTGCTCTGTCATCAGACTCATACACCGCGTGGAGTGCATGTGGCCGCATATATCATTACAGTGGTGCGTTATGGGAAGAGTCGTCCAGGTACATGGTACTTTTGGTGGCATTGTGTAACACATCTATTTTGGATCTTCAGAGCCAGCATACATAACTATTTGTCTACATGTATAGAGGTTATTATGCATACAGTTACATAGAGCAACGAAGTATCACATCGTCAGCAGCTTAAAGGGATAAAAGCAGTCCATCTTCTAATTTTAAGCAGGAGAATAGGAAGTGACAATAGCTAGAAGAACCTGTGCATGTGAAGGAGACGAGGCTCCGGTACATCAGCTTCGACTAGAGCTTAATCATTTAATCTCAACACGAAATAAGGGAGCTTGCAAGATATGTAATGTATATGCGTCATTAAGAGACACATCATATATTCCTGCGCTAAAAAGAATAGAGCAGCACTCGCTACAACCCGAGATTTCATATAAAGAATTCTGTCCGATGCATTTCTGTCCGATGCATTTGAAAATTGAAGCCAGCTAGCAACTTTTCTAAAAGAGTGGACGTACCCGGTCACATAGCGGGGAACAATGCATAGAGGCGGATATATAATATAATCCCTATCACCGGCGCGCAGCATTGACGTTACACCCAGACAGAAATGTTTTTAGTTCGTATGCTGTGTCACCACCAATAATGTATCTTCGCATGCATGAACGTCTCGCGGTCGCCTGCATACCTCTAAGCACAAAAAAAAAAAAAGGATAAACAGACCGCGCCACTGACGCCTCAGGAACCCCACAGAAGATGACATGTCCGTGAACATGTCGCCGCCCCGCATGCATCGCCTTGTATGCGGGATCGAGATAAATCGAGTAGAGTTTTTTTTTTTTTTGTCGGAGGCGAGGGGGGAAATCGTTGGGCTATTTAATGACCACTGCGGCGAGGTCCACCCTTGTTCTTGTTCCCCTCCTTATCCATTTCATCGACGATGCCAGAAACTACACAGCCAAGCTATGATCAGCTACCGTATCAGTACGACAGAGAGTACGCCTTCATCCACCTCTTTGAAAAATTTGTCGAGCGCAGTCGCAAGGACCCGTTCATCCATTACCCTACTGCCAACGGATTCAAGACGCTCACCTACGGAGATATCGATCACATTGCAACCAACTTGGCTTGCCAGTGGGCGCAAGAGACGCAGGATGTGGACATAATTGGCTTTCTCGCCGACACCTCGGTATTCTACCTGGTGTCGATGCTCGCCTTTTTGAAATTGCGTATTACTTTTATGAGCCTCTCTCCACGCAATTCACAGCCAGCCCTCGTCAATTTAATGCAAAAGACTGGAGCAAAGCGACTCTTTGCTACGGCCAAGTACAGCGAGGTGGCCCGGTCGACGGCCGAGACCGTGGGCGGTTGCTCCTGCTTCATACTTCCCTCTTTCGATTTTGACAGCTTTCTGAGCGAGCCCCGACATCCAGACGCAGACAGCTTACTGAATCGCCGTTTCGATGCAAGCGATATTGAGAAAATAGCTCTCATTATTCATACGTACGATTTTTTCTGAGGAAACTGACACTTACGCTGTTACTGAACCACGTGACTATAGGTCCGGCTCCACCAATTTCCCCAAGCCCATTCGTCTCAGTAACCGATACATCATCATCAACATGCAAAGTGTCACTTTCCAGTCCGGCTTTATGTGTCCTGAGGTGTTCCCGACGTCCACAGATGTCTATTTGCCCTCTTTACCTCTGCAAGTTCTGAAAAGCATAGGAGTCAAAATAATGACACTAATCGATATATACTGCAGATTCCACATGTTCGGTATTAACGCAGTCACGAGCCAGGCAGCCGTGGGTGGCAGCGTCATCTTGCTCGATCGCCTACCACCGCAGCCCGCAGAAATACTCAGCTTATGCCGGTCGCACAAGGTATCTCTTATGGCGCTCCCGCCATTGATATTGAGCCAGCTCAAGGCACATCTTGAAGTCACGCACGATTATGAACCACTCCAAAAGATTAAATTGATCCAGTAAGAATCAAGAAAAAAAAAAACCAGGCGGAAAACCTCTGTCACTCTTTCCTGTCTTTTCTAATAAGATGATCTAAAAGGTATGGTGGTGCGGCCACACCCAAGGTCGTAGGCGACTTCTACTTTAAACACGGCATCAATGTCCGTAACGGGATTGGTGCCACTGAAGTGAATGCGTTTGCGAAAGCTAACCCCGATCGAAAAAGCAAGCACTGGCGCTCGCTCATAATGATCAAAATGATGGAGCCTTACATGCTATGGGAGCCTGTGAATCCAGCTACAGGTGTATATCATCTCGTGGTCCGTGGCGACTGCCCTTCACTCGCCACAGGGGCTGGTAACCTCCCCAACGGCGATATCGCAACGAATGATCTATTCAGACGTGATGAGGAAGCTGGCCCAAACGCATGGATACACATCGGTCGCAAAGATGATGTTTTAGTCATGTAAGTTGTAATTGAAAGTATATTGCTTGCAGCGGTTGACCGTCGCTTTACAGGAAAAATGGAGAAAAAACTGACCCAGTGCCGATGGAAGGCATGATAGCGGATGTACCTATCGTGAAATACTGCGTTGTGGTAGCTGAGGGCCGTCCCTGCACGGCAGTGCTTGTTGAACTCGATTATGACCAGATAAATAACCATACACAACAAGAAATCATCAATGCAGGTAATGTGACTCATGTCAGGGATACAAACGCTTAAAACATTTATGTTATGCATGTAGTTCAAGCCGGTGTGGATAAAGCCAATGCAGACGCGCCCAATCATAGCACCCTTTTGCCTGAAATGGTATATATCCTGCCTCGCGAACGACATCTGGTAACGACTCCCAAAAACACGGTGGTCCGAAAGCGGTGCATTGAAGAGTTCAAAGACGAGATTGAAGAAATGTACCGCAACTTTATTGAGGGCAAAGGATCCTCCGCTACGGATGCGATGCCTGTATCCAGCACCCAAAGCAGCAGCGTGAGCGGTGCTACAGCTACCGTCAGTTGGGAGATGAAAGACATTGAGGCCTTCTTACTATCCGTCTCAGCGGACGTTCTCCGCAAAGATCGGTCACAGCTGGATACGCAAACGTCCCTGTTTGACTATGGACTCAACTCGCTGCTGGCGATCCAGCTCCGCAACCGCATCCAAAGCACGTATGCCGATGTCCCTATGACCATGATCTTTGAATACCCCACGATTGCCGACCTGACCCACACCTTGTGGCAGCTGCATCATGGCAAGGTCCAAGATGAATCTGCGCGGGTGGAAGCGCATTACAGGGAGACGCAGGCCCTCAAAGAACGCTATTTGGACAAGGCTGCGCAGGATTTTGCGGTTTGCAAGCGACCAAGCACAAGCTGGACATGGATGCGGTCCCTTCTCCCGTGGCCGTGTGGTACGACATCATCCCAAGAAGACGAACATGTCATCCTGCTCACGGGTGCGACGGGCTCGCTTGGCGTCTTTCTCCTGCGCGACATGCTCCTCTCCTCCCGGGTCAAGCGTGTCGTAGCCTTGGTGCGTGGCCCACCCGAGCAGCTTGTCCAGCGCTTGGTGGATGCGTTCACGCGCCGTGAGTTCGACACATCGCTCATCAAGAGCGACAAACTGGAGGTGCTGCCTATGGATCTGAGTGCGCCTTACCTTGGCTGGGACGCGGCGACGTACGACCGCCTTAAAAGGGAGGTGACATTGGTGCAGGCGTGCGGTTGGCTCCTCGACTTCCACCAGCCCGTCGCACACTACGACAAGGCGTGTATCCAGGGCATGTACAACCTCCTCCAGTTTGCGCACCGCGACGTCAATCCGATGTACGTCCATACTATCTCGAGTGTGAGCTGCGTGGCTGCGAGTGGCCGATCCAATATCACCGAATCCGTTGTGGAGGATGACCCACATGTGGCGATGCCGCTTGGCTATGCACAATCCAAGTACATTGTCGAGCACCTGTTTGCCTATTTAGCGCGCGAGAAAAACATGCCCTGCATCGTGGAGCGCATGGGCCAGCTGTACGGCGACACCCGTCACGGTGCATGGAACATCAGCGAGCAGTATCCCTTACTCATTGTGGGCGGTGGTCATATCATGCACAAGGTAAACACAATACTGGGGACGTTTCACACTCATTGTAACCACTTCCACTGTCCATTTCTGTATGAAATACAAAGATGCCGGATCTCAAGAGCGACTTGGACTGGCTCCCGGTAGACTACGCCTCGACAGCCATCTTGGAGCTCATGCTGAGCACCTACAAGACAAAAGCGCTGGGAGAGCAGCCGGTGTACCACATTGTGAACCCAAATCGAGTGCCGTGGACCCATCTCTTGGATAGCATGAAAGCGTGTGGCCTGCAGTTTGAGACGGTGGCACCTAGCGCGTGGGTGGATGCGCTTTCCCAGGATAGAGAGAACCCTGCTTACAAGCTCTTGGGCTACTACCAGGACCGTTTAAGCGAGGCATCTAAAATGCCTCTGTTCAAGACAGAGAAAGCGGTGCGCGCGGCGCCTACGCTTGCTGCCGCTCCTCCACTGGATGCCGATCTGCTGGCTAAGCAGTTCGCTTATTGGCAGAAACTCGGCTTCTATGAGCCCGCCCTAGCAAGCCTGAAGTAGCTTACCAGGCCATGGCTTTGTAATACATTGTTTTAGTAATTTTTGAATCGGTGAACGTGGCCTATGCAAGGATTCTGTCTTGTAGAAAATGCAAATACAATAACAGCTCCGCTCCATTTGGGGAGTCGGTCGAGAAAGGCAGAAACACGCGGAATAGCAAGTAGCCTGTTTCAATCTTCCTTTTTTTATCCTACACGTCCCAGGCTATGAACAGCGGTGCTGCAGGCAGCAACGATGACTTGCCACCGACAAAAGACACAGACATGAACAAAGATCTGCCCACCCTACCCTCATCTCCTGAGCCTGAGCCTGGGCCTGGGCCTGAGCCTGACAGCAAAAAAGAAATGACCCCCGCTGCATTGCAAGAGCTTGACGTGCTCCTCCAGGAAGCCTTGGCGGGTGACTCGCTTGTAACGCTATCTGTACCCATGCGCGACCATGTGTGTTTAACCCTGCATTAGCTAGACCCCGATGACCCCGAGGTCGACATTGACTTTAGCCAAATCACATTCGAACAAGTCGACGGTAACACCATCGCGCAAAAGAGGATAGACATGATAGACTGACAGCAAAACGGGGGGCAGACCGAATATCGGCCTTTCAGGAAGACGAGTTTGTGCGACAAGCCCTCGAGAATGACATGGATCTCCGTGAATATGCGCGACAGATTGAAGAGGAACGTACGACGGTGCAGAATGATCTCGAAAACGACTGTATGTAGTCATTCACACACTGGAAATGGATGAGGATAGGGTGATTCACAGACAGTGCACTGTAGATATCGGTCAGGTAGAGTCCTTTATCGATTTACACTCGGAGATCCAGGTACCTATCCCCCCCCCCGGCAGTGAGCACGATGGAAGCAAAGCCGGAGCAGAACATTGACCTGTTTTCTCTAGTCATGCGACGAGGTGCTGGGACGCATGGAAGAGCTGCTGAACGTGTTTCAAAGCGATCTTGGCAATATCAGCGGCGAGATCCGCAATCTGCAAGAACAGTCCTCGCGGATGAGCGTCAAGCTCAAGAACCGCAAAGCGGTCGAGGCCAAGCTCGGCAAGTCGCTGCAGGGCATGGTCATTCCACCAGACAGCATCCGGAAGATCACCGAAGGCGACGTCGACGAGGCATGGCTCCAGTACTTGCTGGGCATCAACAAGCAGATGCGCTTCGTCAAGGCCAACCAGAACAAGCCCATCAAGGCGCTGCGCAACGTCGGTCCGGAGCTCGAGAAACTGCGACTCAAGGCCGCTGCGACCATTCGCGACTTCTTTGTCGAGCGCATCCACGCCCTGCTGGTACCCAACACGAACGTGCAGATCATGCAGCAGTCTGTGTTCCTCAAATACCGCGAGATGCACCAGTTTGTCATTGAGCGCCATAACGATGCAGCAACCGAGATTCGCCAGACCTACATCAATGCACTCAAGTGGTACTTCAATAACCATTTTGAGCGGTACGCCAAGGGCCTCAGCCGGCTCCAGACTGTGGCCGCTGACAAGTCGGACCTGATTGGTGTCGAGGAAAATGTGCGAAAAAGTAAGTTCATATTTAGAAAAAGTGGGGGTTGGGCCAGGCGCTTAGGGTAGCGACGTACAGGTTTATTTGGTGGTACGAGCAAGATGGCGATCAAAAAGACGAACGTGTTTGCGCTCGGTGACCGTATCGACGTGCTGCGGATGCAAGAGCAAGGTGTGATCCTCGTTCACGTGGCGGAAGACAAGGATCAGGTATGTGTATTAAGAGGAGATGGGTAGAGAGAGAGAGACCCTCGAGCGAAACTAATACCACGGAAACAGAAATATCAATTCGAGCAAATCTTTCGAAGTTTCAACCTGACTCTGATTGACAATGCCAGTTCGGAATACCTCTTTATATGCGAGTTCTTCTCGAGTCGAGACACGAAGAAGTCCGCGGATACCATCAAGAACGTCTTTCAGCAAATTTTTGAACCGACCGAAAAAGTCGGCATCGTAAGGACTTGTGTGCTTTCATTGAGAATTATGCGATATGAACTTATGCATATCTTTTTTTTTTTTTTTGCAAGAACTTCACCAAGGCATATGTCGAAAACTCGTACGACGCCGTCGGCATTCTACTCTGCATTCGGATCAATACACAGCTGGCCCTAGAGCTCCAACGGCGACGCGTACCGACTCTTGAAGGATATACCAACTCGACCATGATGCTGCTCTGGCCGCGCTTTCAACATGTGATGGGACTCCATATTGAGAGTCTGAAAAAAATGGCCAACACCAAGTCGGTGATCTCGAGTGTCAAAGATATCCACCCCCACTATGTGACACGTCGGTACGCCGAATTTGCCGCGTCGCTGCTTGTCCTCAATGAAGGCTACGACGATGCAATCCTCACCAACAGGTAATAATGGAAAAAGCAGAAAGAGATGCAAAGCTGTGTACTGACAGGATCCTCCAGTGTACAAAAGATGCGCAACGAGCTCGAAGGTCTGTTAGCCCGCATGTCGAACGAATTCAGCGAACCGGCGCGAAAAATTGCGTTCCTGATCAACAATTACGACGTCATTGCGTCCGTCTTTCAGGAGGGCCACAACCGCGCACTCGAGGGCGAGCTGGAGCACGTCCGGCAGGTCCTACAGATCCAGATTGGCGCATTTGTAGACGAGCAGCTGATGCCATTCTTTGGGCCGCTCGTGAGCTGCGTCAAGCGGGCGGAGCAAACCAAGAATGTGAGTCAGTTTGAAAAGGGCGAGCTCCAGCGGATCACACACCACTTTGCGCAGACGTGGCGCGAGTCGCTGACGGCCATCAACGCGTCTGTGATCCAGTACTTTTCAAACTTCAAGAACGGCACGACCGTGCTGCATGCTGTGCTAGGCCAGCTGATTGTCTACTATACCAAGTTCATTGACCTGATCGATCAGCGGGGCGGATTGGGGCCCATCCAACCCGTGGGTGTGCAGACCGTCATGGTCGAAATCAAAAAGTTCCGCAGTGCATTCTAGTCACTCGGCATTCCACTTTCTCTTAATACAGTTAGGTAGAGATATAATATATACACATATACATACACACACATATATATATATATATATATATATGTATTTGAGTTCTTTATGCGCGCTTCTCGTACAAGATATCATAATGACCGGGGCGATAGATGAGGCGCAGTGGGGTCTTGTTTTTGTTGGATTCATCCGGCCAGAACTCGTGGACGGCCGCGGCGTCGTTCGCGGAGCCGTCGAGATAAATGACGTGGACGGGTATCTGGAGGGCCTTGGTTAGCGCAATGATCACGAGGTGGTCCGACTCGCGCCCAAATGCCTCGACGTGCATGGCGCAGAACTCGTCAATCGAGATCTGTTCGACCATCAAAAATGGCTCGTACTCAGCGGCGTGGATGCGCAGATAGGCGGACGCGATGAAGCGGAGGTGCATCACGATCGCGTTGCTGATCTCTTCCGACTGGAAGTTGACGAGAAGCATGTCGCGGTCGGTCGCGAACGCTGGGAGTTGCTGGAACTGCTCGAGGGTGACGTCGTAAAAGTCCTCAAACGCGAGTTTCTGGAAGCCGGCGCGCTCGAGCATGTCGGGTGTGGCCTTGAGCGCTGCTAATTCGGCTTCGTACGTGTCAGGGCGCTGTGCGACGCTCTCGAACCATGCAAATGCGAAGGCTGTTGTAAATGGGTTGGGTTTAGCATGCAAGCCTAGATACGTACACACACACACACGGGAGCATGCTTTTCTCCCTTTTGTCTTGCCTCTGAAGAAACAGTTACCTATCGATAAACGGATGAGCATCGGTAGAACGCGTGCAGACCCTGTCTCTTACCGTCTCCGCGGCACTTGCGCACCCTGTCCGACGTCGTCGCGAGGTTCTATCCGTCGGTGTCAAAGGCTCCATCGTCCATAGACCCCGTTTGAAGCTCACCTGCACTTTTTGTAAGAAGGGCTGGTTCTCCTTAAACTCATCCTCGAGCGTGGAAATAGGCTCATCTTGGCAGACCAAAGGAATCTACTGTCGTCCATGAGTCACACAGAAGAACAGACACACGCTGCTTAGGGTGTCACCTTGAGCGCTTCTTCATCCTTGATCTGCTGTTCAAATTGCAGGATCTGCTCGTCTGTCAACTGCGGCTCCTGTTCAGACGCCATGTTACAAAAGGAGAAGAAAACGAAAAAGAAGATATGCGTATCATTTCATCATTTTTGTCGGGTTTAAAAACTGGATATGCAAAAAGTCCTCCTCATACTGCGACTCCGTGCACGCGACCGCCCTCCAGCAATGGGTTCATTACATATAAATACAAGATTCCCTTTCTTCTATTCGGAGAACACGAGGGTTGTATTGAAACACAATGAAAAAGAAGAACAAAAAGTCTAGATAACTTAGTTGTCCGAGTGGAGCCACTCGGCGTTGGCGGGGGTCCACTCGAGGAGCTCACCAGCACCGCTGAACCAGAGCGAGATCTCCTTCTCGGCAGACTCGTACGAGTCAGAGCCGTGGATGATGTTGCGGCCTAAGTACATAGCACATGTCTCTATCAGGGATACTGGTTCCGACTTTAAGGCTGTTTCACACTTACCAACAACCTGGCAGTACTGGCCACGGATGGTGCCGGGGGCGGCGTCCAGAGGGTTGGTGGCGCCAATCATGGCACGGCCCTGGCGGATGACATCCTTACCCTCCCAGACCTAGTATACACACTACGTTAATACAAGTGAACCTTGATCGCATCTCGGGACGTTACCATGGCGATGACGGGAGCCTTCTGGTTGGTCATGTAGTCGACCAGGCCGTTGAAGAAGGGCTTGGTCTTGAGGTCAGCGTAGTGCTGCTCGGCCAGCTCCTTGGAGGGGAAGATGGCCTTCATACCGACAAGCTTGTAGCCGCGCTCCTCGAAGCGGGCAATGATCTTGGCAATCAGACCACGCTGGACACCATCGGGCTATGCACACACAATGTAAATTCGTCAGTACATACCACTCTTTATCTCTTTATCTAATCTTTCCTTACCTTGATGGCAATGAAGGTGCGCTCAGAGAAGGTACCCCTAAAAAAGAGAATATAAGTAAGTCCATGGTATACTTTTTTTTCCATTTGCTCAAGATGCGTACTTGACACCAGCGATGGGCTTGGCGTCAGCAAAGACGGGGGACTGGGCGTCTAGAGAAGAGAAAGAGAGAGAAAGAGATATTTTTAGTTGCTGCTGCCTGGGTGGTATCACAGAAAAAAACGTGTTGTACATACTCGAGTAGAAAGCGTAGGTGGCAGCGCCGGCGGCGACGGCACCAGCAGTGGCAAAGGTGGCCATGCGGGACGAGGCCGAGGCGGTGGCACGGCTGGCGGTGGAGAAGGCACGGGCTACAAATAGGGAGATGTTTGATCATGGCGTCAACCTTCGTGTTTTTGTGTGTGTGTGTGTGCTGCTTTTTTTTTCTCTAATTCTTTAGGACGCGTTTAGTATTACCCTTCATGGAGGCAGCGGCGGGGCGGGCTATGAGAAAAAGAAAAGAGATGGACTCTATGAGCTTTCAAGAAACGCAGGAGACAATATCCCTGGCGTACCGGCACGAACGAAGGAGCGGGCGAACATGGTTGAAAGAAATATAGAGAAAGAAAACGTTCCATCGCGCGGGGGGCAATGGTAGTTTTTGTGTGTTTTCGCCGTCGGGCTCTCAAGTGACTGCAATTTAAAAAAAAGTGGATGGGATTCCCGAACATGCTGCATACACCAGATTTATAGGCGCTCAATATAGACTGAACATGTCAATGTGTTCAATTTCTATGATACAGACGTAGAAGTCTGTCTTGTGTATATAGTCAAGCGTCTACTTTTAGTCGTCATAGGATTTGGATCCGTAGCTCTCTCTCTTTCTCTAAAGCAGCAGGATACAGGGGGTGTCATGGGGGTGGTACTGTTTGTGGTAGTGACAGTAAGCAAACATACATAAACATATCAAAAGGAATAAAGCAGCGTGCTGAAAAGTCACTAAGAGGAATAGCGACACACGAGCAAGGAAGGCGTGTCAGTCCAAGAACAGCTTACAAGGCCAGGCGTGGTGCGAAAAAATGACACAAGGCGTAACCGGGGCGTGATCGACCCGATTTATATAAGAGCATACTGAATATTATATATATCGGTACCCGCACCGGAAAAAAAGTGTTTGAGCATGTTGCCTTCAATATCATGTCCCAACCACAGCGGGAAGACCTACTCTTGGCAGGACGTAAAAAGGTATACTACTCCATGTTATGTGACTCTACAAAGGGAGGGACGGTGTATGTTCATGCAACACTGGACATGTAGCTTAAACATTACCAACGGCGAAGGAGCGCCCATCCCGAGATGAAGCATCTCTCATTGGATGCATCTTCGCTGGCCATGCGAGCCAAGTCCCTGAGAATCCAGACCAACCCACCTTCTTCTGTTATTCATGCCAACAACGACAGCAGCAACAAAAAAGAAGTAGACGACAACGGTAACGACGACGACGACGATAATGATTCCCTCCTCCTCACCCCCGCCTCCTCAACGGTCGCCGCTTCCCCGACCGCTATGAGCGCTACGATTCCCAGTAAAAGGTACCCAGTATGGTGTCATGATGATGACGATGACAAGGGCTTAAAAAAAAAGGTACCTTTCATTATAGTAGATCGAGCGTACCTGATCGATACCCCTCCCCACCTCTTCACACCCACACCCACACCGTCGTACGTATCGTGCTTGGGCTTTTTTGAGTGCCTTTATACTTTTGTGTCACCAACCTAAAATTTGATTGACTTTTTCATCTGTCTTTTTTGTCACCGGCAACAGTCCGGACCATGCCCGCTCCCGACGAGCTCCACACCGGTGCGCCCCTCCAGCACAAATACAAAACATGCGCGATCACAGAGTGTCGTGATGGATTACTGTGTCCGCTTCCCTAATACGTGGGCGTATGCACAGAACGCTCGGGTGCCGATGCGGCCGAACGCCAATATGGACGAAGCCCTGATTTGGATCCAGCAGAACAATCGGTTGGTCAAGGAAAATGAACGACTCAAGGCACAGGTTTTAGAGCTGCAACAGGACAAAGCAGCGCTCGTGAAAGCGTTGCGAGAGATGGAACAAAAGCTAGAAACCAATCAAAGGCACGGTGGCGTCCATGCTGAGGAAGAGCAGTCATTCGCGCCTTGAAAAAAAAATTGTTTTTGCGACTTAAGCCCGCACCAAGCTTGCAAACTTGTGTTCCTTCCTTTCTCTTTTCTCTCTCTTTTTATTTCCATTGCAAACATGTCTGCCGAATACGAGGGTGCCATCGGTATCGACTTGGGTACTACGTAAGATATACACACACACTACAGAGGAAACAAAAGAAATCTAGGCCGGGTATCTGACCCAACTTTTTTTTGCGCATGATTTGAATAGCTACTCCTGCGTTGGTGTCTGGGAGTCCGAGCGTGTTGAAATCATTGCCAACGAGCAGGGCAACCGCACGACCCCTTCGTACGTCGCCTTCTCTGAGAGCGAGCGTCTGATTGGTGATGCCGCCAAGAACCAGGCTGCCATGAACCCCAAGAACACGGTCTTTGATGCCAAGCGTCTTATTGGCCGTCGTTTCGATGACCCCGAGGTCAAGGCTGATATGGTCAACTGGCCCTTCCAGCTCGTTGAGGACAACGGCAACCCCTTCGTCCAGGTCGAGTTCGAGGGTGAGACCAAGAAGTACTCTCCCCAGGGTAAGTTTTAAAAAATAAGGCCGAAAAGCCTAAAAAATTTTTAATGCACAATCTCTATTGTGGTTGGTTCTGTGTGGCTGATATATAAAATTTTATTCGTCCAATATAGAAATCTCTTCCATGGTCCTCATCAAGATGAAGGAGATTGCTGAGGCTAAGCTTGGCAAGAAGGTCTCCAAGGCTGTTGTCACCGTCCCCGCCTACTTCAACGACTCGCAGCGTCAGGCCACCAAGGACGCTGGTACCATTGCCGGTCTGGAGGTCCTCCGTATCATCAACGAGCCCACCGCTGCTGCCATTGCCTACGGTCTGGATGCCAACGACAAGAAGGAGAAGAACGTCCTTATCTTCGATCTCGGTGGTGGAACCTTCGATGTTTCGCTCCTGACCATCTCCGGTGGTGTCTTTGCCGTCAAGGCCACCGCTGGTAACACCCACTTGGGTGGTGAGGACTTTGACAACACTCTCGTCAACCACTTTGTCCAGGAGATCAAGCGCAAGCACAAGAAGGACATCTCCGGTGATGCCCGTGCCCTCCGTCGTCTTCGCTCCGCCTCCGAGCGTGCGAAGCGCACCCTGTCGTCCCTGACCCAGACCACCGTTGAGGTCGACTCGCTCTTCGAGGGTATTGACTTCCAGTCCAACATCACCCGTGCCAAGTTCGAGGAGATCAACTCGCAGTCGTTCTCTTCGACCGTCGAGCCCGTCGAGCGCGTCCTCAAGGATGCCAAGATCGACAAGAAGGAGGTCGATGAGGTTGTCCTTGTCGGTGGCTCCACCCGTATCCCCAAGATCCAGTCCCTTCTCATTGACCTGTTCGATGGCAAGGAGCTCAACAAGTCCATCAACCCCGATGAGGCCGTCGCCTACGGTGCTGCCGTCCAGGCTGCTGTCCTGACCAACCAGGCCGGTAACGAGAAGACCCAGGACCTCCTCCTTCTCGACGTCGTCCCTCTCTCGCTCGGTGTTGAGATGCAGGGTGGCATCATGGCCGTCGTTGTTCCCCGCAACACCCCCATTCCCTGCCAGAAGTCCAAGGTCTTCACCACCGCTGCTGACAACCAGACCACCGTCACCTTCCCCGTCTACGAGGGTGAGCGTCTGATGACCAAGGAGAACAACATGCTTGGTGAGTTCTCGCTCAACGGCCTTGTCCCCGCCCCCCGCGGTACCCCCGAGCTTCTCTGCACCTTCGACTTGGATGCCAACGGTATCCTGAAGGTCACCGCTCAGGACAAGACCACCGGCCGCAAGGCTGATGTCACCATCTCCAACTCGACCCGCCTCTCGGCCGCCGATATCGACCGCATGGTTGAGGATGCCGCCAAGAACGCCGAGTCTGACAAGAAGCGTGAGGCTGTCGTCCAGGCCAAGCAGGACCTTGAGTCGTACGTCTACCAGGTCGAGAACAACATCTCGGACCCCAACGTCAGCATGAAGCTGCGCCGTGGTGACCGTGAGTCGATCGAGACTGCCCTTGCTGAGGCCATGGAGTTCATGGACATCTCGGCTGAGGAGGCCTCGGTTGATGACATCAAGGGTGCCCAGACCAAGTTGAAGCGTGCTGCTACCCGTGCCTTTGCCCACGTCTACTCCAACCGCCGCTAAACAGACAACTTATTTACTTGCATCCAAAAACTTATCCATCTCCCCCTTGACCTTTTGCATTGGAAAATTTGTACAATTTGTTTTCTTCTTTCTTTCGCGTAGATTGTAAAAAGAAAAAAAAAGAGAGATTATTTACTACGATTAATTGTTTTTTTTTTTTTGCGTTCCTTTTTGTTTATTGTTTATGTTGTGCGGATCATTTTTTGGTGGCGATCACATAATGGTTATCTCGGTCGTAGCCGCTTTCGCTGATCTCACATTCGAGGGATTCGAAGAGCTCGTCCAGTTCGCCTTTGCGGAAGAGATGGTAGTAACGGTGATGGACGGTCTCGGACTGCTTGATCTGCCAGGGCACAAACACGTCCTGCTGGCCCGGCTCAAAGTTGCGCTTGCTGAACTTGGTCTGCTCGAGGGCCCAGACAAAGACGAGTACGCGACCACCCGGTCGTGTGATGCGAAGCAGTTCTTTCAGTGCCTCTCGCCTCCGCTCTGGGCTCGCAAAGTGATGGATCACCGCAATCGAGACAGCAAAATCCTATCAGCGAAAAAGGGGTGGTGTGATGTTGTGAGTTGGTGTGTGTCTCTATCGCACTCAAAGAGACTGCCTTACAAAGGCATTGCTTCGGTACGGAAGGTCCAGACCGTCGGCCACCGTGCCTTCATGGCCGCGATCGCGCACGATTTGGATCAAGTTGGCACTCCTGTCAAGTAAAAAAAAAAAAAAAGAAGAGGAAAGACGCGCTATTGTAAGCACGCGCGCCGTGACGGTGTGTTGAGAGCATTCCTTACCGATCCGAACCGAGCATAAGCACATTGGGGTTGACGCCGATATATTTGCCATTGCCACAACCGACGTCGGCACCGAGACTGCCGATCGGCAGGTTGTTTAGAAATGTTTCCACTACCGGCCACGGCTAAGGTCGTATAAGCACAGTGCATGACCAGAGCGCTCTCATGCTTTACCTTGTAACGTGTTTCGCTGAAATGGGACGCGATCTCTTCATAGACTTGATGGACATTCTTTTCCTCGTAGGCTGCCTTGTTATTCTCGTGCGAGACGTCGACCGCGACAGGCTGTGGTTTCATGGACAAGGCAAACAAAAGAAGTAATATTTTCAAGTCAGCTGACGAAGAGAGGAGAACATACGAGATTTTAGACTTCTGATAGTATTTCAATAATATGCTGTCTAGCAAAGAAAAAAGATTAAAAGAAAATTAAAAATGACCTCGGTATGCTATGTCTGTATGCTCTACGCACGGCCTCATAGATGCGTATTATATTATGCACCATGTGTGTGTATGCTGTCTGTGCGGTGACAGCCCAAGGCAATTAGCACGGTCAACTGCATGGATACAGCTGACATATTTTTCTTGGGCGCGTTGTCAATGCATTCCAAAGGATCCGCTATAATAATAAGCATTCTTGCAAGTAGCATCCACAATATCGCCCTTTCCTCTCCTTTTTTTTTTCCCTTAGACAACACATACACATATACACATACACATACACATACATATTCTCACACACACATCATGCATTATCTCCACGTGCTGTCTCTCGCGGCCTCCATCGGTGCCATGGCCACCAGCGCCGCGCCTTATGGCTACACACCCGACCAGGCTGTGCACTCCTCTGTGGCGGGCATGCTCGTCATGGTCAAGGACGCGCCACAGCCGCCAAAGACCAAGATTTTCCGTCCCATCGTGGTCGCACCCATCGTCGAACCCAACGCGCACAACAAGGGCAATAAATGGGCGCCCCTGGCTGTTCCCTCCGTCTCTGCTTCAGCTACGCCTGCTGCTTCAGCTTCTGCTTCTCGCTCCGCCGTGCCTCAAGCCTCTGTCTCTGCCTCCGCCACGCCGGGCTCACCTTCCTTGGATCGCCTCCGAGATGTCTATGGCATGGACATGAACGGCCTGGTCCAGACCTTGCACCTGCCCATGACCGCGACCGCCCCCGGCCACGGCCACGGCCAGCACGGTCTCGCGCCGCGGGCAACCAACAGCGCCCATGCGGAAGTCATCGATGGTCCAGGAGCTGCAGACCTGGAAGACAAGATTCCCGACCTCGAGGATGCCTTGAGCCATGCCCCGAACCTGAACCCTCCCCACAAACGTGCATGCGCTGAAGACAGTGAATTTGATGCCAACATACTCGTTAAACTCCACGACGGCCGGGCCGTGCCTTCGTGTCGCAATGTGAAGTCCGGTAAGCAGTTCTCCCTTGAATCCCATTGGACGACGGAGTGGCCGTCGTACTCATACCCCAGCTTTGTAGAGTAGGGCTTTATTGCCTAGCGCCCAATGGTGCAAGTCAGGTACGTCCATAGCGTGTGTGTATCGTTTTTGTTCTCATATTGACGTCAAATGGTTCCTTATTATGATCGCTAGGCCATATATGAATGTTCTGGGAGGGACATGGGCGTTGAATTCGCATGCCCAGCCCAGTCCATGTGTTACTCCAGTGTTGGCACCATTGAATGCAGATAAATACAGTATACAATTCTTTAATACATTGAACACAAATTAATAACGAAAAAAAAAAGTTGAAAGCATGCAAGCACTATATAGCGTAAATGAAAGGCATATACAAGAAAGAAAGAGATGTCGTAAACTAAGTATTGGGAGAGTGTGAGGTGTGTCGCGAAGTTCATGAGTAGAGGGGGAGGAGGGGGGTGGGTATCATACAATAGTGTCATCACTGAAACCTGGGGGAAAAAAAGGAGTTATGCAAGATAACCTTGGCCGATGGCCCAGGTGGTGGCGAGGCTGGAAATCACCTGAGCCAGGTCGTCAGGGATATCGCAGAAGAGCATGGTCGAGAGCACTTTTTCGTCACGGAGCTCGTCGAGATCACTCAGTTCCATGGCAATGCGCTCGTGGGCAATCGTCAGCTCTGGCCGGCAGGGCGTATCCACAGGCAGGGACGTCAGGTCCACCGCAATCTCAGGAGCAAAGCAGAACAGACCGGTGCGCTGGCGTTGCACGGTGCCCAATTTTTGCCGGACACACTCCGCGAGGAAGATGGTCTGGCACCACAGCGGGATATTGCCCCGCACCACAATGTCTCTCGCGGAGCCGTACGGGTCGGTGTAACGGGCGCCAAAGGTGTAGCTGTAAGGCGTGGCGTGCATGACTTGCTCCGGGAACATGAGCATCGAGTAGACGTCGTCCATCTGTTGCGGGGAGGACAGCCACTTAGTTTGGATAAAGACGCCATTACCGAGGCGAGTCAGACTCGAGCGGTCGACGTTCAGGTCGAGCTGGCGGCAGAACATGAGACGTAAGAAAATGTTCTCGGACCGGTGCTGGCGGTAGGTCTGCAGATCGGCGGTGGAAGCCGCATTGTTGAATTCTTGGAGGTTCTTGTCCTGCAAGAAGTGCTGAAACATGGTGTCTTCCTTGACTCCAACATTCAGTCGTGTGGCGATATACTTGGCCGGCGAGGGCACACGCATGCTTGTCGAAGTAAACATCTGCTCCCGGATTTGAGAAAGCGCCCACTGCCAGTCGCTCGAGGTGGGACTGGGGATGTTGTCAAAGTCAAATGTGTCGTCGCTACCGCTGCTCGTGCTACTCCCACTGCTGAACGAGCTATAGCTTTGCTGGTGTTCGGGCTCGCAGAGCACTTCGTCGATGAAATTACTGCTATGTTGCTGCAAGTCATTGCTAAACGGGTTGTTCACCCATGGTGAGAAAGGGTCTTCGTTCAGCATATGTGCGGTGGACATGATGGAAGTGAAGGTCTTGGTGGAAAAGTGAAGAAAAAAGAAGTTCTACAGGCCTCTGGGAAGGAAACAAAATCTGCTCTTCATTTATAGGAACGGGAAACGTTTGACCCGACCTCCCCATTTTTCTTTTCCTTTTTTTTTTTTGACTCATTGGCTCCGATTGGCAATGCACACGAAATTTTGCCCAAAATTTTCTTTCATCCACTGTTTTCTTTTTCTCACACAAGAAAATTATTTATATCGTATTACTGCCATCATTCATGGATGTTTTGAATGCATGTCGATGTTGCTGCGGAAGATCCGATTATGAAATGGGGGATGATCCCCTTTATTTTCTGATCCGATCTTGACCCTCTCTTTGTTCCGCGCTGGGTCATCCCTGGTTCATCCTACATTACGCACTCCGCTGACAAGAAGATTAGGCCGAAAGGCCGCACGATGACCTGTTGGCCGAAAAACCGCACACCCTTTGAATTGGCTTGTGTTACACCAGTCTCTTTGTCATTTTGACTTGTAACAGGATCGACAACCCAAAAGGATCTGATTAGGATAGCGAGGGCCGCGTCAGCTTCCTCATTCCATGTGCTGCTTTCTGTTTGGGTTTGGCGAATGAAACAAACACTACGTGAAGGGTGACAAATCATACTTTTAAGGTTGATCCAAGCGCCCACGCGACACTTAACATTTTTTTTTCTTAACCACTCAAATTTAAGAATATCCCACCGCACTTTTTTTTAGCTGAACCCTTGTTGAGAGCGGATCAAGAAAAAGAAACTACGTTCTTGTGCGTTTGTTCATGTATGCACCTGTCGCAACTGACCTGTTTTGAGCAACGAGCGGTCGAGTGGGCTGGGGCGGGGGGGGGGACAAAGCGTGGTGAGCCTGCCTAAAATTTTTTCTTTACAAACGTGATCAATCTAGACACTTCGGCTTCTTGCCTGATTATTAATCGTCCATTTGTGGAAAGTCTATGCACGGAAGATGCGGAGACTCGGGCGTGAACCCGCATTGATATCCAGTTGGTCACAAGACCTCCCCTTTGTAAATGAACCACGCATGTTTGATATTGTCGCGCAGTGAAAAAATTTATCTTACCATTGGCTTACCCCCAAAGTCGAATAATTTGTCATGCTTTTATCTGAAATGAAGTTGACCCTTCCTCCATTTATCTAGCGTCTAGCTGTCTTCTTACTAAAAGAAAATCGTTTCCTGTGGACAAAATAAACAAGGGCCCCACCAGCTCATATCATGATGTTGTACCTAGGCTAGGGCCTGATAATGTAAGCGTTACTATAATTGCGATGGACAGATTTGACACAAATAGACATAAAGTATACGTGGACCACTACCAAGAACAGGAGGTACACAAGTGCGACACAGGTCTGATCAAAAAAGGCGAAACTCACCGAATCCCTTGATATCCAGGTCGGATCAAGTTTTTTTCTGCCTTCAAAAAAAAAAAAAAAAATTTCAAATATCGAGCCGGTGGCTGTTTCGCTGGCTGTTGCCACGCCCCTGAATCTGCTCCATGTCAATACACGATCCTGCCGTAGTTGATCTGATATAGAAAGGATAAATTGGATGGACTCTTTTTGCGCGCAGATATTCCTAAAACAAGCAAAAATGGGAAAGACAATGTAAACATCTGCAAGGACGTTACAGAATGAGATACGGTGCTGTCCGCAGCAAAGGATCAAACAAACACATCGCATGATGTGGTACAAGTGACCTTGCTTCCGCTTGGCCCTTGCCGCAATGACGCCCGAGAAAAAAAAGATAAAGAGAGAGGGACCATGCGCCTTGTTCCTTGTACCGCGCAACCCGCTTAGTGGCGATTCTCGGACACTTTTCTATCTGCAGCACATCAGCGTAATTTTGCCCATGTGTCGCAGTCTCTGATGGAGTCAAAAGCATAACACAAATAAAAAAGGCGATTGTTCCGCGCGCGCCAAGTGATCTTGCTGGTTAATCCACACATAGCGTTTGTATGACATGATGATCTGATAAAACCGTGAATCCTCTTACGTCTGTTTGACTCATAAGCGTGGATTGCGCGTCTGCACGTTTTTACATATGTGACTCTTTTACAATGCATGTGTAACGGGCCACCCCTTTATTTGATCTGCTGCGCCCTCTTTTGCCAAGCTTTTCCGTTAAAGGAAGTCTTAGCAATGGACGCTTAACATGGCAGCTTACGCCATAGCTAGAAAAAAAAAACCTGCATGAACTTTGCTACATATGTAGCCGGAGCAGAATTCTCAGAGTTCGTTTCTCTTCTGACAGTGCACACATATATTGTACAGAGCCCTATGGGTATTAGAAAGTCACTATCGGACACAGAGTCAATTGCTTTCTTTTACTCGGCGAGCAGCGATAGTGACGGGCAGCGGATGCTACGTATAGCCTTGATCAAACTCCATTGACAATTATTTCTTCCTATATTGGAATGATTTATCTGAGCCCGTACAGACTTTATGGATCAGCTATTCCCAAACATAGAGCTCTAGCATTCGCTTAGAGAGGCACCTAGAGTTGTGAGCATTTACACTTACATTTACCAGAATAAATTATGGCTTAGGACAATAGCACATGAATTCATGGCTACTATCACGCTTTTCTGTCATTATACTAGACCATGTTCTCGATAGAAGACATCAATGTGTGTCTTTCGAGGCTATGCTATCATACGGATGAACCAGTAAACAACTGAAAGCCGAGGCTTTTAAAAGACATACGGCATGGTATAACAGCTCAGAAGGGTGGACTATGAGTGAATATCATGGAAAGACACACCGTTTGAGGCCTTCTCTCTTGTTTTGTGTTCTTGAAACGGAACATGCATTTGTATCCTGCTTTAGAGTCTATTGAGAAGTAAACAAGAAAAAAAAAGAGGCTTGTTGCTGTGCAAGAAGGTTTCTTAATTGATCGACTAAGCTCTACTAGTTTCGGACTACCGCTGGCTAACTGTTTTATGACATGCTTCATAGGGTACCATGCAGCTATGGCTGGATATGCTTATGGCAAGACGTTTAGTGAAAAACCAAGGTGGACGCGTAAAGCGGGGATTCAAAATGGAAAATTTGGGCCAGAGAGGAAAGAGAGAAGAGGAGGGCGAGGTACAGGGCGACTCACTCCTTTCGATAAAATGACCCAGTTGGATCCTTTCATTCAGCAGCTGGAACAGCATATAAACGAGCTCAAGATAACACATGATAGTATTGGCACCTCGTCTGACGGTCAGCAGCAAGAAGTCAACTCGCTTTTGGAGGATATGCTGAGAGTTGCGCATGCCAAAGTCACGGATGCCCACAACACGCGCACCTCTCTTCAGCAATCCATCGTCGACGTTCGTACCATGACAGCCAAGTTGAAGCGCCTCATGGGCCAATATACTGCGCTGGATGACACAGTCGCTCCCGGGACCTTGCTTGATCAGCATGCAGAATATACCAAAGAATATGCCGCGGTCAACACCGTATGTATCTTATTTTTTAAGGTCGCACAGCATGTTCAACTTTCTTTGATAGGAATATCAAAAACGACTTCAAGATGTGCAAGGTACACTCCAAAACAACAGGAGACCTATGTTTCCTGATACTCAGTCATATTTTACTACATTCTTTATTTAGCACTGCAGCAGCAGCTCTTATCATACAGCGAGTCGCTGGAGACGTTTGTTCGCACGGACATTGTTCCCAACGACGACATCGATGTCTCCACACCGACCATCACCACCCTCGAAGACGAGTTAAAACGATGCCAACAAGAATACGCAAGTATCCTCGCTACGATGACGCATGCTGTTAACGCTTTTGCTTTTCTCCAGCAAGCACGCATCGAATGCGTCAATCAGCAGGCGCGGGGCATCGTGCAGTTATGGTCGATTCTGGGCATGATGCCCGATAACGAAAACGACAGCTTGCTCTACCACATCCTGGAGGAAGCGACAGAAGACGAAAAACCTGCACTGTACAAGATTCTTGTCAAGGAGGACAGCATGCGGTACGCCGAGCGACGTGCTTCTCAACTGGAAGAAGTGCGGCAGCAGCGCGAGTTCCGAGTACACGAAATCACACATGCCCTTCGTCGTCTCTGGGATCGCTTGAAGACGCCTCAAGCAGAACGTGATGCCTTTATAGAAGCCCATCCTGGCTACAGCCAGCCCGTCTTGGATGCCGTACGTTAAGCTCAGCTTCATTATTCTCTTGCAAGCCTATTTTGTTTGCTCAGGCTAATTGGTCTTTTTTTTCATTCTTTTACTCTTTCCTTAGTACGAAAACGAGTTGAGCCGTCTCGAGGTGCTCAAAAAGGAACGCGTGCAAGACTTTGTCATGGACGCACGGAGGGACCTCTATCGTCTGTGGGACAAGCTCTACTTTTCGATAGCCGAGCGCCATGCGTTTGAACCAGCCTTCCAAGCCGTATTCAACGACCAGACGCTTGAGATGCACGAAGCCGAGATCGAGCGGTTGAAACTGCTTGCAGAAGACCGTAAATACATCTTGGAAAAGGTTGAAGAACACATGAAGCTCCTCGACGAGATCCACGAGTTTGAGGAACAGGCCAAGAACCCGGCCCGCTTATTCAACAGGGGCGGACGCGATCCAGGTCGCTTGTTGCGCGAGGAAAAGTTCCGCCGACGGGTGGCCAAACAGCTGCCGAAGGTCAAAAAGGAACTCAAGGGCGCACTTCAGGAATACCAGATCATGAACGGCACGCCTTTCTGCGTCAACGGTGAGCCCTACATTCACCATCTCGATGCTGACCAAAGCAAGAAGGTACAAAGAAAAAGAGAAGAAAATAGGGAGTCGACATGCAGCTGCAGATGTTCTCACATTTCGGCAATCTTTTCAACTTCTGTTTTTTTTTTACAGGCGAGTCGTGCCTCTGCAAAGACGCCTCATAGCATGACGGTGGCCGAAGCAGCATCCGAAGGCCTGGCGCGTGGGGCCATGACGAGCCCGCGCTTCAAACAAACCCCGCGCCACGGTTTCCGCACCCCTCAACCCGTGCGCGCGATCCAGGACAAGAAGCGTCGGCGCCGGCAGCAGCAGCGCCGCGATGAACTGCGCGAGGTGGACAGCACGCCGAGCGTGTTTGAGCGCATCCGTGAAGATAACCTTCGTCAGCAGCAGAAGCGCACTCAGCAACAGCAGCAGCAACAACAACAGCAGCTTCCTCAACAGCAGGCACCAAAGGCGAATCTCAAGCAGAAACAAAGAGCACGACCACGGATGAGTGATAACAGCGAGAGTTCGCGAAACAGTCTGTTCTCGCGTCCGTCAGCGGATGAAAACACAGCCCCTTCGGAGGTCGGAGAGGAAGAAACGACCAAGGTGCAACCCCAACGCGTCGTACATGTAAGCTGACAGATAGACCGACAATCAATATCTGTGCATGATCTTCATACTCATCTCTTTTCGTGTGTATGTGTATGAATTTAGCTCAAGAAAAGACAACAGACGCACGCATTCAGCGACGACGAAAATGCGTCCTTGAGCCTCAGCATCTTTGACGACGGGCCCGAATTGAGCGACATGTCCGATCCTGAATAATCTCACTGTTCTTCCTCGTTTTTCACTTCACTCTTGTTTCTCGTTTTCGTTGTTCCGTTTTCCTCACCACAGTCATTGTCCAATCGTTGTTTTTTTTTTCCTCTCTCCTTCTCTCACTTTCTACATTATATCTGTATATCAATCCGTCCGTTGTTTCATGCGTGTACAAACAAGAAGATCGTATTTCATGTCTAAAATAAGGGAGGTATGCTAATAAGTGTGATTTTGCGTCAATGGTGGGTGTTTGAATGGTAAGGAAGGTTGTCACAATTTAGGACAGGAAGCGGAAGTAGATCACAGCCAAGACAACGACGAGCGGGATAATGACACGCAGAGCACTACAGAGGTTCAATGTAAATACATGGCACTATCTACCCTCCCTCTTCACGGTAGTATGTAGTGTGCTTATCGCTACTTACTTTCCCTGAGGAGCACCGTTGGCAGAGGCCGAGGATTGGGACTGGGTCGGTGCAACAGGCGCGGACTAGATCACCGAATATATTAACCGAATGCGTTCCAGATGAGTCTTCCCTACTGCAGACTTAGACTTACCGAGGGATCAATGTCACCAATGTAGTACTTTTGGAGCAGCTCACGCGCATCATCGGAATGACCGACGTCATCAAAGGGACCGGTGGCATCCTTGGCACCCTCATCTACGAGCACTTCCTCACCACCGGGATGCTACACGGCACGTTAAAAGGACAGAACAAAGAATAGGCGATATAACGATAGTCACCTCGTCAACGAAGGCGGTGATGTCGTACACCTTGCCGTTAATGACCATCCAGAGATCGTCACGGGTGTTGTGCTTGGCAATGTCTTCGAAGGAGAATATTTTGGCCATGGAGAAAGTTTATAGTCTAGGAAAAAGAAAGCGGGAAAGTCTATAAAACGCGTGTGCGTGAGTCTCTTTTGCTCCGTCGGCTAGCTGAGTCGGACAAGCCACGGTTGGCCCTGTCTCTGTGTAACATTCATTCTCCATCTCAAGGGAAATACCGTACCATCCTGCAGATCTCAATCATCCCCCGTAGATATGTCATCTGCTATCCATATGGATCATGTGAACATCGGAGCCCTTTGCCCATGGTCTCATAGTAACTGACAGTGTGGCCGGTTTCGTTTAAAATGGCATAGCAGCTATGACCAGCTATTTGATGGTCCGTGTCGTCATGTTAAGGAGGCCAGGTGCCTTCACATGTAATTCAACTTGATTATGATAACATGCACTGAAGAGTACCCCATTAGCTCATCGTAGCGTCCTACGAACCAGAAACGATATAATCAGCAATTCGTCTGCGCTCTCTTTGTTCATTCTTTTTTCCTTGCTTCCAATATCTATCTACATCTTGACGCTATTATCGGTGCAGATCAATACCAGCTTGCCTATAATTAAGCGTTAGCCTCAATTATCACGCTAAAAGGTTTGTCGGTGATGTGATATTATGCTCGGCATCTATGTTGAGACTTTATATAAGATACCATTCATCATCACTATCTAGATATCGTGATTCAGATCAGCTTCGAGTAAACTCGTATGTATCCGTTGTACTCTAATGGGCCAGCCTGTACAACCCTCCATCTTACGTATTTATGACCTGACATATCACAGCTTGTTCATGGTGACTGCTGCATTCCTCTTTGGAACAGACGTAAATGTGTTGCGACACTACGTGCGATTCGTACAATGCTATGTAATGTCATGCAAACAGCGCCGTTCAGTGCTTCGATACACAGTATCCTAGTATTCTGATGCATGTGCATGACACTCACATCTTTTTCCGCGCTGTCTAGGTAACGTATCTTCAGTTGAAAGAGAGAAAATACGCGGATACCATCAGTATTTAGTAATGTAGAGAGATAAGGTGATGATTCAACAGTGACATCACCTACCGTTCTTTCTCCATAAGGGATAGGGAAACTTACTTCTTTGAAACATACGTATAGCGAACACTCGTTCTTATACTGCCAGCGAATCCTTTGTAATACGGAATTTTCGGTTAAGTCAGTCTGTAAGCACATACTCAAACTTTTTCTAGTTAGCAAAGAGATGGCGTCACCATTTTCGCCTGACCTAACTCCAGCCAAAGCAAGTATAATCTCAATAGGAAATACTTTTCATAAGTAAACGCAATTGAAGGAAGATTATTTGGTACTGATAGCTTGTCGTGTCAAACTGACGAAGGTAAACTAACGAAGGGCACCTTCATCAACCAGCATCAATTGTAACCTGTTAGTCGCTGCTATGATACATAAACAAATAAGCTCAAAAGAATAAAATTGAGTGATACCGTATAAAGAAGCAGCTTTGCTAACTGTGACTTTGACGAATGCCACAAAGAGCGGTGATACAATGACCAGAAGTGCGTGCATACGCACCTACATGGCATCAAAACTCCCAAACAATCGATCCACTTTTTCCGTTTAAAACTCCGTTGAGGCTCGTTCACCAGAGATTGCAAAAGTCTGCAACAAGGTTGTCCACCTTGTCTTTTTTTTTTCTCTTCACTCGAACCTCTTTCACTTCCAAAGTGTCATTGTGGCCATCGATCTCGGGAACCAGAGCCTTTCTACGAGTCACTTTTTCCTAAACTATTGATTCTTTCTGGCACCGATCAATGACCACGACAAACACCGGTCTGCCCTACAGCAATGTGGCGAGGGTATACGCGGACGTGAACGTAAAGATGCCCACCGCCTACTGGGACTATGACAATCTCCAAGTCTCATGGGGGTAAGCTCATCGGCATGGTCCTAGACGCGATACACTAACCTCATGTTTATAATGATAGCAATCAAGACAATTACGAGATTATCCGCAAGCTCGGACGCGGCAAATACTCGGAAGTCTTTGAAGGCATCAACATTGTCAATGGCCAAAAGTGCGTCATCAAGGTACTCAAGCCTGTCAAGAAGAAGAAAATCAAGCGCGAGATAAAGATTTTACAAAATCTCGCGGGTGGTCCGAACGTGGTCGGCCTCCTCGATGTCGTGCGAGACCCACAGGTAGACGCTTTCTTTGCTTAGTTGGCATGGTATATGTGCTCACGCGGCTCTTCTGCGACGCCTTCTTCCAGTCCAAGACACCTGCCCTGATATCCGAGTACGTCAACAACACGGATTTCAAGGTTCTCTACCCCAGATTTGTCGATTACGATATCCGCTTCTACATGTACGAGCTCTTACGGGTATGTTTTTGATGCAAAGAAGCGTGCAGCGATTAAAGCAAAGGTGCAGGCACTCGACTTTTGTCACTCGCGCGGTATCATGCATCGTGATGTTAAACCGCATAATGTAATGATTGATCACGAAAAGCGACAGGTAAAAAGTTCATTGTACGGCTCATACTTTCCTGGTTTTCTAAGTGCTCTCTTGTATGGTATTTAGCTGCGATTGATCGATTGGGGTCTTGCCGAATTCTACCATCCTGGAACAGAATATAACGTGCGCGTCGCATCACGATACTTCAAGGGTCCGGAGCTACTGGTGGACTTTCAAGACTACGACTACAGTTTAGACATGTGGAGCTATGGCTGCATGTTTGCTAGTATGGTATGTGATGAGGATACGAGTCCATTGGGTTGCCTTGGTGATACTAAGACAAACTTCTTGGTTTTCTTCCTTGGATAGATCTTCCGCAAGGAGCCTTTCTTCCATGGCCACGACAATTATGACCAGCTGGTCAAGATCGCTCGCGTGCTCGGCACCGATAAACTGTTTGCATACCTGGACAAATACGACATTGAGCTTGACCAGCAATATCACGACATACTTGGAAGGTAATGTGACCAGGAAGATGAGGGAAACAGGAAACAATTGAGTTGGGGAAACTCATTTTGGATCATCAGGTACCCACGCAAGCCCTGGACCCGTTTCATTACCAATGAGAACCATCGTTTCATATCGGATGAAGCGCTTGATTTTCTGGATCATTTACTGCGCTATGACCATCAAGAACGGCTGACGGCAAAGGAAGCAATGGCACACCCCTATTTTGGTAAGTAGAGCGTTTCTTTCCCGGGGGGGGGGGTTGGGGTTTGCGGTAAAAAAGTGGCTGACATAGGAATGCGTCTAGATATTGTGAGGAAGCAAGAAGGACTGGTCGACCAGCCAGAGCAGGAGCAGCAGCAGCAGCAGCAGCAGCAGCAGCAGTAAGGAGATTCTACACCACCACGCAAGTATTTTTTCTTTCTCGATCATGTAATAAATTGGCCCCCCTCCGCTTATTGGTTTACAGATAGACGGGCAGTCGTTGAGCGTGTGATAGGGTCGACAACGTTTTGTAATGCCGCTGCCAGGTACATAGGTGACCTGGATGAGCATACAAATGGGGATACCGTATTGGCTGGGTGGCGGGCTATCAGACCTATCAGAGTCGAGTAAAAAAAAAAAAGGTCTGCAGATCATAGCACGCGCTGTACACAGATAATCACTCTTATGGAGCGCCCCTGTTGTTGTCGTTGTCATTGTCATACAGACAGATATATTACCCATCCCTGAGTTTCTTCCGATAAATTAAGCTAGGAATCTATTTATATGCTTTACTTTTGAAAGAGACAAAGGATGCATCGAACCATTCTATGTCCTTTATGTGGGTTTTAAATAAGAGTGGTGCGAGATCGATGGAAAAGGCAGGACGCACGCACCTGTGTGGACTCCCGGATTGGGACTCCGAACAGATAGAATCAAAGAAGGCAAAGTTTTAATATTTATACACTTTTTTACTTGAGGCAACTTTCTCTGATCCGGGGGCGCATCTCTTTGTCTTTCTACATTTCTTCTGAAAGCACCCGATCGACTCATACCCTTGCCGTCAACTTATGGTATCCTTCTCAAACACTCTGAACGTCGCCATCTTGTTTTCCAAAGTCGTACCCCACGGTGGCAGAGTGTCGTTTGCCATTTCTTTCTGCGCCGCTCAATATCCTACGGACACATCTGAAGGGGGCTAAGATTCCTATTCCCTTTGCTCAATCCCTCTCACTCTCTCGCATACCTCGTCTGCCTTGATTCTTTTCTCTCTTTGCTCTTTCTTTTTTTTTTCTTTTTCCTAGCGATTGCTCTTAATCCACCTCGCCTCACCTCATCTCACTTAATACTTACCTTGCCTTATTTTACCTCGATACAGCCGCTCCGCCCCCCTTTTTCCACCACGACCCAGATATCCTCCTCTGTTTCCTTGTTCCTTTTGCTTTTGTTTATTTTCATTTGTAACCATGGTCAGCCCCTACCTTCGATCCGACTCTCCGCTCGGACGCATGCTCTCATTGATAGAGACAGCTGACTCGCCTCTGCGCTTCCTCATCCTCGACTGTCCTACCGAGTCCACCCTTCCCTACTACAGCGAAGAATTCAAACGATACAACGTCGCCCACATTGTCCGCTGCTGTCAACAAACTTACAACGCTGCTCGCCTCGCTGATCAAGGCATCCAGGTCCACGATATGCCCTTCAAAGACGGCGGTGTAGTAAGTATACACAAACATGGATGCATATGATATATTACATGTGCCCTCAGTCTACCTGCATTGAACGGGTTTAAATGGGATCGATTGACTGATATATTCTATGTCATTCTATTATTAGCCTCCGCCCACCGTCGTGCATGAATGGCTTTCCCTCGTGGACGCCCAGGAACGTGAAGCCAAGGAAGCTCAGGAACCCCGCACCATTGCAGTCCATTGCGTCGCTGGCCTCGGGCGAGCCCCCGTCCTAGTTGCAATCGCTCTGATTGAACTGGGTATGGAACCGCTCGATGCCGTCGAATTTGTGCGACAGAAGCGCAGAGGTGCCTTTAACAAACCTCAAATCGCCTACCTTGTAAGTCAACCTGTCAAGTGACGTTAGCATTATGACTTAACGCGCCATTTCTTTTTATCTGTATAGGATACCTACAAGCGCTCTCTCAAATACAAATCCAGCACTTCCTTGAAAGTTTCCTTGGGCAAGATGTTCTTCCGATTTGGTAGTACCAACAAGAAGCAGCAACAGCAGCAGCAACAGCAGCAACAACAACAGCAGCAGCAACAACAACAGCAGCAGCAACAGCAGGATACCGCTGTAACTAGCCATTGAATGCAGGGTAGATCCTATTACCTTGGTAGACAGTCCATTCTTTTCTTTTCCAATCCCTTCGTTGAAATAATGCTGATTAAATTGAAGAAACATCCAACACGCATGACTCTTTTGTTGACATTACAATTCTGGTGAATTATTCTAAAACATATCCTATGGACACGCCCGTGCATTGCATGGCGGCACCTTCTCTAGAATGGAGATGGGCATTTTGGAAAGCAAACGATGATGTCATTCTATACTATCATTGATTACATATATCCCTACACTTCCTCAAGAACATATACTGCGTGTCAGACAAGATCACCATTAAAGGTAGGCACACGTGAGTATTCTGGGTTCATCTGGTGGAAGGTATCGTGAAAGGCCTTGCCTGGAATATGTGGGGCGTGTCAATAGGCTTGTACGCCGATTATCCGAATATTTGGCCAAAAATTCCATTGAACATTGGGATCGAGTACCCAAATATTATCTACATACACCTTCATGGCTTTTAGAGCATCCTGTCACGCTATTTCGTGCGATCGGACTATGGGATGGACCTTGCCCTGGACTTCGCACGCGGTCCGGTTGAGCTGTGGTGAACGTCATCTCGACAATACCTTGGGGATCAGACGGTCCATAGGCGGCCAGTTCGCCTTGGTCTGGGTATCGGACGAGCGTTGCACACACAGCAGAGGGTAGCATGAAAAAGACGTTGTCTATCTTTGGCAGCTTGCTGTCGCTGCCGATGGCGGTAATAGGACCATGTTTGCACGTGCTGCACACGCCATTCATTGTGTCACCACGAACTTGGCCTATGCGCTAGACGATGCAAGGCAAGTGCTATTTTCAAGCCAGATATTTGGACAGGTATTCGATAGTGTACTCGGAAGTGAGGATACTCTATGGGAAATAGGAAAAAGGAGGCCACAGGCAAGAGCCTCGCGTTTTCTTACTCCCTTGTGGATGTAATACATTATCCTTTCAGTTCACCATGGTGGGAGGAGATACCGGATTGAAGAATATCTGGACTGTAGAATGCAGCAAATCCATCAAGCAATTCATTCACTTTAAAGGCGAGGGGTTTCCGCAGCCATAGCTTTCAGCAATTGTCCCGCGTTGGGGAAAGTCTTTTCGATGAACGTTGCGGCAGAGGTCCCCGGGGGGCGGGGGATTGCTATAGGTCGTCAAAGTATGTACTAGACCGAAAAACCAGAAACAGCCAACGATGATGGATGCTCCTGGATGGTATATTAGACGCGTAAACTCACAGGCAGCTCGGGCAGCAATCCTATCACTGTCATTGTAAATCTCTGAAGTGGCCATAATCAACTACTCTAGTTACTAACACCTTGACTTTGGAAACTTGTCCCGGCGAATAGCACGATCGCGTTTATATTTTTCGCAATAGCGTCTTAATGCGCTGTTCTCCAACAGAACAGGTCAAATCGAAGGTTCACCAATAATTCCTCAGTATAAAACCCAGGACGCTGAAGGCCCTTATGTCTCGAGAAACAACGGCTTTTCTCTTTTGTTAAAGCGTATTCTGTCTCGACTAACTATGCCTTCGCCAGTGTAATACATTCGACGAAAAAAAAAAAAAAAAACTGCTTATAGAGGATGTTATCGTGGTGCTCCTCCGGACAATGGACCAAAGAGTCTACAGTAGCCCGTTAAAGTTAATATACCATGTCAAGCTGCAAATGTGTGTCCCTAGTTGATAAGAAGATCGAATGAGCTCCTGACTATTGCGATTTATAACAAGGATTTGCATTTCTGAATACCTATCGATATCTTAAGGCAGGCTGAATGGTAGCCTAGACGTAGACATCCCAATACGGGAGTAACGCGCTTTTTTGAAGGGAAATTATCGGTCATCTAACCTGCGCTTTACAGGTGCATGTATATCCGATCCTTTTTTCGTGCCTTCGACATACTATAGATCCAGGTTGATTGGTCCGCTCCAGAAGCACATGAGGCTCTTTCTACCTTCCGCTCCCTTTATATATCACAGTAAATCTATCAGTTTCGACTAGACTATGACTGCACCAGTGTAATAGAGTAGGCTTTTTTTTCCCAGTGCAGCACTGTATGCTCGATTAATTCCTTACAGCGATAGCGTGCGTCCCTACTTTTACTGAGCATGTACGCTCTTAAAAACACAAGAGTCTTTCATACGTTTGATGTAGTATGGGCCTGGGCCTTTTTTCTTACCGGAAATAGTGGGAAATACCATCTTTCAAGATGCATAGGCACATCAGGTGAGGTCACGATGGGATGGTTCAAGAACCCAAAATCGAATCAGGGGTTCACCGACACGGGACCTGGCGGCATTGATCAGAGCCAATTGAAAGCCAGTGTTGTCTTGTTATCTTCTCCTTGCACTTATGCGCGACACCATCGATGAAGACCGACAATCGCTTTTAGACCATGTCGAACAGGACGATGCTCATCCTCGCCCTCATGTCGACCACCTCGAGAACGTCGAACCACTGGCTATAGGCGGTGTGTAAACCAAACAACGCGAGATCTCTCTCATTCTTTATATTGACGTGACGCAGATCAACGTTTAGAGCGAAAGATTGGGTGGTTGACGGGTGCCATTCTGAATGTGAGCTATATTATTGGTGCCGGCATCTTTGTGGGCCCTGCCTTGACACTGCAGCTTGTCGGCTCAGGCGGTATGAACGTCATTATCTGGTTCTCGGGCGCGCTTGTCGCCATGGCTGGTACTTGGTCCTTCACTGAGCTAGGAACGATGGTACGATGCATATGACCCTTTTATCTCTCTTGCTGTCTCTCTCTCTCTCTTTCTCTCTAACTGAGCGCGTATCTTTCATTCTATATATGTTGTAGCTTCCAAGAAGGTATTTTAAGCTTGATATCCATTTTCTGTGAGCTCATCAGGGCGGATGCGGGGTTTCCAGTGGCGGCGAAGTAGGCTACTTGGAATACACATATACGAAGCCGAAATACCTCCTCGCCTACATGTTTACCATGTGGAATCTTATGAACCGCTCCAGCGGCGTCTCAGCGCAGGTAAAGGAAAACAAAGAAAAAGAGGAAAACGCTACAAAGAGTCCGTGGGAAAGTTGCCATGGCTCATACGCGGACGACAAACAGGGCATGGTGTTTGGCAGCTACTTGAATTATGCCCTTTTTGGTCCCGACTTCAAGTCTGACTGGGCAGAGCGTGGATGGTCCTGTAAGTTGTTTGGCCCAAGGAAGAATGCCCCCCCCACCTTCTTTTCTTCTGACCCGATTGCTCTTTGTAGTACTCTGCGCCACGATCTTGACGCTGACCAACATCTTTTCGAGCAAAGTGCGTAAAGAAAACGAAGATCCACATTTAGGCTTATACCGTGTCGTAGGCATCCATGCGGATGATGGGCGTCCTGACCACTGTCAAGCTGAGTGTCCTAGTCCTCATTGTTCTGACAGGTCTGCTGGTCGCGACGGGCATTCTCTCAACGCGTGGCATCGAGAAGGGAGCCGGACTGTCCTTTGAAGGCACCGCGGATACCATTGGACCCTATGCCTCTGCTCTGTACTATGTAAGTCGAGCTCGCACTTTTTCAAATGCGCTTCTTATTCAAGCGATACGTCCCTAGGTCATGAACAGCTATAGCGGGTGGCACAATCTGAACTTTTTACTGGACGAAGTCAAGGTAAAGATAACCCTTTCCCATTGTCTCATTCTATATCTATGGGTGGTCTAATACTTGCTGATACATGTAGGATCCCATCAAGAACCTCCCCAAGGCATCGGCCACCGCGCTCGGAACGACCGCGTTCCTGTATGTCATGACCAATATTGCCTATCTCGTTGTCCTCTCCCTGGACACCATGAAGCAGTCCGAATTCATTGTAGCCGCCGCGTTGTAAGCAAGACCCAAAGCACGGGTTTTTTTTTCTTTCTTCTTAATCCGTAGTGACCACGATTTAGTTTCACCGAGTCGCTCGGTGAGAATTTCGCCACCAAGGTGCTCCCTATCTTTATTGCCTTGGGCGCATTTGGCTGCGGTGCAGCGATCAATTTTTCAGGAGGACGCATCATCATGGAGACAGGGCGCGCGGGGTTGCTGCCCTTTGGCCGCACCTTGGGCCATGTCAATCCGAGCGTCAAGAGTCCGGTGAATGCGTACTTGTTTCAGTATGCATTGACCATTCTCTTCACGGTGGCACTTCCGCCTGGCGCGGTATACAAATTCATTGTCGCGTTCGCGGCCTACCCTGTTTATGTGAGTTGGTACCAAAGGGGTGTGTTCTTTGGGGCTGATCCTTTGACGGGGGGGTTGTGTTTGTGCGTGCGTGTGAACCGCAATGATAGGTATTTTATATGCTGATCGCACTGAGCGTCCTGATCTTACGGAGACGCGAACCTCATAACAAGCGGCCGATCAAGGCCCCCCTCGGTAAAAGAAAAGAACGGGAGGTAGAACTTCCATTACGTTGGCTCAAACTGTGTTTATATTATCATAGTCTGTGTCTATACATTTCTGGCGTTTACTATCTATGCCCTGATCTTTGTATTTATACCCGTGGACAACCCTTATTATCCTTACTGGGGTAAGTGCCCACCCAATTGGTCTGTTACAATACGCTGAACTCACTCAACCTTGCATAACCATAGTTCCGTATGTCACGGCCATCGCATCCATGCTGCTCTATACCGTACTTTGGGTAGGTGACACAGATCCAGCCATTGTTCCAGGGATCAGGGGGCTCTTATGTTGCTGATCGATCTCTCTCTCTCTCTCTCTGTCTCTCTACTTATCTTCCTTTCCTTTTGGGATAGTATTACCAAATCGTCATCAAAGACACACCCGGAAAATCCTACAATGAGGACATTCGCAAGCGAGGTCGAGCCGCGCTGGAACAGGAACTGTTTGATGAATATGTCCCGTTGGCGCGAGGCGAAGAAGATGAACATGGATTTGCGGGGCGTCATCATAGTGAGGATAACAATGAACACGGACGTGCTAGATAGAATAGATACGGACCAGATGCCATAGAGTTTAGCTTACAGACTACTTCAAGTGAGAGATGCTGCATCGATCTTTCTTTCTTTTTGGCCGGCTTTCTCATTGTAGTAAACGAATCATGGACATATAATATTAAGATGTGAAACAAAATAATTTTTTCCCATGGGTAGATGCATTGACCTTCCATAACGTCACTGCAGTATACATTACATTAGACCCTTATCTGTACCCGATGCAGTAACCTTATCGACGTACATGGCGCAACGTCCGAGAGTGGTACATTGAGGGAGAAAGAGACAGACGAGCAGGGAGGGTGCATGTATGTGCGTATATATGTAGGTGGCATAGGGTTTACCGGAGGAAGAGCGAGAGAAAGATGAGCCAGGGGGGCAGTGGGGAGATTTTTCCGATAGATAAATAATAATATTTATATTATTATTTTACGTGCATGGAAAGGTATTGGATGGGCATCGTCGATCTCGGACAGCACAATAGAAAGGGTTCTCCCTGTGTCAGGAGTGCCGAGTTTTTTTTCACCATAGAAGTGCCTTGATGGACGATCGTAGGACTTTTTTTTTTGTTTCTTGTTGCCTTGGTTTCACACTTGGCAAAAAAAGCAGGGCGCATGTGTGACAACCTGTCTGACATTTAAAATTATTCCATTCAGCACAAAAGTAACGAGATCAAGGTACAGGAACACAAATGGAAAGAGAATTCAATGCGGGAAATTATTGGAGAAGAATTCTATGATAGAAGATCTGGGTGCCATCCTATTGCTTCAAGAGTTAGACTCGATCAACAAAGACAGAATGGATGAATGATGGCATTTTAAAGAAAAGAGCAAGATTGAAGGGAATACAGTAAGATAAACGGGTCTTATATAAATACAGTACGACTGAATAGTAAGGGCGTTTTAAGGTTTCAGTTACACAGGAGGCAGTTTCAAGCGATGTGAGTGGGGCTGGGCAAATGAAAGTGCATATTTCGGTTTTCCTTGATAAACTGTTTTGGGCGCCCGCCGCTGCTCGCTCCTTTTCTCTGTCTCCGAAGTCCCCACTCGCTTGCCCGCCCACGCATTCTCACTTTCCCTTCTTTGCCCTTGGGCTGACTTGCACTTTTTTTTTCTCTTCTTCCCTTCCTTCCGTTTCATTTATTCATTTATCCAATCCTATATCCTATATAATTATCACTATTTATTATAATTACTACCACTAGTACTACTGTTACTGTTACTGTCATTGTTGCTACTGCTACTGACTACGACTACGACTACAACCACATCCACCACCACCCACACCGCCCACACTATCTTCTATCGCACGCGTTGTCTTCGTTGCTGATTCCGGCCCGAGTCTCGCCATCCATTGTCTGATCAGAGCCAACAACCCACCCTCAGTTAATAACTATCATAGTAAAGCAAAGTAGCAGCACACACACACCCACACCCACATATATATACACACACCCACACTATGCCCGCCGCTTCCGTGCAGATGCAGTCCATCTCGGGCATCATCACCCAAATCCATGTGACTTCGGGCGAGACCCCGCCGTCGCTGGTGGGAGCGTCGGTGACGCTCGTCGACGACCGCGTGTTTGTGTTTGCAGGCCGACTCGTCACATCGCGCAAAATGACCAACCACATGTACGTGCTCGATCTGCACACCATGCAGTGGACACGCCACATTCCCCCGCCTGATTCGGCCAAGCCCCCCAAACCGCGCTACTTCCACTCGGCCGACGTGTACAACAACTGTATCATTGTCTTTGGTGGCATGGGCTACTCGCGCGTCTCGACCGACGGCCTATGCGTGCTCGACGACATTTCCATCTTTGACATTGAGACCATGTCGTGGAAGCGGCCGAGCGTCGAGCCGTCCCTGTTTGCGCCCCGCCCGCGCTACGCCCATCTGTCGGCGATCGCTAACGACAAGCTGGTGGTGATTGGCGGCCAGGATATGAACAACGGGTATCTCGGCGAGATCAACGTGCTCGATCTGCGGACGTGGGAGTGGATCCACGCCAAGTCGTTTGACAAGCACGTCGGCGCGTACCGCTCGATCGCCATCACCTCCCCGCCCGGCACACGGCTGCCCGTCATGCTCAAGGACTCGCACCTCGCCGACGACGCCAGGGAGACCGGGGCTGCTGCTGCGGGCAGCGGGAGCCCCCAGGGACCGGCCACGCCGACCCAGGCACCCGCCGCCACCGACGCTAATCCGGTGTATCTGTACACCAACTTCAACTTTGCCGACGTCAAGCGCGAGCTGCAGCTCATCTTCTCGCCCTCGGGCTCGTCGTCGTCCATCGAGGACTGCTCCTCGTACATGACCGGGTCCGGCATGCCGCCCGGCCTGCGCTTCCCGACCGGCCACACCCTCGGCCACCACCTGATCCTCGCCGGCACCTACCTCTCGCCGCAAAGCCAGGCCTTCACCATGTGGGCGCTTGACCTCGGCACCCTGACCTGGTCGCGCATCGAGACTGGCAACATCTTTAGCTCCGGCTCGTGGAACCGCGGCGTGCTCCACGAGAAGACCAACCGGTTCCTCGTCTTTGGCCACCGCGCGCGCAACCTCCTCGAAGACTACAACCACCGCCAGGTCAACTTTGACCACGTCGCGATGGTCGACATGGAGGCCTTTGGCGTCTACCGCCTCCCGAAGAAGACGTGCTCCACCCTCGCCCAGGAGATGGGCCTCAGCCTGCTCAACGAACCCGCGGTCTCGGACTTCCGCATCATTGCCAACGAGAACCAGGTCATCCCGGTAAACTCGGCCGTGCTCGCCCAGCGCTGGCCGTACTTTGCCCAGCTCATGGAGCAGAACCAGGAGACCCTCCACACCCCGCCCAAGGAGTCGGTGAACGACACGCTGGATGTGCCTGATCCCTCGCAAGACCCGAACGAGATCCAGCCGGAACGGCCTCCGGCCGACGGCAAGACGCAGCAGAGCGTCCTCAAATCGCACAGCATGTCCTTCCCGTACCCGTACCCGGTCGTGATTGCGCTCCTCCAGTTCTTGTACACCGACAACCTGCTCACCGCGCAGCAGTACCAGCCGCACATCCTGTCGCAGCTGCTCCTCCTCGCCGACATGTACGACCTGCCCCGCCTGCGCGAGCTGGCCACCCACGCGCTGCACCAGATGCTCAACATGTCGACGGCGCCGCTGATCTTTGAGACCGCCGCGCTGTCGCACCAGACCAGTCTGCAGGTGCGCGCGCTCAAGATGATGATTGCGGCCAAGAAGATGATCCAGCAGCAGCAGCAGCACCCGGCGCGTCCGTCGCAGGCCGGTTCCTCTTCCACCGAGGGCGCGCGCTCCCCCTCGCTGACCTCGCGCGAGGGCACCTACTCCATGTACTCGAGCGACGCGTCCATGAGCAGCGGTCATGCCAGTGGTCGGCCGCCCACGGCGCCCTCACAACAACACCAGCAACAGCAACCACACGGCCAACAACGCCGCCCGTACGCGGACCTGACGTCGCCGACCTCCAGCTACTACCGCTCGCCCTCCGTGGCATCCTATAGCACCGAGGTGTACGAGCCCGGCGCGTCCATGGCGAGCCCCAAATTCGCGCCGTACCGCAACCGGTTGCCGTCCATGCCACAGACCCCGCCCCAGGCTGGAGGAGGAGGAGGAGGAGGCGCTGGCAATGGCTTCCACAAGGGCCCGCGGCCGTCGATGAGTGAATATACGAGATACCCGGGTGGCAGTAGTCCGCCGTTGACGCCACGGCCGAACCCGCCCACCTCGATTCCCGACTTGGACAGGATAATGATGAGCCCGCCGCCGAGCAGCGCGACGACGACGACGGCCGGTGGCTGGTCTACAGGCCTGCAGGACCCGCACGGAAACAACAACAGCAGCAGTAGTAGTAGTAAGTCCCGGCCGGACACGAGTACCTCCACCGGCCGCAAGAAGGACGCGAAAAAGGGGAGTGGCAAGGAAAAGAAGGCCTTCTTGGAGTCGGTGGGCAGCAAGATCTCCATGAGCTTCCAGTAGCTTTTATATATACATATATCTATTTTATTAAACATCGACAACAGCAACAGCAGCCCACCGCTTTTTCCCTTTTCTCTCTCTCTCTCTCTCTCTCTCTCTCTCTCTCTCTCTCTCTCTCCTTTACTATATTAAAGTACACTACACGTACCTATATCTTCCTCTCGCTTTCTCACTCACTCACTCACTCTCTGTCTCTCTCTTTTATTTTTTTCTTTATCTTCTTATCTTTATTTCTACAGCATTAAAGTAATTGTCACCTCAGCTTTGACTTTATACAGTGGGTTTGCCCACATTTTGAAAGAGTTTTCATTCTATACTCGATCAGTACTACCGCGTAAATGAGGGTGCACATGCACAAACGTGTACTGCAGCTCCGATCCAAAGTCTTTATTTTTTCCCTTGAATGGGAGCGTTACCGACACTTTGGCTCGCAAGAACGGACAAGTCAAGATAAACACGTCATAATATAAAAAGACAACGTTCTCCTGAGCGGAACAGAATGAGGATTGCATAGGTAAATGTGTCAAAGCCAAAACGAACAAATGAGAGGCCGGCCTTTCCAAAAGCTGAAGATGACAAAACCTAATTTGTGGTTGCTCGTGCGACACACGTCCCCC
>JNEN01000901.1:0-14968 GCA_000697355.1 Syncephalastrum monosporum B8922 | reverse complement strand
TCCCCCCCCCCCCCAATGGCTGGCCGACTGTCTCTCTCTCTCTCTCCCGCAGTCCACCACACACACGCGCATACATATAACGTATTTTGAAAACGCAGTATGACATGAGCTTCAGCACCGCGCGGCACATCCGTTTTTACATAAATCCAGCGTTTTCTACTTTTCCTCCCTTCTCTTTCTTTTCTTCACTCATTTTCCTTTTCTTCGTCTTCTCGATCTTTTCTCACCTACGTCATGACCCTTCCTCAGCCCACTACACCTGGTAATTCCCTTGAGAACCACATGCATCCATGGATACCCTCTCTTGTTTTTTGCTTGGTATGCTAAACCTTGATGATGGACAATAAAAAAAAAAGCAGACGCGATGCTGCCCCACGAGGCTGCCGAGCACCAACTGATCAACGAGGGTGACATGCTCCGCTTGATCCAGTCGCTGCAGATCCAGCCTGATGCCGAGCTCGAGGCCCTGCTGAGCCAGGCACGCCAGGACGGCGGTGCCGACAAGGAAGCCTTCTTGCACAAGGTGCTGACCACCACCTCGGACGGCGATGCGGATGTCGACTTGGCCGAACTGGCAACAGCCATTGGTGACTTTGAAATCCAGCTTCGATAAGCCGAACGCAGCCATCATTGAGCCAACTTTTTGGCACATACACACACACAACACACACACACACGCGCGCGCGAACGGTATACAGCATGCTACCACGATCACCATGACCACCATCACGACACTACACCCTGTGCACATAGCTTATCCTTCCTTTAATAATAATAAAATACTCCTTCCGTCCCGTCTGTGTGATCTGTTATCTATGATCTTGAACTTGCGCAGAGACGGGAAATGGCAGCATGGGTATGCATCCCCGCGGGGCTCATCTGTGCGACTTCTTCATTTTTACCATATCCTTGGTAAGAGAGAGAGAAGGGGGAGGGTAAACATGGGTCTGCGTTGGGATGGGAATCCGTGAATGGATTTCATGCGTCTATACGTCCTTTGTGAGGCTGGGTGGACTTTGGATCGCGTCAGTGCACGCGTGAAGCGGCGGGGGCAGATGTGTGCCGAACGATACAGGATGAGCAGGACAGCATGAAAAAGAAAGGACACGCCCGTCCATGGTTTATGCTAGCGGGAGCATCAGCGTCTCAAAAACACGCACACACACACACACACGCACGCACGACGCATGATTCACATGATGAATGAGCGTGGTACAGAGCACAATATGGCGCGCGCCTCACCCAGAACAGAAGACAACTGATTGGGTGGGTGTACGTTCGCTGTAAACCAAACGACCATCAAAACGAACCAGAACGAAAATGCCGACGCAACAAGCGAGAACAAACCATGCGTTTTCTTTGTTTTGTATAAAGATAACAAAAGAAAAAAAAAAGAAGAGCGTGCAGGCATAAAGATACATACACACACCGACACACACACGAGGACACGCAAAAGTGGAAAGAAAAAGAAAGAGGTGAAGTGAGGTGTGCGGCTGCTTTATTTCTTGCCAGCAGAGGCCTTGGTCTTGGCCGTACCGCGGAACTTCTTGGCACGGTTCTTCTTCTCCTTGCGCTGCTTGCGACCACCCTTCGGGGGCTCGGCCAGGCCAAGCTATGATCAGAAAAAGAAAGGCATAGCCGCATGAGTGACACTGGGATACATACAAAGCATTCGATCATGCGAATAAATAAAATCGAAAGAGATCATCCACTTACACGGACAAGGCGGTACTTGGGCTCGAACTTCTTGAGCGACTCGACGGAATCGTAGATCAAGCCAAAGCCGGTCGTCTTGCCACCACCGAAATGGGTCTTGAAGCCAAAGACGGAGATAAAGTCCTTCTCGGTCTTGTACATCTTGGCAATCTTCTCGCGGATGGCATCACGCGAGATGGTGGCCAGACCGGGGTGGAGGACATCCACGACCATTTGCTTGCGCTGGAGCAGGCGGTTCGTCAAGAACTTGCGCGTTCGGATGGTGACAGTCGAGTTGTCGGCCTATGAATGGGGGGGAATCCAATAGGTAACTTTCAGTATTTTTTTGATCGCGTGTCGATGCATATATTGCACTGCAGGAAGAGAGCTGTTGTGCGTTTTTTTTTCTGGTGCTGGGATGGGCGATGCGTCAGAGGAGTCACGAAGAAAAAAAGAAGAAGAAGAGGACACCTTTGGCGGGTGAGGGTCGATGCCGGGTGATCATGCATGTCACTGGGGCATGTGCCATGACAACCTATACTTTAATCCAATACCGTCCCCAGCAAGGCCATTCCTACCCAATCCATCCATCCATCCATCCATCCATTCCCAGCGACGTCCATCCAGCCTACCCGGTCCTCGTTGGACATGACTTTGGTGATCATCCTGCTGTAACGCATCGTCCATCCTGCCCTTGAGATACATACCATAATTGGAAGAGGAAGGAAATCGGGCTCACCAGCCTGTGCCGATGTCTTTGGGCACCCGACCCTGACCTGATTGCTGCATTTGGAAATCAGCATCTCCTCCCACCCCCCTTTCTCTAAACGTCAGAACCGGCTCCCAAATCCAATGATTCTTTCTCTCACACCCATCATCTATCATTCACTGAAAAGAAAAAGAGAGAGAGATAACGAGCAAGCGAGCCAGGGGCGCATGTCGTCTCTTTCGATAGATAGATAGATAGATAGATAGATAGGATAGGATAGGATAGGTAGATTGATATACATGTTGTATATTTATTTTAGGCGCTGCCCTCGTTCCATGCAATGACACCCATGAGAGAGACACCGACCAGCATGGCCGTGAACTCGGCCAGGGCCTGGCGTCTGTCCTTCACAAGCTTGCCCGTCACCTCCAAGAGTTCAGGCACGACGCCGACCGTGGCAATGTACATGAACCCGCCCGCCGTAAAAGGGATCACCAGGTCGCCCCACTGAAGGTCGGTGCCCAAGAGACCGACGACGTGGTCCTTGACTTCGGTCTTGGCCATTTGCTCGATGCAGATGCCGATGATGGTGCCGAGGAAGGCACCGACGGCGGTGGTGAACTGGGCGAGCATGGCGCGCTGCTTGCTGAACCCGGACTGGATCAGGATCGCGTAGTCGCCCACCTCGTGCGGGATCTCGTGGAAGAAGACGGCGACGGCGGTGGTGGCGCCCACGCTCGGTGAAGCGTAGAACGAGGCGGCCATCGCGAGTCCGTCGGTCATGTTGTGCGTAAAGTCGGCAAACAGGTTGAGGTACGCACTCAACTTGATCCCTTCCTCGCTTGATGCCTTCTTTTCCACTCGCGTGTCATCTGCCTTTGTTTCGTCCGCGGTGGCCCCTTTCCGTTGGCGCAGGCCCTCGTCATGGTTGTGATGATGGTTGTCGTTATGGTTATGATTATGGTTATCGTGAGGGTGATCTTCGACGGCCGAGTCGGTGTCGTCGTGTTTCTTGGTATCGACTTCAGGGTGGTGGTGGTGATGATGGTCGTGACCGCTGCCGCCGTTGAAGACACGCATCAGTTTATCCATGACGAAAAAGAAGAAGAAACCGCCAAAGATGCCGAGGCCAATGAGGACGTTCTTCTGCTCATCCACAGCCACTGCTGCGTGGTCTTCGACGTGTTCACCCAAGAACGCGTGTGGCAGCAGATGCAGAAACACGTCGCCCAGGAGGCCGCCTGATAGACAAGGCGTGAGTGCAGGGATGAGTGGGATGAACACAGGCAAAGGCAGAGCTTACCAACAGCAAAGCTGACGAGGACGTTCAGAGACGATGTGTCAATGTCCGGGGGCACAAAGTAGAGAAGGAGGTTGGGGAAGATGGAGATGTACGCCGTCGCGAGGAGCGAATTCACCATCGGGCTGCCTGGAAACAGGTACGCGAACGCCGTAGCCTGCAGAGACGACATGGCCCAAAAGACAAAAAACAGAAAAGGAAAGGGAGCTAAAGGGTGAAAGAGAGAAAGAAAAAGAGATACGATTTTTATTTTATATACAATACAGTATCAGATACTGACTGACTGACTGACGACGATTTGATGCTGTACGATAACCGTATTTCGCTTTTCATTTCGTTCAATCAAGCGGGACTCAACCTTATTTGGTCTTTCCCTTCCTCGCTCGTCGTCTTTGCCTCATGGTCAGCTTTGCCATGCCTCTTTCGCAGCGACTGTCTCGCTAAACAACAAACAACCATAGAATATCCTTGCCTACGTGGTGCTGTCCTTGTTCCTGTTTGGCCTGGTTGTCTTTGTGCTCCTCTTTGGCGAAAGCCCACAGCTCAGGTACAGCCACCTCCTCCTCCACCATGCTGCCATGGCGGACAACGACCCTCCATGCATGACCGACCCTTTTCTTTTCGTCATTGTAGAAATGGACCCGTAGGAAAGCTCCACGTTGTTTTGACCGAGCGGGTACCGAGGGGTGTTGTGTAAGTCTACATACATATATATATATATATATGGAAAGCGTTGTGTGTGCAAAGAAACAAAGAACGGGGACTTAGATTCAAAGGTGGCAGGTGGGCGTTGAAGACGGGACTCGGCAAGACCAACTGGCATCGTTTTCTGCGATGTTGGCGTTACTGCTTCCAGGCCCGAAACCCTTTCCTTCAGGTAACCGACCCTCGATCTCATGTCTACCCTGTTCCCATGGCTCACTCCCTATCGAATAGATCTTTTTTCTCGCCTTGACGGCCGGATCCATTGCTCTCTTCCTCACCCACGCAAAGCCGCATATTCCCAACGTATACCTTCGGCCCATGCATTCGTACGTGCACACATCTAATGCGTTCCTCTATTTTATCTTCTTATGCTCAATTTCCCATCCATTCTATTCGTAGGGTGATCATCCCGCTCCAAATCGTAGGTCTGTACGTCGTGTACTTTGTAGCCTGTATGGCAGACCCCGGCGTCGTCACAAAGGACAACGTCGACCGCCTTCTTGAGATTTATCCCTACGACCACATCATCTATGAGCCCAAGGACTGCAGTACCTGCAAATTGCCAAAGTAATGCTGTCACGCGCCTGCGCTCGACCCTTGTACTTATCAAATCGATAAACAGACCTGCACGCTCCAAGCATTGTTCCATGTGCAAGGCCTGCATCAGCCGTCTCGACCACCACTGTGCATGGATCAACCGCTGCGTCGGCGCCAACAATCACCGCTATTTTTTCCTCTTTCTGATCTACCTCACCCAGTTCTGTGCCTATGGCGCCTATCTCTGCTTTCAGGTCTACCGCAGCTTTATTATCGAATGGGGCCTCGACAGGGCCTACGTGCTGGACCGGAGCACCGGCGAAAAGTACCCCATTACGTTTCGCAAGGCCATGCTGGTAAGTTAAAACGGAATGGCATTATGGTTTGATTTTTGCTCATTATGTGCGTTTGTGTGTGTTGTGTGTGTATGTGTATGTAGCATATCCTTCAAAAGGACCGCATGATTGGATCCATCTGCATCCTTGCGTCTGTCGCCTCCCTCGTAGTTGGCATCTTTTTCCTCTACCAGTACGTGTTTTTTTGTATTTCTGCCAAGTGATCTTTTGGGAATTCAACATGATTTTCTATGGTTTTTCTTTTCCCCCTTTAGACTTTATCTTGCAGGCCGCGGTGTCACCACCAACGAAGCATTCAAGTGGGAAATGCTTGAAGACGCCATCGACCGCGGTGAGTTTTGGATGGTCGACGACAGCAGTGATCCTCCTGGATGCATCGCTGGAAAGTCCCATACTACGACGGCACGTCGCCGGCAGACACCACACGACAAGCAAGGACAAACAGAGCCGCCGCGCGTGCGACGTCGGCAGATTAAGAGTCTAGATCAAGTCGATAATTTATATGACAAAGGCTTCCTGCGTAATATTTGGGAGGTCATCTCCCCTCCGCGCTAGAAGAAAAGAAACAAAATGTACTACTACTTTATTCCTTCATATATGATGCTACCAAGAGCCAACATCGCACACAGTCTACAAAGGGTCTCCCTATCCAGTTCCTTGTTCCTGAAATTCACTGGCACAGTCACCCGCTGCTCCTTTGGTCATCACGTAAATCCCTTTGGCAGGTGACAACCTCGTCCAATGCCGAAAAGCAGTGCCCAAGTGTCTTTGAAACATTGAATTAGAATTAGCAAAGAATAAATTTTTCTGCAACGTACCATGCACGTGGCATCTTGATCGTTTGAAAGAACGAGAATTGCGCCGGTATCTACGAGCCATGACTTGCTCATTCTGCATAGTAATAGGTACCCCAATGAAATCTTTGTTAGTGATGGCGCTTGAGACTTTTATATCATTTTGCTTACCCTGAGAGACTTGAGCACAGCGAGCATGCCAAACATGGCCTCATAATGATCAAAGCTAGCTTTTGGCTTGCTTGCGTCGCCATAGCCGTTCGATACTTTGCTTAGCAGTATCTCGATGTCATTGTTCCTGATTTGGCCATCGGCATTGTATCTCAGACGTCCATTTTCGAAGCCAACCGAGGAGAGGTGCCTGCTCATCGAGTCCAGCTCGATTTCTTCAGGTACAAAGTATACATCGGGATGCCCAAGGCTTTTCAGATGCCATGCGGTGGCCTTCATGTATTCGTCGACGACGTAGCTACGGACGTTTGCTTCGTACTTATTGATTTTAGCAAGCGGTGCGACTCGCTTCGCTTCGTCCAACGGTGACACTTTGAGTGTGCTCCGGGTAAGTGAATGGAGCCACTTCGCCTGCGGCTAGGGCTGTCACAACCTCCACTTTCCTCTTCGGTCATTCTAGTCCGCTTTCAACAGCTTGTATTAATTTCTTGATAAAGCTGCCATAAGAAGCATTATCAGTGCGCAAGATTACAGTGAATTATCATTAAAGAGAAATACCTGAGTCGCATGGCTTGGATCACGGCTTCGTGATTGTCCAGAAATGCTCTCCAGCGCATCCAAATGTCCTGGTCCGAGTCACGAGCACGGTCCTGAGGTTGAAAGTGCTGTCGCTTCGTCGACGGACCAGATTCACCATCGTTATCTTTGCGTTTGAGCTCGTTCTCCATATCTTGAAAGCTGGTTTTTGCGTCATAACAGTTCAGAAACGCATCTGGACGATAGTTTTCACAAGCAAAAAATGAAGTGCCATGCGCTGCCAATCTTTTATCTTGGCCATCCGAGTTCTCTGTGACGCTTGCGACACTTGCTTGCCATAGTTGTCAAAATGTGCCTTCAGGTCCTTATCAGGACGTCCTACAGCTCGGCAACCGAACTGTCCAGGTGCTGTGCTTCTTTGCAGAGGGAAGACGTTCCTCTTTATGCTTTTTCGTAGGACAGTGCTTCTGCTCGGCAACAGGAGAGTTAATGCCAGGAGGCTTGAGCGTTCGCCTGACAATGCGATTGGACACGTTGAACACCAGAATCCTGCGTAGTGTCGGTCAGCGTAGCGTCAGGATTCTGCTTGACGTGGCGTCTCAAGGACCGTCCTTCACGTTCCGTGAGCTTCTTGTGGCGGCCCGCGTCTAACGATATAAAGACAAGAGAAGGTAAACGTGGCAGGCAGCTTTTCCTTAAAGCTCGTTTGAAGATTATTTCGCGCCCATTGCAGAACAAGGAAGAAAAGAACGCGTATACATGGCGCGCATTGAGAATAGTCGTAACTAACCAATACTATGATTTTTGATTTTGTTTGTCTTCTTTCTCTCTTTTGACACTTTTCATCTCCATAAGAAAGAATCTCACTGTGCAAGGAAAACATGATGATAGTTTACATTTGAGCGTTTCCCTATTGCCACGTTTGTCGTCTAATATGAGTAAACCATTCACTTTTTTTTTGTCGTAGGCAAGATAGTTTGCAAACCGTGAACACGAATGATATTTTATTTCCCAACACTGTAAATACTATATACTGTATAATCCGAATGTTATATTTCTCCTTTGTGTGACCCCGGCACGGTATGTATGTATATGAGTGGGGATGGGGGGTGTTCTACTCTACATCTATGGATCGGTATCATCCTCGTCCAAGGGTTCATCCCGCGTGATTTGTCGGTTGAGGATATAGAACCCAGTGAGGATCAAGGCGCTGCCAAGGACGGTGGAGAGCGAGATGAGGTCGCCCGTGACGAGCATGTCGGTCACAGCGACGGCGGGTATGGTGAGCATCACGCCGACCGCGGCAAAGACCGGGTTGACGAGGGCGACGACGCACATGAAGGTCGCGTTGTACACGACGCTCATGGACGCGATGGCGAGGATATACGCCAAGGTTCGCAGGTCCGGCCAGGCAAAGGTCTCCAGGCCGGACCAGTGCAAGAACGGGAGGGGCACCCACAGGAAGAGCAAGGTGACACACCCGATGGCGCCCGTGACCGTGTTGGCAAACAGGATCGTCGGTTGCGGGGGCGCGGCATACTTTTTATAAAAGACCTCATAGAAGCCGTAGGTGGCCGCGCCGACCATCGCGACCAAGACCCCGAGCGGGCCGTACGGCTCCGCGTCGCTGCTGGTGGTATCCTGCGTGTCTGTGAAGGCCATGACGCACACGCCGAGGATGCACAGGCCGACGGCGGCGACCTTGGCGGCCACGATGCGGTCGTGCAGCATGAGGATCGAAAAGAGGTAGGCAAAGAAGCAGCCGGTGTTGTAGATGGCGGTCAGGTTGGCCATGCTGGTCAGGTTCACCGAGAGATACCACAGGTAGGCGGGCACGGTCAGGAGCACCGAGCACAGGAAGAGCATCGGCAGAGGGGAAAGCGGCGAGGTGTGGCACAGGGCGCGCAGGGACGCGCTCAGTTCCTGCCTGCATTGCTGGTACGTATCTGAGCATCGGCTCCACCATGGCTTGTCCGACGGCCGGGCCATGACCTCGGCCACAAATTGGACGGGTATCATAAAGATATAGCAGCAGTGACCTATATAGCTAAGTATATGTAGGAACTATGAGTACGCTTGCTCTTCGTATGTTCTATCGCTCGTCGTCCCGTACAGAATAAAGTAAGGCTTCGAGTAGTTGGTGGTGCGCTGCACATATTGAGCGAGCTCGGTCTGCAGCACAAACGAGACAATGCACACGCCCAACATGACCGCAGCCAAGAAGGACCTGCGCCGTCTCTGCGGCGGCTGTTCTGCTATAGTAGCACTGTCATTGACTGGCACGGCATGGTAAGTAGGTGAACTCATGTCCCGGACATGAAAGGCAGAAAAGCCGTAGGTAGAAAATACAAAAGGGAAGAACGAGTGTCACCGGACTTTCAAGTGTGCTTTTTCGCCTGGTCTTCTTTCAAACAAAAGCGTTTCGGAAATGTGGCATGCCGCCAAAGCCAACGAGAAAAAGGTCCATCGTATGCTACGTCGTGGAATGCACCCCATGCTCACCCATCCCACCAGATCAAGGAGGTCATGATGGATCATAAGCGCCGTGCCGAGCGCAGGCGTGCCTTTTATGAATCGCGGGTAACCCAGTCGACTTGGCTTTAATTCAGCCATCGCATATATATATTGTGTATGAAATACAAAGCTGACAACCGTCAAAAGATGGGCGATCCGCGCCAGTTGCTCCGCGTCATCGGCTCGTCCACCAAGCTCTATCCCGACGTCGATCAATACTATTATCATGCCAACACGACAAACCTGTAAGGCACTTTTTTCTTTCTGATTTGTTGGTGGCATGTGCTCATCACGTGACCACTCAGCATGCCCTGGCAAGGCGACCCAGATATCCGAATCGATCGCTTTGATGGACGCGCTCTGCTCGAATATCTTCCCGACCCCGGTCGACGATCGAGTACCGTGAAGAATACGCTTGCGGACGAACTTAACTTTGAGCGTTACCACGACCTGGTTGAAGCAGAGCGTTTAGAGGGTGACATTTCAATTCCGGGGAGGCGCACATTAGAACAAGCGGGCGAGGGAGGGGAACGGGGTTGGCGCCTTTTCCATGAGAAACGTTTATTGATGCTGGCAATCCATAGTGAGCGAAAAGGAGCGCTTGACGGAGGTGGAAACCGAGTGGACCAAACTGTTGGACCGGCACAAGGCGCTCCTGGCCATGCTTGATAAGTAAGTTTAGACCGGATATTTCCATTGCTGCGCGCATACGACACGGACCATTCATGGGCCGCAACTCTATAGAAAGGGAGACCGTGCACAAGGTGTTGCGTATGATTATGGCAGTGGAACCCAGGAAATGGACCACGATGACACGTCTGAGCTTTTAAAAGAGGTACACAAGAGAAACATGGAAGAAAAACATGCCAGGTTCCGCATGTGTGGTTTTTGCGGGGGGGAGCTCACATGGACTCGGGTTTTGATAGGCGGATATCCTTCAATATGTGGATGATCTGACCGACAAGGACCGATTGACCTTGAACGAGATGGCGAGAAAATACGGCATTCACAACTATGCCCGATTGCTGCGCATGGCCAAGATGGACCGGGATGATCAGTTGCGTGAACTCCAGGCGAACCAAAAGGTAATTCTAGAACGACGAAAAAAAAAAAAGGAAAAATGGGGGAGCGGGGAGGAGCCTTAGCCAGGGCTGGGACTGGATATGGAAGCTGAAGTTTTCTATTACTAGGGCAAAGATGGCAAGTCCAGTAGTCGCAAGAAGAAGAAAGAGGATCGTCACCGGAAGCGACGCCGCAGACCTAGCTTTGACCGCATTGATCCATCCAGGTAATGTGAAAAATAGAGACCGTTTCGGCGGGCGGATACAGTATGAAGGATCAGCTTGCTGATATGGCTGATTCACGCAAGCCGGAGGGAGTACTCCAGACATGCCTACGAAAGTTCGGAGAGCGAGAGCTCTGAAGACGAACAAGAAGAAGCAACCTCATCGGACGTGGTCATTGAATTTCAGTCGCCACCAGTGGTAGAAGAAAAAGAAGAAACCCAAGCCAGGTCATCCTCGTCTGCCTCAAAGTATGCCAAAGTTTCTGAGCAAAGCAGAAACCCTCAAAAAAAAAAAACCTCAAGTGCTCATGCTGATCTTCCTTAACTTTTTTTTAGACCTTCCTCTCAAGTCACACCCACCGCCACGGAAAAGAAGCTGACGCCGATGGAGAAGCTCCGGCAAAAGATGCGTGCCGGTCTGGAAAAACAGAGTAAGTGAGGAAGCTCGGATGCGGTGACATGCCGATAGGATATGTGAACTGACGTATGGCCCCCGTCTGTGTATAGTTCGGATGGATGAACGGGAAACACGACGAAAGGAACGTGAGCGCGAACTAGAGCTTCTTCAGAGAACGAGACACGATCGACGACCGCCTCCACCCACGCGCACGACCACCACCACCACCGCCGGCCCAACCACAGCCACGACGACAACAACAAGGTACCGGTCCCCATCGTCATCTCCTCCGCCGTCCTCTTCAGGGAGAAAGCCTGCTAAACGGTACTACTCGCCTGATTCGTCCCGGTCGCCGTCCCCCGACCGAAAACACGCACGGTCTCCTTCTTCGTCTCATCGTCGACGCTCTTCCTCCCCAGAACGCACACCACGCTCGCGCGGACGGTCTCGATCACCCTACGGCCATCGTCATCGGCGTCGTCGTTCGTCTCGGTCTTCTCGCCCTGAATCTCGATCTCGATCTCGATCACGGTCGCGGTCGCGGTCGCGGTCACGGTCACGGTCGCCGTTGCGTCGTCGTGAGGGTCGTCATTCATCTACGGACAGCTCTCGCCACCAAAGACACCATCATCGCCGTCATAATCATCATCATCATCACCATGATCGATCACGGTCTCGACAACGGCGCTAAAAAAAAAAAAGGAAAAAAAAAGAAAGAATTGGGTAGATATATGATATGTATATTGCCGAAAATGCGAAAAGACAAAGCGAGAACGAGAGGGGAAGAAAGCGAGAGCGAAAGCGAGAGTGAGAGTGAGTGAGTGCGAGAGAAAGAGCGAAACGTAGACGTCAGGTTTGTACAAGGCGAAGCAATGTCTTTTCGAGAATGTATTTCCCTTCCTTGTACTTTTGGTCCTTTTCGTATGCCTTGATCTAGAAATGATAAAGTTGTCCATGTTAATCAAAAAAATAGAGTTCCAGAGACAGAAACAAAAACAGAAACAGAGAGAGAGAAACAGAGACAGGGATCGTACATATTTCCACCCGAGCTGCTGGTTGCAACGTACACAGGCGATGGAGGCAATACGGTGTCGGCCTGTGGTCATGTTCCGCTCAATCTGTTCCTTGTCCTCGTCGACATTGACCCTGTTCAGAAAGAAAAAAAAAAAAAAGGAAAGAAAGCGTCAGGTTGTATGCGTTTGTGTTGTTTGATACAAGAGCCAACTATGGCAACATACACTCGTTGGAACAGATACGCTTGGCCGTGTTGACCGTGAAAGTCCTATGTCTTTAGCGTGAGTTTTAAATGGCAAGAACAAGCACATGACATGATGCATTGGCACTGGCACTGGCACTGACAAGGGCACTGGGCATGGGCACTTGCCTTTGACATGATCTTGTCACTGGTCGAAAGGTGAGAGCGACAGTGAGAGCAGCCGTAGACTTTCCGGCCTTCCAGGTAATCTCGGTACTTGAGGCCCATGCTTTTCCTTCTTTCCTGTCTTCTTATTTCTTGTTCTTTTCTTCGTCTGATATCCTGTGTATGTTCTTTACGAGAGAAACGGAGAAGGAGGAGAGAATACAGTTGGGTACGTTGGAGCCGAATGAGGCAATGAGTTGAAGGTGCTGCGCGGTATGACAAGGATTAAGAAAAAAAGGCAAAAGCGTGAGCGTTGAGTCTGGCCACCCCGGACTTTTTTTTATTTTCACCAGAGCAAAAGCGTGAGAGTAGAACAGTGTGTATCTGTGTGTGTGTGTGTGTGTGTGTGATACGTAGCAAGACTGACCTGCACTTCTTACCGCAGACCTGACAGACCCAGGCACTCGATACCATCTACATTCTATTTGGTTTCTGGCTACATGCAGGAAAGGGTGTTGGTTACTTGGACGAAGACTACGTGTCGTCAAAATACACACACACACACACACACAACTATTTATGTGCTCAGCTAGAAAAAGGCAGAGTGAATTTTGGATCCGTGTCCTCGAACGATGGTTAGATATACTCAATAAAAGGGGTTCCATAACCTAAGCGTACATGGCAAAGTAAGAGAATCGAAACACTAGACTGCTACTGTGGAGGAGCTGTCGAGAGTGGCGCCACCTTGGCTTGTGTTATAAGACAGCCATCGACGAGGGTATTCCTTCAGATAAGGGCAGGGACGGACTCATTTCATGCAATTGGGCAGAATATTCCCACCCCGCTCACAACCCCGACTTCACGCTTTTGCATTTATGAAATCTCGTCTGCGGCGATCGCATGTCCTCCGCCCCACCTTCTTACCTTCCCGTATGCGTCCAACCGAGACATGAGACGCTGGGATACCAGTATCGTTTCGAGAAAAATAAAAAATCTTTTACAGAGACAGAGAAAGACAGAGATAAAAGAAAGCGAACGTTTCATGATAATTTGATCTTGGTTGAGCGTCAATTATTTGAATGAATGTGCAAAAAGGAAAACTAAAATGAGGAAACAAAAAGAAAAAGAAAAGGACTAATCACAAATGCGAATGGTACTCGGGGGCGTTTCGGGCCATACGCTCACTATCCCCTCCACAACAAAACTACACAAGAACAGCCGAAACCTCTCCCTCCCCGCCAGCCCATATCCATACTACCAGGTTCAGTTTTGTCGAGGAATATAAGGCGCTGCAGCCGCCACGTTCGGTGGTCGAGCTGTGTTGCATCGGAGGCAATGGAATCGGGACGCAAAGTTGTGAGAGTTGCAAGAAGGGCTAGAGACGAGAGAAAGAGAAAAAGATCAGCCTCGGTATCCAACTCTCCAATCCAACAAGACATTCTTTTTCCCTTACCAGTACCAGTCGCCATTGCGGAAGGGAATATGACCGTGAGAACCGCCGCCGCCGCCGCCGGAAGGGCCGCCACCACCGATATTGGAGCTGGAGGGGGGTGCACCGTAACCATAGTTGCTTGTCGCCGGCGAGTGGTAGTAGCCGCCGCCAGAGCCCGCATTGCCGCTGCTGTTGGTGTTGGCGTTGTTGTACGAGCCCGAGCCATAGCCATAGCCGTACGAGGGTGCCGAGTGGTGCGGTGTGTAGGGCGCGGACGAGCGAGGCGCGTGGCCCGGGTTGGGGTTGGGCGTGTGGCACTTGTAGCAAGCCTGGCGCGACGCAAAGTTTTGGAATCCACAGGACGCGTTCGGGCAGTACCAGTCACCCGGTCGGAAGTTGGACGGCGGGCGGCCGCCGCCATGGCCCCCGGCGGGGTGGGGCGGGCCGTGGGGCGGGGGTGGGCCGCCGGCATTGCCGTAGTTGCTGCCGCCCTGGGGCCGCGGGGTATGGCACTTGAAGCACTGCATGCGCGAGGCGTAGTTGTGGAAGTTGCAGTTGTAGTTGGGGCACATCCAGTCCCCGGCTGTGAAGTTGGAGGGCGTGTTCTGCATCGGCGGCTTCATGGGCATAGCACCCATACCCGAGGGAGGTCCTGCTGCTGCTGCTACACCAGCACCAGCACCGGGCGAAGGTGAGGACGAGGCCAGGTCCGAGTTGGGCTGCGGCGCGTAACACTTGTAGCAGGAGCGGCGCGAGGCAAAGTTGTGGAAGGCGCAGCTCGGGCATTTCCAGTCGCCGACGCGTACTTGGGGCGTCGGCCGCGCGCGCGGCTGGGCCGGGAAGGGCACGAGCATGCTGCCGGCCGCTTCGATGACGTGCTCGCTGCTGGGCGAGACCTCGATGGTCTTGTCGCCGAGGCTGCGTCCGTTGAGCTGGAGCGCGCGCATCGCGTCGTCGTGGAGGCCAAACATGACAAAGCCGGTGTGGGCCGTCTTGGAGTTGTCATGGGTCTCGATCATCCAGGTCGTCTGGGGGCGGAGGCCGCTCGACGAGAACCAGGCATCGATCTCGCCCTGGGTGACTTCGAAGGGGAGGCCGGCGAGATGCACAACCTTGGACTCCTCCTTCTTGAACTGCTGCAAGTCGGCGTCGGTATCGATCGGGTGGACAAACACA
>JNEN01000900.1:0-15946 GCA_000697355.1 Syncephalastrum monosporum B8922 | reverse complement strand
ACCCCCTTGAAAAGTGATTGACGACTTACCAATAATCTCGGTGTTCTCCTGTGATCAAAAAAAAAAATTCCATGCGAATAAAGAAAAAAGACAGGATCAGAACAAGAAAAGGAAGAAAAGAATACACTGATGTTGATGTCTGGTTTTTGGTTTTTTACCTTGGAAGACTGCAAGGAGCCATGAATGGAAGTGTTCTCGTCACAGGTCGTGACCACATGGAGGACAATGAGATGGTCAAAAGGAATAACCGTGTCGATCGGGGCCAGCTTGAGCTTCGCATTCTCATCCCCATCCTCCTCCTCATCCTCGGTCTTGGTAGCTTGCCCCGCACTCATATCCTCCTCTTCTTCTTCCTTCGCAGTAGCAGCAGTATCCATAGCAGTAGTAGTAGCAATAGTAGTAGCAGTAGCAGTGGCCGTAGCAGTATCATCATCATGAGCAGCAGCAGCAGCAGTACTACCAGAGCCATACTCCTCCTCTGCTGAAGGCGTGCTATATTCCAGTTCCAGTTCCAGTTGATTCCCGTCCGCTTGGCCATTTCCTTCCGCCTCTGCCTTCACTGGGGGCGCCTCTGTCTTCACTGGGGCCGCCTCCGCCGCCATATACGTTTCCGTCATTGTATTTGTATCCGCCTCGGACAGAGGAGCCGTCGCCGCATCGCCCGCTGATGGCGCTTCACCCGCCGTCAATCCAGCATCACCCACCAAATCCTGCCGTCTCTTGCGTGCCTCGTCCACTTCCAATGCGTCTTCCGCCTTTCTTTTTCCTGCCACGTTTAAATCCTCCATGCCAAACAAAGAAACTGAATGTAGAATTGTCGAATGTAGAATGTAGAGTACGTATGAAAATAGAAGAAGAAAAAGAAGGGAAAACAATTCGCTCGGGCGGGACCAAATAAACAAGCTCCCCCACCCGAGAAAAAAAAAATAGGCTACCTTTCCTTTTCCGGAAGGATTACTGGAATTTCAAGTGTGCTTGTCTGTCATGTCACAAGGATCCATCGAATAAAGAGCAACACGACTGTACGAGCCGAACGGAGTGCAGAGAAACCAAGGGATGTGTGCTTTTTTTTTCTTTATCTTCATCTTTGCACACTCTAGCATGTACATAGGCTGGGTACATAGTATGTATAGAAAATAAAGAGAATACACAAGGAACGAAATCGTCAGGATAAAGTTATAAATAAAGAGAAAGGGAGATAGATAGATAGATAGATAGAATGTGTGTGCCAAAGTGGGAAGTTGGGATAGCCCGAGACAACCTTGATGGGTAGAGCCCTCGACTATCCTATAGGCTACTTAGATACCAAAGTAAGCTGAGTCGCAGAAAGCCAAGAAATCTTTGGACTCAGGCATGAGCTCGTTCTCGCGAGGGGCACTCGCCGGTGAGGTTCCTGCCCGGGGCGAGCGTGATTGGAGGCATTCCTCTTGATAGATGGGTGTAGGAATCGGTGTTGAGATAGGATGGGCTATTCATCAAAATAAAGGGGGGGTTATTACACAGGTTGCCACACACACACACAGAGAGAGAGAGCGAGAGAGAACGATCAAAAAGACTTACCTGATTCAGTATCCTCCTCTTCCACCAAGGTCCTTTCTTCCTTTGTACTGCTTCTCCTCGATAGGGGACGCCTGTACAGAAACGTGCCCAAAAACCAACCATACAGACGGCCTTTGACCTTGTTCATGTGGCAGGGCATTTCGTGCGCGTGGTTGACGATATCCTTCAGCATCGGCTGCTGTTTCTGCGGCTGCTGAAGCTGCATCGCCCATGAGGGGCGGTCCTGCGCAGGCATCGTGCGCGGTGATGATGCTTCTTCTCCTTCGCATCCTATTTTAGCGTCTGGCTCGGGTGTATCTGCCGGCGCCGCGTCTGTCGCAGCCATCGCCGGTGACGCATCGGGCAGCATCAAGCAGCCCGACGAGGTCGAAGCGTGGTCTTCTTGTTCTTCCAGGTCGTTGACGTCGTCGAACAGAAAGGCCAAGAGGGGCGAATCTGTCTCCTGCTCATCTCCGTCTTCTTCTTTTTCTCTTTCTTTTTCTTCTGCGACAGGCGCTTGAAAGACAGAGAGTCGGCGGGATGGGGGCTGTGAGGCTTGACGTGGCAGCGGCAGCGGGCTATCGTCATGCTTAAGCAAGACGTCGGATGTGGGGTGGGCGCGATCCATCCAAGCTGACAAGGCCTCCGTCGCGTCGTGGGGCGCCGCGGCATCGTGGCGGACCCACGAGCGAATGTGGTTCTTGAGCGCAGCGCCCTGTTTCTTGTACCAATCCAGTGCTTGACGACGCTGTAGGCGCTTGCTGCTGAAAAGAGGCATCTTTTTCGAGTGCGGGTCACTCCCAAGCAGGTTAGACTCCATGTTTCATTCAACTGTCTCCAAAATGGGAAAAAACGAAGACGATGGAAAAAAAAAAAAAAGAAAAGAAAAGAGGGGGGTCAAACCGCATTGCGCGGTGGTGCCGCGTCTTTATAATAAGGCTCATGTTTGTTTGGCGATTCTACACGGTTTTCCGAGGTGATCGTCCTATCACAGTTTGTTGAAGGTAGGTTACGATTGAAATGGGGGGTGGAGGGGGGAGAAAGAAAGCGGGAGGGAAAATACAAGAGAGTTTAAAGGTAAAGAAAAGAAAAGAAAAGAAGACAAGGTTATTCTAAGTGGACACGGGGGGTCGTGCGGTAGGCACCATGGTTGCTTGTGGAGGGCGAAAGTTGCGCGGTGGTTTGGGCTGCGGTGGGGCATCGCCATCCCAGTCCTGGACAGTAATGGACGGTATATCGGCCTCATCACCGTCGTCCTGGTGACTGATAATCTTGAGCACGCGTTTGTCGCGTTTCTCTTGGCTGGGATCGAGCGAGAAGTTATCGAGGTCCATGTCATCGTCGGACAGCTCGTCCACGGCGTGGGTCAGATCCGAGGCAAGCACGGCTGTGTTGGGCGGCGACTCGGCGGTCTGCTGCCACCCTTCGCACGGCGAGCCTGGAGGCGATATTAAAAAGTTCTTTTCACTCTCGGGTACTTGCAGCTGCAGCTGGCTCAGGTCTGGGTTGATGGGGTTGTGCTGTGCATGTTTTACTTTTTGCTTAGACCATCTGTTTGTTACGAGCTTAAATGTCTTACCTGGCCAAAATAGAGCCGTAGCTCCATGGTTTGTTCATTGCCGCTGATTGTGTCCGTCGTCACGTCACCAATCGAGGTGACCTCGACGGTTTCACATCCATCGTGTTGGCTTTCTGTCCATCGCAGCTGTGTCTTGTCCAGCTTTCGTTTGGCTTCCATAGCGCACTGTGTTTCTTCGTAAATGACCATGAGACGGGCAAATCCTTTCATGGCGACAAAGACATAGATGGCGCCGAACTGCTGGAAGCAATCCTTAATGGTTTCGAGCGCGGGCTGGTACGTGAAGAAGGATGAAGGGATGTTGGGAACAAGCAGCGTGTTGGTTGCTATAGATGTGCCATCCATTGTGCTGAAAAATCTGTCAAGTGCCAATATAAAAGAGAAGGTATGGGTTGAGAAGCGGAGGGCGCTCTTTGGGAGCCGCAATTTATGCGCATATCTTGTTCGTTTGGTCGCGCGTGGGTGTAGTGGCTTATTTAATGAGTGACACATCAATGTGAAACTGACATACTAGGCATGCCCGCTACCCATCCTCTTCTTCTATTGTATCCTTGTACGCAGATTGGTTCATATATAGCTCGGCGAGCTGCTCGCTCGAGGTCGCTTCCTCGACTGGCTTGTCCTCGCGGACGCGTATGAACCGAGGAAACCGGAGCGAGAGACCCCGGTCAGGATCAATCCGGCCTACCGCCCCTTTGTGCACTGGGCTGATGGTGATATCCGCACCTAGCAGTAACATGTCAGTCATCATGACGGGGAAACCACTCCATATCCTTGGGTCAACCTCTAATCTCCCAAACACTGGTGGCATCGAACCATACTAAGCAAAGACATAAGCATATGATACATGGATATAGTATTGTATTTACCATCCGGTTGATAATCGGTGACATAATCATGACGCGGTTTGCTCAGAATACGACCGTTCTCTACCGAGTAAAAGTCTTTGAGCTCCTTGTAAAACGTGTCACTAAATCCTATGGGAAAAGTCTCGTAGTTTAATACGGGGTCCAACTACGACAGCCGCAAAGAACTTTTTTTTTGTTACCGGACATGCATTTGCATACGCTCTCGAGCGTATCATCCTCGGCATTGTAGCATGCCAGTAGAATGGGCGAGTACCATCCAACCTTGCGACCGTTGCCATACCAGGCGCCGATAGGCTATGAGAGAAGAAAACAAAAGAACACAATCATCATAGGATCCATGCCACACACATACTCTTCCCTCCAATCTCTTTTTTTTTTTTTTTGTAGAAATAAGAACGTACCACAAGATCCAAGGAGTCGCCGACGCCTTCGAGATAGTCCTTTTTCACCTTGAGCCAACTCTCGACCCGCTTGTCAGGCTCGTACGTCGCAAGAATCCTGCCATTACCATTGGCCGGTATATCATCCAAGACCTTCACCATCATGCCCTCGCACCCCTTGCTCATGCTTTGCTTGAAAAACGCATGGACGTCATCTTGCTTAGCGGGGTCGCCTGAGGCATCGATGGACGCGACAAAATCGAACCGATGTGGAATCACCTTGAAGTCGTTGCGCAAGTGCTGTCGTCGTTCTCGGAAGGGAAGCTGCAACAAGCTCTTGCCATTCAGATACATGATATCTTTTTTTTTTTCATATGCATGTGTGTGTGTGTGGGAGGGTGGCGCACAGATGTAAGCGAGGTAAGTATCCTATGCCTCTAAGCAAAGCCTTCTTTCTTTTTTTTTTTTCCTGGAACTCACCAAATGCTAGTACGCACTACACAACAGAACACAACCAAAATGGGTCATTGTGAATTGGGCTGTATATCATGGATAAGAGCTAGGGACTTTACCACATCAATGCTGATGGTTTCGATCGTCACATTCTTGCGTCCACGGTTACTTAAAGTCTGGAAGGGCAGGATAGTGCCCTCCTTCCCGATGGCGACAATCTCAGCATCCAAGATAAAGGACTCGGTCGTTTCTGAGCGCACAGAGGGTAACAGCCGGGCGATGTCTGGGTATTTGTCGGTCATATCCTGGTAACAGCAAATCAGTGGGCAGTTGTGACACCTTTCCATGGATTGTTTACTTCAAGATGCCGGCTATAAACCTTGACGCGGCCTTGTGAGTCCACATGGATTTGGGCTCGCTACACGCAATGGAGCAGAAAGAGAATAAAAATAGAGAAAAAATCAGGATGAATGATACAGAGGAGAGCGAGGGGAGCGCAGTGGACTGTTCCTTTTTTTCTTTTCTTTTTTCTTTACCTGGCCATCATATTTAAACTCGCATGAAAAATCTCTACCCTCCAATTTGGCAAAAACGTTGCCAATTGCACGGGTGATCTGGCCCAACATGGGCCGCAAGGGAGTACCTTCAAGCGCACGTAAGAATAAATAAAAAATAAAAAAAGGGCGGGGGGGGGGTTCGTTACGTCGCGGGGAAGGGAGGGGACTTACCGACGCGAAGACCACACCGCTCAAAGACACGGCTCACATCGCCCATCTCGAGCAGCCAGGGCACAATGCTGTTCCAATTGGGGCACTGGGCATAACACTCTTTGAGCAAGAGCTCGGCGTGCTTGAGCTTGGCATGCACTTGGCTCGTGGTGTCGGTGGGGCGGCGGACGAGCGCCTCCGGCAAAGGAGACGTGTGGGGCGGGGACGTCAAGACAAAGGCGCGTGCGAGCGCGACCAGGACCGAGTTGCGCACCGCCCCGATGCGGAGGTGGGCGACACAGGTGCGGACTACGTAGCGCACCTGCTCGCCCTTGGCGGCCAGGAGCAGGCGTTTGACGAGGGTGGCCTTGGTCTCGACCGCGCCTTTGCCCTTGGCGGCCGCGATGGCGTGGAGCGTGTCAAAGACGGTGGCGATGCGGAGCGGCTTGGGCTCGACGATGGTGCGCACCGACTGCTTGACCGCAAACGCGACGTCGCCCCAGTCGCCGTGGTCGTTGTAGAGCTTGCGCAGCTTGGGCGCGGTCGTGCCGGTGATGGACGTGATGGCTTTGGTCAAGACGAGCGGGCCGATCCCGAGCTCGACGCCCTCGTAGGCGCCCGCGAGCGCGTTCGAGCAGAGCCACACTGCGGGCAGCACGTCGTCGGGGCTCTGCTGGATCAAGACGCGCAGCATGTTGCACAGCACGTCGCGTATCACCAGCCGCGATTGGGTGCCGGCCACGGCGGTGAATGCCTCGACCAAGAACTGGTAGGGTGCGCGTGTTTCCCCGCTCGCCAGCAGTGGGTAGCTTTGCGGGTCAAACTGGAGCACGTCCGTGGTCAAGGGTACAGGTGCTGCTGTAGGTGCTGTAGGTGCTGTAGGTGCTATAGATGCTATAGATGCTATATGTGTTATGGGTGCTGGTAGAGTTACTGGCACTTGAGGCTGGGCTGCGGGAGGCTCTCTCTCTGGTTGCTTCTGTTTGGCTTGTTTGGCCGGTGGGGATTCACTGGCGGAGGTGCGGTGCGATGGCGAGAAGAATGGTTGCGATGGCGGTTTGAGAAAAAGCGGCTCCTCTTGATCCCCATTGTCTTCTTGTTGTTGCTCGTCGTGCGTCCGTTTCCGTTTCGGATTGAAGAACGAGTCCAGTCTTGTTTGACTGGCGTCGTGCTGCTTTGCCTTCTTCTGGCTGCCTTTCATACGGATGATATCTATGCCCCAGAAAAAAAAAAGAGAGTGTGTGTGTGTGTGTGAAAAATAGAACGCGGGATCCTGCGCATCCAGCTAATTTCATATTCAGCGCATATAACACGCGTACAATGGGAAATGAGTCCATAGATGCATGACGGATCCCAGTAACAAAAAGGCGTGCTTTTTACTTGAATTTTTCTTTTCTCTTCTTTTGTCTGTGTGTGTGTGTGTGTGTGTGTGTATGTGTGTGGCGGTTTTATTAGGTACAGAGAATGAGAAAGTGTGGAGGTTTACTGATCCTTGACCTTCTTGGTACCGCGCAAAAGACCGGTGCGACGGGCAGCAATGAGACCGACCTTCTGACCGGCGGGGGCATCGCGGGCCATCGTGGAGGCGTGACCAATGTGCTGATGGTTACCACCACCGTGAGGATGGTCGACGGGGTTCATGGCAACACCACGGGTACGGGGCCAGTTGTTGCGCTTGGCCTTGGCCTGGTGGTAGGCACGGCCGGCCTTCAAGAGGGGCTTGTCGATACGACCGCCACCCGCAACGATACCGACGACGGCACGGGCGGTGGAGGGGACGATCTTCTTGGCGCCCGAGGGCAGACGCAGACGGGTGCGGCCGTCCTCACCGTGGCCGATGATGGTCACGTAGTTGCCGGAGGTACGGGCAAGAGCACCACGGTCACCGATCTTCTCCTCGACGTTGGAGACGATGGTACCTTCGGGCATCGACGCAAGGGGAAGCACGTTGCCGATGGCGAGGGCAGCCTTCTTACCGCAGTAGATGAACTGGCCGGTGTACATGCCCTCGGTGGCGATGAACGTCTCGGTGCGGAGCTTGTACCTAGTACACAAAGGAAGGAAATAGAGAGAGACGCATGAATACGTGTGATATGCGACTGCCATAGCCAATCATTACTTGTAAGGGTCACGGAAGACAACCTACAACAGAGCAGAGAAGAAGCAAGAGAAATAGGGTGAGCTTTGTGTTTTATAATTTAACGCGTAATAATGTATAAATATATACCTTGGCAAGGGGAGCACCCCGACCGGGATCGTGGACGATTTCCTTGACGAGACCGCGAATGTAACCGTGGCGCTCGGCATAGTCAAAGGTGCGCAGCTGGGCAGCGCCCTTGCGACCGACAGTGTGCGCCTTGAAGACGCTTCCGGCACCCTTTCTCTGAGCACGAATGACACGACCCATGGCTAGTTACTGGTCGATGCATAGAACAAAAGTGTATTAGCGCTCTGGTCCATGATGGATCCATCCATCCGTCCAAGCCAGCCCATCCATCCGTCCATCCGTCCATCCATCCGTCTCGTCGTTCATCCATCCGTTCGGCTGATGCGTTCGATGCGTTCGTCGGTCGTGTTGTGGATGGGGTTGGCTGGATAGTGGATGCGTCTTGTTGGTACTCACCGACTGTAAAGGGAGGGAAAAAGAGGTCGAATGCTTACTGGCTGTCGTGTGCACATACACCCGTCCCGAAAAGGAAATCGAAATATCCCGCTGATCCCCATTGCTTTAATGCTACAGTGTCCCCACACTGGATATGTCAAAAAAAGTGAAATCCCATGGAGCTAGTTTTTCTTCCTCTTTTTTCTTTTTCCCTTTTATGCCTGATCTGCCACAGGCTCGGAAGATGGCTGTGATCCTTTATTTTTCTTCTTTCTGTTCTTCTTCTTCTTCTTCGTCGTTGACCGTTCGGACAGGTACAGCGATAGAAAATCACCCTGTTTGCCGATCTTCTTTTGGCTGGTATTTGTTTTGCTCGCTTTCGATTCTTCTTCTTCATCATCATCATCTTCTTCATCGTCCTCTTTGTCGTTGCGTTGCCTCTTGGCAGGCACAGCCGTGCGCTTATTTTGGTTAATGATCTTATTGCGCAACTGTTGCTCGTGTTTGGATAATGCTGGCGCCTGGTGTTTGACAGCCTCATTATGCGACAGAAACTTGGCACCGAGACCTAGCCTAGACGAGACATGCAAAGTCAATATCGATTGCCTATGTGCGCATGCGTGCTACCTACCGATCCGGACGGCCTGCCGCATAGTTTTCCAACGTGCTCTTGTCCTGCACTTGCTCCTCCTCCTCGTCCTCGGGATCGTTTGCGCTGGCAGGTAGCCATGATTCAACCACGGATCGCGCGACGGCTACAGACTGGTCAATCTGTGTCTGTAATGTCTCGTTGTTGGCCATGGAGCAAAAGTGTGTGTGTTATTATATTATGTGTGTATGACAGGTGGGTGGTCCGGGGGGGGGGGCAAAAGAAAGACAAAGAAATAAAAATTTCCAGGATTTTTTTTGTTACTGCTGCCAGACGAAGTCGTCCTTCTCCTCCATTCTCTCCTCTCCAATGCAATGTATGTTCCATGAATGCTCGCTTGAGTGCTCTCACCTAATTTCCGTGTGTCTTTGCTTCTTCTGCTGCTAGACACAGGACGAGTCTATACGTTTGCTTACATATCAGAAGACACGTACGGCCGCTATGCTCCCAATGTCAAGTAGGTCTCACTCGGCCTTCCCTTCTTTCTTTATGCTCACACAGCGATTCGAAGGATCCTCGCCGAGAAGACGCGAACCGAGATCGAATTTGACTTTGTAGAACAGGTATGACCCGTCTGTTCCTCTTCGCTTTGACCTGACACCTATGACTGTCCTAGTGTTTTGAGGTCAGAGCCAAATCAAACGACGCGTACACGTCCGTGTAAGTTGCCTATTCCGGATGTGATATGGATCTGTCAGAATAACACGTTCTATTGCATGCAGCTTGAACAATCTGATGCACAAGCTGCTGCCAATATGGGTATGTATACTGTGCGTGCCAATGACGGTCTATTGATCCTATCAAAATGAAGAACAAACAAATCGGCAAAGACTGGTTGGAGGGTACTTTCCTGACCGTCAAGGAGGCCGAACGCACCAAGGCAGCAAGCGTCAGCAAGGCAGGCCCCAAGTCGCAAGTCGTCCAGGGCCGGCCTCTCGGGCTCGAGAAGGCAGTGCGAAACATGAAAGTCGAGGATTCCGATGACTCCGAGCCCGAGTGCAAGGCTGAGGAGTATACCGAAACGTTCACTTTTGCAAAGAACATCCGCAAGCCCGAGGACGTTCTCGTTGGGCCTCTGAGAAATGGGTTTCACCCTACAAACTACCTCGACCTGATTGCTGATTCTACCGGTACCGAGTGTATCCGTCGCGATCGCGTATGTATTACCCTTTTTATTTTCTATTATCTCCTCGGACGTATCCACTCATGCGAGTGCTCTGCAGGAAATCATCATCACTGGCGATAGCCAAGAAGCTGTTGCAGACGCAGTCGAATGCTTCAAAAATGTTCAAATGCTTTATGTAAGTCGCGCGTTTGTTTTGTCCACCGGGATGCTCACGATCATCTAGAAACGGGGTCAAAGAGGCGTCGATATCGTGCCGTGCATCCATTACCCGACTGAAAGCGGCTATTACGGACTGTATTTCTGCGACATTGAGCGGTATGCGCACAAAGCGTACATTGATCTGCTCGACGATCCTCTCCGCCCGCTATATGTGCTCCTCCCGGTGTTCAAAGACCCAAACACGGGTCATTACCGAAAGCCGAAGGATCTCCTCGACATACAAGTCGTCGCCCCTCTGCCGTCCCCGCCTGCCAATATACCCGCTCCTCGACAGGCCCCGCCCGCACAATGGGTCCAGGGCAAATCTCCCACACCGAATCGAATGAGCGGCAGACCGATGCGCGACGCCATCGCCTCGCCGGTCACCTCCCCGAACCCCAGTATGGGTCCCGGCTACGGCGCACCCCTCTGGGGCGAAAACCGAGGCTTTGCCAACAACTATGCCAGCCGCCCTTCGCCCGTGCCGACTGCGCCTTCCCCGCCCGCACCCCCCTCTTCGCCGCGGGAAGACTTCCCGTCCCTCCAGCCGAGCAAGCCCGCAGCCGCGCGGCCGGGTGCACCCCGCATCGCATCGCCACAGAAACCGCTCACGCACCGCGTGATGCGCATCAGTAACCAGAAATCGAGTCGGGCCCATGCCCCTCAGAACGTGTCGATGCTGGAGATGTAAGTAGACAGTCTATACGCTTTGCGCCGCGCACATGGGGCTCACGTTCATATAGGGCGAAAAATTACAACTTGCACCATATGCAAAGCGCCTTGACGGAAGGGTAAGCTCGTATGACCTGCATAGAACAAAGACAACTCAAACTGGCTTCCAGACTGACGGGCGTTCGCGGCTATCACGGCGAGATCACACTGTCTGCCAAGTAAGAGGATAAGTCCGTCTTTTGGGACCAGGAGCTCATTGTGTTTTGTTAGGCTGGGCAAGGTTTTGTGGAATAATCTGACCCCGGAGATGCAAAAAGAAATTTGGGCCTACCATGACATCAAGGACGTCGTCATGAAGGAGCACAAGACGACGCCCATGTTCAACAATGTGTAAGTCAAAGAGCGAGACGACTCATGCAGGCACTGACAGATGGATACGTTACGATACGCTAGCACCACGGCCTCCGAAGACATCATCACCCGAATGACCGACATCTTGCCCAGTCCCCATAGCAAGACAGCGTACTTTGAAGTCCACGCCCATGCGCGAAACCAGCCCGCACTTCCTTACAAGCCGGTTATTATGCATCTTAACCAAGGTGTTGTAGAAGTCGACAAGGTGATCTCCCAAACAAAACAAGTGACAGAGATTGATTGGATCTCCCTGGACAGGTATGGCTCATATACATATCTCTCTCTGTGTGTGTGTGTGTGTGTGCATCTATTCGTGTATGTAATATCTCACATGGCGAGTTAGGAAATTTGATTTCCAAATGTCTTTAACGGCGCACGAGCTCCAACGACCCGATGTGCGACCCTACACTACATTCGTCAAGAAAGTTTCTATCTGGTAAGGGAGAAGAAAGATGCGCTCTATGCAAAAAGATGTGCCGTCGCTCACTGTCGTGCATCGTATCATGTAGTCCACAACCCCGCCGCATCACATTTGAGAACGTACCGGACTTCTTGGATGTCCGGTACATTCTGTACAAGCAAAAAACTAAATACCGTATCCATTTCCCTTTTGTCATTGAAGTGACCCGGGTGGAACGTGTCCCACTACAGCCTCACAAGGGACACGGCAGAAATCCACCCAAAATTTCTGGCTTGACAGGCTCCGGTTCGGTGTGGTACGACTTCCAGGTAAGCAATACGTGAATGCATAGGAATGAGAGAGAGAGAGAGAGAGAGAGAGAGAGAGAGAGAGAGAGGGAGACATGGAGAAAGAAAAAAAAAAAAAAAGAGACGGTGAAAAGGGAAAGCGGCGAAAAGAAAAAGGTAGAGAGACTGATCGATTGCAAATGATATCAAAACAATGGCTGTCGTTGGGATAGGTCTTTTACACGAATCATGATGAGCCGTTCAAGAGCAACCTGGAGCTGGGACCGGGGCAGCTGGCGTCATGGACGGTGGAAGACATCTTGGGTGCCGAAGATAACCCTACCAACCTTGTGGATTATATCAAGTGCATGCTGATCCTCACTGAGAAGTGCGAGCCGCTGCTCCCCTAATAAAGTCTATGTACGGGATATGGACCCTTAGCGCTCTCGTGCTGTTGACCAATGACGCTTGACTTTGACCGTGTCCGGTAACGCTTTCGTAGCTGATAACCCTGTCATAATTCTTTGTCCAAAGTCGAAACTGATACGTTGATAAACCCTCTCTATGAAGGACCTCGTAACTTGTCGTGCATGGACTTACTTCATCATTTTAAGACGGGTTGCAGCCGGGCTCTTTTCATTTCAATTAAAAAAGTGATGAGCGGACAGGTCCAGGCCAGACGGATAGGATGCTTACCTGCCCGTCATGCAAAGAAGAAAGTATAAGTAGGGAGTAGTTTTGGAGTGCGTCTGCAGCCGCTTGACGTTGCAAATGAGCTTGATGACTGTCTCTCTGCGGTACGTAGTTCAATTGCGTTGTGGAGGACATACGAAAAAACAATGGAAAGACGAAAAGATGACGACTTGTCTTTTTTTTTTTCTAATTTCTTGAGGGGGGAGTTTTTTTGCACACCAACAAATAGAGATCAATGCTTCGAACCTTCCGTTCTTTGGGATACATTCAACGCGATGCAAGCAACAAAAATAATCCAACGACGTTATGCTTTCTAGCAGGGTTCCGCTCGGACGTGAGCAACTCTCTGAAGAGTGATGCTGTAGCAGACCTCGCGGAGAAACACGGGTACGGGTTTCTGGCCTGGCACGGCAAAGACGGCGATGACGATGACACGATGGAGGGCAACGTGGCAACTTGGGCGGATGACAGCGTTGCACTGATACAAGAGAAAATCAAAGGACGGTCAATCTTGGCGGGCGCAAGTATGGGGCTCTGGTTAGCGCTGCTCGTCGCGCAACGCTGCCCTTCTGTAGACGGAATCCTTGGTATTGGGGGCAGTGTCCATTTCACCGAACGCTGGCTTGAACAGGTCCCTCCGGCGCACCGTCATGATCCCACTTACATCTGGCAAAGACCTTCAGCCTACCATCCAAAAGGCCACTACGACATCCCAGTCCGATTCTTGCTTGATTCCCGTAAAGCTCTTTTCCCTGAATCCATACCAGTCCATTGTCCTGTCGAGCTTGTTCATGGAGCCCAGGACCAAGACGTCCCTCTTTCACACGCGCATAACCTTACCCGAAGATTACGCGCGCCGTCCGTTAATCTTAAAGTCATTCCTGATGGTGATCATCGCCTGTCTAGACCGGAGGACATTGCTTATATACAGTCTGCTATACTATCTTTGGCGGATAATAGAAAGTAGACATATCAAGATCTTGTTTCGTGTCATGTTTGTGGCGGTTCCTGGCTCTTTCTCCGTTTCCTCAGTCGCCACCCGAGTCAGGTGGCGCACCTCCTCCCAATTCCAAAACTGCTAGAACAAAACTGTGGAAATACCTTGGCGCTGTTATGCCTTCGCCATCCGTCATGAAAGGCATCGACCAAGTTGTCTACGCATTTGAAAACCCTGCAGCACCCTCGTCTTCCCATTGCGTTTGGCGCCGCGCCACGGGTTCTAATCCCACTGTATACTACGACGCTACGTCTGCCGGTGTTTCTGTAGGGGGCTCTATGGAGGCATCTCGCTCCCTTCTCCCAGAAGGCGTCGGATTCGCCGTGACGAAACATAAAGAGGGCGCGGAAGTCTTCATCGAAGCTACGCTGTCTAATTCTGATATAGCACAAAGTACTTGCCAGTCCGCTCTCAATATTAATGGCACAATTTTATCCGCCTCTGAGGTGTCAGGAAAGATCGATAACAGTTAAGATACTCACTGTAGGAAAAGAAATTACTGAATGATTCCGAAAAATACTGAATGAGTATATCATGTGACGTCCTAGCGTAGCGCTGGACTCACTTATTACACGAGAGGTCTGCTTACTTACTTATTGGGTTTCCTAAGTTCTCCGTTTTAATTGCGAACAAAGATAAAAAAGTTTTGACATCTAATCTATTACTACATCTTTGAAGAGAGCGAACAGAAGAGCAGAAAGCAGGCGGGCGGGTGGGTGAAAGACCGTAGCAGACCTCTCGTGTAATAAGTGAGTCCAGCGCTACGCTAGGACGTCACATGATATTTACACTTCGAGGTCTGCTTACTTATTGGGTCATTCAGAGTGGAAATGGTGAAGTCGGTGTGCATCGCAGACGAAATGCGGTAAAAATGGTCAAACATCTCTTGAGACGACCATGCGCCGCGGGCGACGATGTCGGCGATGGGGGTACCAGCCTGAGCGGCTAAAGTGGCGCCAAGAGCACGAGCCTTGGGATGGCGAGGGAGGGCGGATCGCGGCCAATGTGGCGCATAACGTCACAAATATACACCCGAATGGTGTCGGCGGTGACGGAGCGGTCGTGGTCTATGACCATGCGGAACAAAGGCGTGATGCAACGGCCGGCGACAACAGGATGGGGACAGGAAGCGGAAGAGAAGCCAGTGGCCTTGCGGTAGGCACGGAATGCGCGGACGGGACAGAGAAGGGGATCGTCGTGCATTGTGAGGTTGTGGTAGTAGGTAGGTAAGTTTATAAAAGAGGAATGGGTAAAATGTAATGAGCACCAGTCAAACCACAAGGTATGTGTTTAACGTGTACAAGGATAAGAAAAGAAAAGAAAATAGAGATATAAAGGGAATCAAAGAGGAATAAACGTCTCTTAATTATACAATTGGAGAGAATAAAATAAGAGGAATGGTACGTCTCTTGTACTGTATGTGTGAAAAGAAATAAGAGGGCGGCTTGTGTTATCGGTGGAGTAGGCGATTCCAACGGAGGCAAAGGATAATATAAGCTGAAAGGTAGCTTTGTATTTGTAGATGTGCAATTGACTGATTTATTTGAGACAAAAACTATTTGGATATTTATACTATTTTCTAAACTATGATGATTGAACAAAAAGTACTTTGAGGTTGAGTAAAAAATAAAAGGAAGGGAGGATGAGGTGAGTACGAGAAAAATGTTGGAGGGTGGAGCGTGTATGAAAAAAAAAGAGGAGGGGAGGATGAGATGGTTACGGAAGGAAAGGTGGAGGGTAGGGCGATTACAAGAAAAAATGTGGAGGCAGCAAAAGAGAAGTCAACAATGGGACGTAAAAGGAAGGTGGGTGTAACCTATGCATCTTCAGTGCTTGGTCGGACTTGACACCTTACACGTGCTCGGCGGCGGGTGAAGTGCGGCTCGCACTTTCCTTGACTGAAAGCCATTTCAGAACCTTGCGGACTAGCTTGGCGTTTTCTTCTTCCGTGTGTGTGGGCCTCTTAAAAATGGTCTTGTATACCAGACTCTTGGCTTTGGACGAAGCTCGGCTTGTCTTCACGAGTCGCTTGATGTTGATCGCGTGTTGGGTTTGTGCTTCCTTCCTCTCCTTGATCTCCGCTTTCAAATTTTTGAGCTGAATCTCGAGGTCGTCAGTGGTGTCAACCGATCGTTGCCATTCGATGGCTTCGTCAACGATGGTGCTGGTGATGCGGGGCTTGAGGCACAGTTCTTGACACGCTGTGTCAATTTCTTCTTGATCGTGGTCGATGGCTGAGATATAAGTAGGAAGATAGAAAGAGAAAATAAAGGTAACAGAAGAAGTCTGTGAGAATGTGTGTAGGTTGTTTATAAGGTAGTTGAACTTGTGTTCTGAACTGATGCTACTTCTATCTTCTACCCTTTATATACACTTCTTGA
>JNEN01000888.1:0-69336 GCA_000697355.1 Syncephalastrum monosporum B8922 | reverse complement strand
GATTGGATTAATTATCACAGAGTGTGTAAAAAGCAAATACGGATCCACTACGATTCCACCTATCGTTTCTAGAAGCTAAAGAAAGAAAACAAAAGTCGTCAGTTACCCAATTTCAAAACGAAATGTGCTGCAAGAGAAAGTTGGTCGCTTCCCACTCCAAGCTGGCATGCAAAAGCTACCAGGACCTTGAACCTTTCTCCGAACTGATGTAGGGCAGGGTTCAACCGGACCAACTTTCCATGATGACAGTTTACGGCTCCCACTCCAAGCTGGCATGCAAAAGCTACCAGGACCTTGAACCTTTCTCCGAACTGATGTAGGGCAGGGTTCAACCGGACCAACTTTCCATGATGACAGTTTACGGCTCCCACTCCAAGCTGGCATGCAAAAGCTACCAGGACCTTGAACCTTTCTCCGAACTGATGTAGGGCAGGGTTCAACCGGACCAACTTTCCATGATGACAGTTTACGGCTCCCACTCCAAGCTGGCATGCAAAAGCTACCAGGACCTTGAACCTTTCTCCGAACTGATGTAGGGCAGGGTTCAACCGGACCAACTTTCCATGAGAAAGTTGGTCGCTTCCCACTCCAAGCTGGCATGCAAAAGCTACCAGGACCTTGAACCTTTCTCCGAACTGATGTAGGGCAGGGTTCAACCGGACCAACTTTCCATGATGACAGTTTACGGCTCCCACTCCAAGCTGGCATGCAAAAGCTACCAGGACCTTGAACCTTTCTCCGAACTGATGTAGGGCAGGGTTCATATGTAAACCGCCATCATGTTTTTCTTGCATGATAGTATACTGTACTTATCTTATGAGAGCGAACCAAACCTGGATTACAACTACCAAACTGTTGATGATGAGAAGAGAGAAGAGAAAAAAAAAACAAAAAAAAACATCGTTGTATCTTATTGGCTCACAGCTTTTGCCTGTTTTTTTTAAATGTTCCTTGCATCATTTCCTTTCATTTGAGAATTCAATTAATTGTAATGAGCAAGAAAGTAGCGAGTATTGATAGCTCTATTGAGGAAAAGCTCCATCTCAAAGGTAAAATACCAACCTGCAGAAAGGCGTCTCGTAATTATTTTTTCACTTTGACGTAGAATTTTGGAAACAAGAACCTCGAGATTGGACGATAATGAATTATTTACAGCATCTTGTCACATTTGACCCATCTGTTAGTCGACGCAGTGCATCAAAGAAAATGAAGCAAGATGCAACGAGAATTATGGATCATGCGGTGGCTGGAACGATTGCAGAAACTATGTCCAGAAACATTGCAACATACGACAAGGTAAGTTACCCGCCACGTTCGATCCTTCCTTTTTTTTTTTTTTTTTTTTGCCGTGGTCATTAAATTTTTTACAGAGCAAATGTGGTCTGGGATTTTTTAAGGACTTCTTTGACAATTACGCCAAGCAAGTATCGCTGGCCTCGCAGAAGGCTCGTGTGGCCAAGGTAATTTTTGTGCGTATGCAACTGGAGGTTTATTTTTAAAATTCTCGTTTAGATTCGATTCCAATCTGCTATGACCGAAGAAGCGGCTCAAGACAAGGAGAATGAAGTCAATGGCCGAGAAGCGGCTCAGGACAAGGAGAATGAAGTCAAACGTAAATCTGTTGATGGTGAACCTGGCCCGTCAACGAAGCGACGGCACCTTCAACCTATCGACAACGTCCGTGATTTGGACAATGCATTGGAAAAAGGAGACACGAGCATTTGGACGCGCTGGAGAGCTTTTTTGGATAATCATGATGCTGCGGTCTATGCAATGCAGCTCAGGTAAAACCATTATTTACATTTGTCATGGAAGTGACCGAGCCTGATCCTTGTAGTCCTGAGCGCCACAATGTACTCTGGTGTGGCCCCACCGTGCGTCGGCGCCAGTGCCTGCCATTAAATCTTTTTGATGAACTCAACAAGGATATCACACTTATCAACGCCGAAGCTATCAGTCCTTGTCTGGCACAAGAATTGCACACCGCTTGTGATGCTGTAAGTCTTACTTTGCTACCATGTGAGGGAATGCAGAATAGTGACCTTCCACAAAATAGGCATCCATTGACCAAACTGCCACAGCAATCCTTGATCTCCGAACCAAGCACAAGGACGATGCCGAAGCCTCCATGATTGTTAACATTTGCGATGCAATGTAAGCATGCTCTTCATTACTTTTTCATAAAAGCTTACTTCTGTGTTCCATTAGCAATAGGCATGTTTACAACAGCTTTGTCAAGAACGTTATTTGCAAGTATGAAGCAAGCAACCGTGGATACATTGTTGACGAATGTATGAAGGCAACGGTGCAATACATTCAGAGCCTTGGCCATCCAGATGTGCATTTTATCCCTGGCGAAGTGGAGTTGGAATCCATGACCACGCAACTTTGCGAAGTCGGCCTCAAGGACAAAAGATTCAAGTATAATGCCGATGGCTTGATCAAGGACGATCGCACGGAGATCCTTTTAATCGAAGTGTCAATGGCTATGGTGACGCAAGTATGCAAAAAACCAGCTTTGATCATTACAAGGCCATGTTTGGCATGCTCGCAATGCTCAAATCTGTGGCTCAACAATTTCCTCAAGCATCATTCCCATTATTTTCAAAAATCAAGATACATTTCATCCACGCCCATGGTAGGTGGTATTAAGGTCTATAGATTTGCACATACTGTAGCTAATTCACAGGTTAAAAATAGGCACTGCTTTTCGACATTGGACCATGTCGTCGCCGGCTCAAGGGGTGTACACTATGATCAAGGAGCAGCGAGTGACCGTGCCTGTTGATTTCAAGGCCAAGGAACTAGGCATGGAAAACTTTGTTACATTCCACAAGACCCTGGGCGTAAGTTATTGGATTCAACCACAGTATTTTAGGCGTAAGAATTTTAACATTCCACCTCCACCGTTATTGTAGATGGCATGTGATGCCACCATTCAAAACATTAGACAGCTGAAGCAAAATCACAAGCAGTCTGTACGCTCTGGTGTGAAAAAAACATCTTTGACCAACATCATCCAGCCCTCGATCGTCAGGCTGAACGAAGGCAAGCATGCAAGCATTGTTTCTGAACACGGTCCCCAGAGCCTTCCATCGAGCCCAGCACGCTAGCAATCACCATCCGAGAATTGATATTCCCACTCTCGTTTTCGAGCAGAAAATAATACCGTAAAATCCGATATCAACGTCATTTATGACATTTCTCCCAAACGCAATGATAAAAGGCTTTCCTTAGTGTAAGGAACCAATTCATCGAAGATGGACTTGCCTGATGGGAAAAAATTCACAGGCAAAATCAAAGAGGCCGTGAGCCAATAAGATAAAACGATGTTTTTTTTATTTTTTTTTTTTTCTTCTCTCTTCTCTCTCTTGACTTTAATGCCGCCAAGATTGGGCACAAATTCGCCTTCGTCCAATTTGCTTTCATCATCAACAGTTTGGTAGTTGTAATCCAGGTTTGGTCCGCTCTCATAAGATAAGTACAGTATACTATCATGCAAGAAAAACATGATGGCGGTTTACATATGAACCCTGCCCTACATCAGTTCGGAGAAAGGTTCAAGGTCCTGGTAGCTTTTGCATGCCAGCTTGGAGTGGGAGCCGTAAACTGTCATCATGGAAAGTTGGTCCGGTTGAACCCTGCCCTACATCAGTTCGGAGAAAGGTTCAAGGTCCTGGTAGCTTTTGCATGCCAGCTTGGAGTGGGAGCCGTAAACTGTCATCATGGAAAGTTGGTCCGGTTGAACCCTGCCCTACATCAGTTCGGAGAAAGGTTCAAGGTCCTGGTAGCTTTTGCATGCCAGCTTGGAGTGGGAGCCGTAAACTGTCATCATGGAAAGTTGGTCCGGTTGAACCCTGCCCTACATCAGTTCGGAGAAAGGTTCAAGGTCCTGGTAGCTTTTGCATGCCAGCTTGGAGTGGGAGCCGTAAACTGTCATCATGGAAAGTTGGTCCGGTTGAACCCTGCCCTACATCAGTTCGGAGAAAGGTTCAAGGTCCTGGTAGCTTTTGCATGCCAGCTTGGAGTGGGAGCCGTAAACTGTCATCATGGAAAGTTGGTCCGGTTGAACCCTGCCCTACATCAGTTCGGAGAAAGGTTCAAGGTCCTGGTAGCTTTTGCATGCCAGCTTGGAGTGGGAAGCGACCAACTTTCTCTTGCAGCACATTTCGTTTTGAAATTGGGTAACTGACGACTTTTGTTTTCTTTCTTTAGCTTCTAGAAACGATAGGTGGAATCGTAGTGGATCCGTATTTGCTTTTTACACACTCTGTGATAATTAATCCAATCGCTTAATGTTATCTGGGTGCTTGCGAGTTTCTCTAATAAAGCTGTCGAACGAAAAAGCAAAATATCCCCCCCCCCACAGCTGCTTCAGCGCCAACAATAAACGATAGTGGAAATCCAGTACTTCTTATTTTGGGACACTTTTAAAGAGGTAGCTTGTTCAGACAATCTTCGATTTTTGCAACAGAGTAGCGACAAAATCCTTGAATATCCGCAATGAGCACTTGCCTACATGCGTCTGCAATACGCGACGACAGTGTTTCTTCATCAAGAAGCCTTTCACGCTTAAGCTTGCTCTTGCAAACCATCCAAAATTGTTCGATTGGGTTTAGTTCGGGAGAATACGACGGGAGATACACGCATTTATAACCACGGTTCTCAATGGTCTTGCGAATATCAGTTGCCATATGTATTGGGGCGTTGTCCATAATGATGTTGCTGCCGTGCATCCGTGGATGACGGTCGAGGATGTCTAATGTGTGGACAATAAAATTGAAATAATGGCCCGTTACGGTGCCTGATCGTTTCGTGGTCGCTGATCCAGCTGTTTTGCGCTTCTTGGATGGTTGATACGGTCTGCGCAGCTTAATGTTTATCACACCAAAAGCAGATATAGCACCAAGGATAGTTGTCGTCTATGCCCTGATAATCTAGTAACCATGAACCAACCTTATTCTCAGCAGGGGTCTCAGCAAGGTAGCTCTTGTAGCTGAGCAGAATACTTTCAGCCGTGTCCTTGTCACAGAATTCTTCCATATTGCGAATGATGCGATCAAGAAACTCGTCCGGAAATAGGATGCAGGCCGCTTTTAGCTTGGCGGATGGTGCTATTGCTATAACAAATGAAAACGAGGATGAGGTGGGTCGAGTCTCGTTCATATATGCGGTGATGGCCAGGAGATGAGGGGCATCGACCGGCTTTGTTGCTTGTGTAGGGCCACTGGAAGAGCTCCCTTTTGTCGGTCGCTTGATACCAAGGCCGTCGTAGATATCCAGCTGGTTTGTGTCGGCCTTTTTCTTTCCTTTGCCGTCGCGCTCTACGATCGTAATACCGCATGCATTTTCTAGGAGGGTTCTCCGGTCGCTGATAAAATTATCGATCTCGTTTCGCGCCTTGCTCTTCTCGACTTTTGGAATGACCTCCAGAAACGTCTCGATATTAGGTAGGAGGGCGTTGCTCTCGTCCAGAGGCATATAAAAATGCACGAAACAATGTAAGAACTGAGTGCAGCGTCTTGTGGCCACCCTGAAGGCGCAATTGCTTTCTTGGCAAGTGCTTTTTCAATATCATCAAAGCTGCTGTCATGACGAAGCCGAAGGACGAAGGCGGCGATTGATTGGATAATGTTTTGATCGAGGTGCGGGTAGCGCTTTTCGACTTCTTTGCGCGCAGAAGTAGCATCCGGAAGCCTTTGTTGAGCCAAAAGTTGTAGCCACAGGATAAACCCATCGTCGTCCGGCCACCCATCGGGAGTTCGGGCAAGGTCGGATAGAATGACTGAATAGTACGTGATGCTTCGTGTGATGAAGTTATGGATGATATTTTTGCGAAAGTCGGTGTCCAGCTGGCTTGCCAATGCTTCAATCGCGATGCGAAGGAATGCCGAGGAAGGCAACTCGGGCGCTTCAGCCCAATGACCAGCATAGCCCCGCCACCATGTGTGTCGTGCAGCCAACAGGATATTCCGCAGCGGTGGGTTTGGAGACATCATCGCCGCCAGGGATTGAATGCTGGAGTCTTCAGGAAACGCTTTCAGTGCGTTCGGATTGCCTACGCCTCCATCCACTTCCAAACTTGGGCGGTCTGTCGAGTACGGGATAGACGGGAAGTCATTAAACTTGCGAAGGACCTGTTGATCGACGTACGACGTTGACATGTTCAACAGCCAGGTCCACGTCTTTTGCGCGCATAAAATACTTGTGTCGCTCTCGGCGGCCCTGTCGTATCCAAATCATGGACGAAATGGGTTGTTTCACTTTTTCGCCACGGGCTGACTGAAAGAAATTGCGATAAACATGCTTCTTGAATTGAAAGGACCCTTCCAGAGCGACATCTTGAAAAGCAATGTGCGCCTGTTCAAGGGCCATGGATCGGATAATGCTGAGTTGCCCAACAAAGTTCGAAGTGCTGCTGTGGTGGCCTGCGCTTGCGCCGTCGTACTGCATTCTGCTATTTCAAAAAAAAAAAAAGAAAAGAAAAGAAAAGAAAAGAAACCTCGGACTTGGACCAGCATATAGTAAGAGCTCTTGAAAACCATCCGACGGCCCTCGCTTGAACTCTGAACGTGGTCTTTTATTTGAAAGCTGTTGCAGCTCATTCTCGCAAAGCCGGTCTATGTTCAGGCTTTCAAGCCCATTCTCCAGCTCAAGGCCTCACTTTCGGAAAGCCTTTCTCAGATGACAGTTATTATATTGTAATACTACATACCCTCAAGCTAAAAAGCTGTTCTCGCGGACCGTGGTGCCCCCACTTTGACTGGACGCAAGTCATTGATATGGTCGTTGCGCTTGTTAAGCAAAGTGCCAAGTGCATATTTTTCAAGACTTTGCTAAAGTTTCTTGGATATACAGTAGCCGTGCGGATGAGTTATACGCTCGGGAGATCAAAAGGATATAGCTTAGGCGAGATTATATCATATCCGAATAATAGCTGTAAGAAGCCTCATGGCTAAGCATTGGTCGTACCGAATATATATTGCTCGGATTGACAATGTGTAAAGTTCCGTTGTCGAATAGCTGTAAGATAAATTTCTTTCGACGGACTGTTGCACATGTATGTATGTATGTATGTATGTATGTATGTATGTATGTATGTATGTATGTATGTATGTGTGTGTGTGTGTGATAAAAAAGCGAAGCATGCCATGGTCCAAATTTGCTTTTCCCTCAAAGTGTTAGTGTGACGAGGATTCGGTTATTACACTCAATTATCTTAAACCATATGACTTTTGGATGTGGAGTATGGTTCACACATCTCTAAGAAGCCGACTATACCAGAAGCTTAGGGCCCTTTTCCAAGGGCGCTGACTGCCGCAATCTGCCGAACGGTGGGGGGGGGGTGAAGTTAATGATGGGAATCAGCTAATCTATTAGTTAAAGGCGTTCAACGCATTTATATAGTTCGTCCTTACTAGATTTTCTTTCGTATACAGAAAATTTCAAAGAGATTCGGTGACGTATCATCGACTAAGCATGTCTATCAATCAAAGTAGATGGTGCAACGAGAGCGCTGAAGTGATAGAAACAGGAATACCTTTACCCAGGTATAGTCACTAACGTCTCTAGTTTGTGAACTCAAAACATCAAGGAACTAACCAAAGTAAATGAATCAGGTGAATAAGCTCCCACCCAACACGGTCTGAGCAGTTATTATGTACCTAAAACTCAAAACGCCGTAAATGGGCTAGGGCTTTCTCTCGACTTTGTCCCTAAACTACAAACTACAGCACAGGTTGACCCACGCTAGACAACTGTACCTAAACGTGTATAATATTTCCATTATAAAATTACTCTCCTGGCTTTTGTTACGCCATGTTCGGCACAAAAACGCAAGACAGAAACAAAGATGCCTTAGGATCCTGGACGATAGTTCTACCTTAAAATACGATCATATAATGTGTGTGTGATATACAAAGATCATTCAGGGCAAGAAAAAGTGTCCTGTCAGCATAATTTTGCATTGTTGCAGCGGATTTCATTGGTCGACAGAAAAAGCACGAATTTCTAGATGTACTATGAAGAGCCTTATTTTATTTTATTTTATTTTTGTTTGTGTGATCATGCACCAATGGGCGGCATCATTCCCTTTCTGGTCGCAATGGCCACTCGTCGCAGCATCTTCTAGAGATAGTGCATCCTTTCTTTTATTCTTATCTTCGTGTTAAAACTTTTTTTTCTTTTTGGCTTTAAAAGGTTGTTCATTGGACCGGAGGATAACGAAGCAAGGGCGGAAAGGAAATTAATTTTACATTTGTTGTCGACTTGTTTCTTCCTTTTTTTTTTTTTTTTGGCGTAAAACAGGTCGTGAATTTCTTATTTGCTTGTTGAGTTCATATGAAGCGACTGGGGTCAATGATGCGAATTCGTTCTAGCGAAAATGAAAGCGTCAATGCGTTGTGGGAAGCGTGATTGTGTGTAACGCAACGGGTGCGAGCGGACCGTATCATCGCTTAGACAAGGCGATCGCCGGTCATCGCCCGTACTGATTGGCTGAATTCGAGTTCCATAACCTCAGGTCGCCGAAACCCCCCGGGAAGGAAAGGGGGTTCCAAATCCCTTTTGGATGAAACCCCGTTTTCTCAACTTCTCCTCCTACCCCACCCTTGGTGCGATCAAACCCGTAGAGCCCTTTCTGTAGGAGGATTTGGCCGTTTTGCAACGGTCCGATAGTAAAGAAGTGGTTTGGGATCCACCTTGGTTTCTTATTTTATATTCTTGGGGGTTGGGGGGAGGGGGGGCTCAGAAAGGGATAGATGCTTATCAACGGTATAAAGTGGGACGTGCCAAAAAAATAAAAAGATCTGTGCTTCTTGTCTCCATATCGGGTCCAAACATTTGTTACTTTTTTATCTCTTCCACCTTTTTTTGTTTTGATTCTTCCTCTTCCTTCCTCTTTTTTTCCCCCTCCACATACCACTACTGATGCCGCTCGACGCGCCCGTTGTTTCGCTGGCTCTGCCGAATATCCACAAGCTCAAAGACATCACGAGTGATGACCTCTCTTGCATGTGGACTGGTACGCAAAGAAGAAAGCGCCAGTGGCGAACATGAAAGGCTTATCTGTGTATTATTCAGTTTTCACGAAATGCAAGGACAACCTTGAGAACGGTCGTCGATTAGAAAATATGAGCTGGCGGCTATGGTTCCGCGAGTCGAACGCGGAACGGGAAGAAAAAACCGCGCCCACCGTGCGGACGCCCATCCCCATTCCTGTTCTATCACCGGACGATAGCCATGATGATTACTTCGGTCAGTCACTCCCAGACGATTCGCCTCAGACGCCTCCTTTCAAACACGTCTCGCCCACATCCTTCAAGCGGATCATTTCTTCCGTCGGTGATTCTACGCTTACACCACCCGTCTCCAGCGCTCCTGTGGAAGGTGGCGCGCAAGCTCCGCCCAAGGAAAAGTTGTTGAGTTGCACACCGCCACAACCTGTTGAGGTTGCGACACCGACCCCCAAGGCCGAGACCCCGTTCTCCCGCCTTGCTCCGTCCGCGCCTGCTGCTCCTGCACCTGCTCTTGTCACCACCCAGACAGGCAACGCAAAGTCATCTAAATTTTATGTGTCCGACGATGAATATGAAACAGAGGAAGAGGACGACGAAGACGACGAAGACGATACCGTTCTTGAAGACAACGACGATGGCTGTTGGAGCACCGTCCGCTCTGACGCCTTCTTTGACCACGCCTACCGTACCGAGTTCAAGAAACAAGTGCCTCACCGTCCCGCCTTGAAACAGTCCAACCTCACCCACCTCTTTATCGCCAAAGCACCTCAACCACGACCGATGCCTACCCCCGCTTCTTCCGTCCGGAGGTACCATCGCCATAACAACGCATATTACCAGGATACGCCGTCAGATCTCTCGCAAAGTTTGAGCTACTGCGTCGACTGGGAGCAGCGTCAAAACCGGTATCCGGCTGGCCTCGATTTGACCTGCCATCGGAGACCGTCCGGTCTCTCTTCGACGTCTGCTTATCCTGAATCATTCCATGGATGGTAAACCGCTATCTGGCCCCCCTCCCCCAAGCTCCCAACAAGTCTATCTCCCTTAGTTCTTCCATTGTATATTTCTTTTAACTGTACCATTCCCTTTTCACCGCATCTCACTCACCGACACCTTCACTCACTCTTTCACTGGCTAACTCTCTCACATATATGCCCTAAAACTTTTGATCTCCCTTCATCTCTTTTACATACGCACACACCCTCTCATACATATTTGCATTTGTTTTTCCTTCTCATTCGCTCTTGTATTCATAATTACGAAATTTACCTATTAAAAGTAAACTACTTGTCGCCGCGAACTCTGCAGTGTGCAAAAAAGTTTCGAGTTTGGGATCCATAAATTTTGCGATCTAGTCCAATTGGACCTTTGCTGCGATTGGCCAGCGTCCTTTGAGCCGACGATAATGTGTCTAGATCTCTTCGTACTTCGCATACTCTCTATACACATGTATTCTCGCCTTCTATTCTGATTCTACTGTGTACGATGAAAACCCCACTATCCTAGTGCGCAGCGGGGAGAAATACAAACAAACAATGATCATTTAAAGGCTTTGAGAACTGACCAGAAAGCATCATGAACCCCAACAAAATCAACAACTATGCTCTTTGTTTTTCAAGCCAGTGGCGTCCTATTGCAACTTTTGCTGCGCAAGATAAAAACAACATGCTTGGCTGACAAACAACATATCTACGCCAAAGAGGCACGGCTAGATGACGTCAACAGAGCATCAGCTTACAGGTATCGGAAAAATGGCGTCCGATGACGGCAACAGCGATGTGGTGGATGGACAGGACGAAAATGGATCAAGTAGACGCTCAAACCTGCCCCCGTTCCTCATTACTGTTTCATTAGCAGCGTTTAAAGTTAATTTCAGACGGTCATCCTGAACATTCAGACATATGTCGTCGTATCACTTGCACCAGTGACATAGTATGAATGACAACGACACAGCATTATATGATGGCTCTTAATCATGATTTAGGTAGCATTGGCGGTCTAAAAACTTTTGTGTTCCGTAGCGATATGCAAATCAGTCAGTAAAAAGAATGATACGATATACTGTAATATATTTATTCACTCTACTCGTACATGCTTGTGAACTTTGCTTTATATAGTAAACGTTCCAGGCGATTTCCCTTTTCTGAGGACGAACGTGCAGGCATTACCGAAGGAACGCGTTCTTCCACTACGTCATATCTATATAAACCCGAGTCGCCGCCATCAGTTCCGTTGCGCCCTATGCTCGACTGTTTTTGTCAGTATTTGGTGGATAATTGATGTATGTACCAATGCCTAAGGCGTGTAAATAACGCGACACGGTCTTGCTTAGATAAATGGACAAGACTGAAAAGTTAATAGAAAAGCAAGAAAGCAAGACTACATGTATCTTGTTTGTTTTGGCCTCGAAAGACCAATCACTCATATTTACCCGTTGCCATGTATGGCTACATGGTCTCGCTTTATTTATTATGCCGCAAATTACTTGCGCATTTTATAAAAGAAAAGAAGAGTTAGGGGTGCGGGGGGTGTTGGGGAGGTGGCGAGTTGAGACCAAAGAGACCACCGGATATGCGGCGCGACGCGCCTTCTCTTCGCGATAAGCTACCTGATTGCGAGCTCATGGATTCTACATTTATTTATTTCTTTTTTCAGTGTCGTCCGGCAGAGCCTTTATCATTGAGTATACCTGAGCGAGATCGAGACGCCGTGTTATTACTGTTGCTCTGGTTTGAATCAGGGATAGCTTGGGGACCCACTGTGCTGTGCGGGGTGCCTTCACCCGACGATGATGACGAATGCTGTTGTTGTATGGGTTGTGAAGTCGAGGCCGAGGTCGAGGCCGATGGACTGTTATCCAGCTGTAACGGCGGGATGGCATTCAAGGTCACGTTCGCCTTGTCGGATGTGATCGATCGTTGTGACGACGTCGATGTCGATCTACGCGTCTACATGTAATGAACAGGTCAATAAAGAAAAAGGACAGCCGTACAAAAGTAGATCTAATATTCAAGTCTTACTCTCACCTGCCGCCCGGGTGACGGGGGTACAGAACGGAAGACGGCAGGGATACTAATACGGGCGTCAAATGTCAGCTCTGTATATCGTACATACAAGAAAACAAAGAGAGGAGAAGCAGGAATAGATCAAGGACTTACCCTTCGTCCAACGGAATATCATCCGTGGGCAAATCGTGCTGCTTTCGAAATTGGACAAGCTCGGATTTGTACTTGTTGCATTGCTGCATCTTGTTGAGATCTAATACAGGTGGGCATATGAGCTCATGCACGGTGCCTTCTCCGTAACTATGTTCTTTGCTTACATTCTTTCTCCATGTCGGCCGTTCTTCCCTTTAATGCTGTGATCTCAGCGCGAAGTACCTCGATCAGCCCGGTTGGCGGCGCTTCGACGCCCTGGGGCGACATCCATTTTTTCGCACTGTTTCAGAAAAACTAAGCTTCTACTCTTCTCTCCCTTTATCTTCTCTGTCTGTCATTTCGTACCTCAAGGAAGGTGATGAGCCGGCGCCGGTTACGACGGGGCTCACCGGCAGGCTACCAGGTGTGTCTTGCATGCGCTGGGAAGGTGACGAAAGCGGCTGCTGTGCTCGCAGCGAATCCAGCTGCTTTTGCAACTTGTTGACAATGTATTCTTGCTCTTGCTCCAAGGCGTTTTCCATGTCAATTTTTTCTTTTTGAAGCTGTAGTAGTGTTGTGTCAGCCAAGGGGGTGCGGCTTATTTGTGAATTGCACCACGTACCCGATTCAGTTTCTTTTGGAGCATGTTGGTCAAATACTCTTCCTCTTGCTCGACCTGCATCAGCAGTTCGCCCTTTTCTTTCTTCAGGCCCGAGATACGTTTCAACAGTTTGTTGGAGATGTACTCCTCTTCTTGCTCGGCCAGCGCAGTCTATTCCGAATGAGTTACGGCAACTTAGAAATGAAGAAAGAGATGCGTATATATATATACGTGTGTGTATGTGATATTACCATATCGACTGTCATTTGACGCAGCATCTGGTTGTCATGGCGTAGGATATTGACATGGCCTTGTTCCATCTCCAAGTCAAACTCGAGTTTCTTTATACGCGCTTCTTGCTGGAGGCACATGTCATGCAGCTTCTTTGTCTCGGATTTCAAGTCCTTTAAATCCTGAATGGCCATCAACGACTCGAGTCGCGTGATTTCTCCACTAGGACTTTATGTCAGCTCTTGGGTCACACCCGCGAGTATCACAATGAATATATATATGTATATCTATGTGTATACCTTGACCCTGTCTGAAGTTTGTCCAAGGTGGCCTGGAAAGCTTTGGCGCGTGATTCGAGATCAGCCTCCAAGGTAGCTTTGTCTTTGCGAGCCTAGAGCAATCACGGTTAGCGACCTGCGGACTGTGTTGGTCAACAGTGTATCCCTTACTCGGTCAAGTTGCTCCCGAAGAGAATCGGTCAGCTTTTGTTCGCTTTTGTGCAGCTCATCGAGCACCTGGGCATCGTTCTTTCCTGACATGAGTAACAGAAGAGACAAGTGTATCCAATGGGTACTACCGATGACGAGTCGACAGATGGGTTTCGGTCAGCGTGTGAGCTCATGGTGGAAGCGTGCAATGGAGTATGTCGGAATGGCTCAGGACAGGTCAGCAGAGCGACTGGTAAACAAGGATAGAAAGAGGGTGAAAGTGTCGTCAGGAAGAAGGGGTTAAGCTTTTTTTTTGCTTTGGCGTGTCCATTTCATTCATCAGCTGCGAAAACCCCAAGTCCGCTGGCTCTTTGTGCTACAGAATAATCCATCATGCAGAACATATCACGCCTGTGTATGCATACATCCTACGTGACATAGCGCTGGCTCCTTCTTACAGCTCTTTGCCAGAGCTAAACTTTCGACAGTACTAACTTTCTGTACTGTTTATTTCTCATCCCGTTTCTGATATGCCGTGGCATAGGGTCGCCAGCCCTTCAGTGCCGTTCTTCATTTCTAAAAATGAATAGAACATTTGTCCAACCAATCGCAGTAAATCATGGCCCTGTCTCCGTATCTCCTTGTACGTCATCGGTTAAGTTCATCTACACACACACGTAGGAGTATACGCCTAATAGAATATACACATTAGGCTCCACATACACACTTTATTTCATATGCTCTGTGCACACGTGGGCACCATACTCGGCGTTATATATCTAGCCAGCTGTACCGCAGTCCCTTTCAACCTTATGCATACTCCACCCCAATCCTTTCGAATGTTGGATGATAGAGCCTTTTCTTTTGTATTTTCTTATACCTCGCTATCCGCCCATTTGGAAACAAGATTTCTGTACGAAAATGAATGTAACACATAACATCAATCGTGAGCTCCATGCATGCCAGGTTAGATACAAAAAATGCTTTCAGTATTATGTTTATTTCATGTATGTATGTACAGCAGACGACAAGATGAAGCGCGTGTTAATAACGCAGCTCACCGCAGACATATGCAAATTAGGAGAACAACAAAGCCAATAGTGTAAATCAAATTGACAGGCCTGGCTAGATACCGCACCGAAAGCTCGTCCCACATTCGTTTCCTGAGCATCTCGGGAACCCACCGTTGATACTATATGAAAGAAAAAAAAAGAGATTAGAATAAGCGATATGATACCATAATCTTCAGATTCATACATGACGATTCCGCCAGCGGTCGAACGGCACGATCCAGCGCACCATCCATGCTAGCTCGTAAGAATGGACGACCTCGTCCTTTCGAGGTCCCAGTGTCGGTATGTTGTGGTAGCTGAACAGCATCTGTCCTCTTTTGATACGCTCCTTCTCTTCTGGTGTAAGGTAGCCGCCCTTGTGCAGTCCGGCCATGAATTGGTCGCGTTGGTTGGGCTTGGTATCTTTGCTTGTTTTTTGGAACGAGGAGAGCAACGAGGTTTTCGGCTTGGTAGTGGCAGGAGCAGGGGTAGGCATGGGTAGCTAAATGCATATAAAACAATGGGATGAGTCCTGTAGATCCAGACGCATGCATACATTTCCACTTACCGAAAAGATGCGGGCAAAGAGCTCAGAAGCTTTCTTGAGGTCTTCGGTATGTCCTTTTACGACATTGGAAACGATACCGCGCGTGCGGATGTCGGGCTGACCCCAGGTCGCTGCTTTACTTTCTTGGCTTTTCATAGCGCCTTGGAATACGGCCTGCAGGGTCTTGACGCATGCGTCGGCGCGTTGCGTTTCAGTGCTACCTGTAATATACAAGTGCGGTGGATTCCAGGAACCGCCACCGAGCTGGACGAGCTGATCGTACGTCTTTTTGAGCCTGCTCCAGACTTCGTCCATGTTGCTCTTTTGGCTGCTAAAGTATCGCCCAAGGCGAGCGTCGAGCGACTCGCCGTCGGGTTGTGGCATCGCCAACGGAGGCGCGCCGATATACTCGCCGCGCACGCGGACAAGCCCAACCTCAAGCGTAGCGAGGAAGTCCATGAGGCCCTCGGAGCGAAAGACATGGACGAGTCGGTAGAGGATTGCGAGCTGACCCTCCGTCGTCAAGACGCTCGGCTGTGTGTTCAGCGGACGCATACCACCGAGCGGAGCAGACGCAGGCGCAGGCGCAGACGCGAAATCAAACTGTGCGATGCGTTGCAAGAAGATTTCAACGAGAGGGATATAGTACAAGAGGTTCTCGAGGATGACGGGAGCCCAGCCGTCCGTGAGCGGATGAGCCACCGACGTTGGTTCTACCTTGAGGTTGGCGACCTGGCCCATGGACCAGGGTTGCGCCCAGATCGACCACAGCGTGATCACCTGGAGATAGTCGTCTTGTTTTCGCCAGTTGAGCGCCAGTCGCGAGATCAGCATGTAGAGCTCCTCTTTGACTGATTCGTAGATCAGGCGGTAGTCTCTCGCAACCGGGTCGGTGCCGACGTACCGTTGGGTGCGGCGCAGATCACCCTGGGTAATGTAGCGTACAAAGCACGTAATGAAATGCATCTGCTCGGTGGAGAGGGCTTGGCCGGTCTGGATCCAGGGCGTCCGCAGCCAGAGTTCGATGCAGGCGTCTGCAAAGAAGGGGCCCATATTGGCATGAAGGTCACTCGGCCGACTGCTAGCGACGCTCGGAATAAAGTAGTGGAGGTACTCGTCAATGATGTCGTTGTAGACGCTGTGCCTGATGGAAAGAGTGCGTACTGTTGTGCTGGGTGCTGCCGCGGTCGATCCATGGGGTAGGGCACGTGCGGTTGGGCTGTTGTGGACAGGTCTTCCGAGGGTGGTAGGTGCCGTCACTGCTGCCGTTGTAGCCATGGGAATGGTAGGTACCGGCAGGGGTGGCCAGGTAGCGACGTGGACGACGTAAAAGAAGTAGAATTGTATCATATTGAATCTGACCTTGTATTCTCCTGCAAACGGTCGCGGAAAGATAGTGGATTGTCGGGTGGCTGCGACGCGCATGTCGGTCGTGCTGCTACTGGCGTTGGATCGGTTATCGAGATAGGTGCAGTTGGTATACAGGCGCGGCAAGAACTGGAGCGCTCCGGCGGCCAAGGCTTTTCTGACGTCCTCCTATGATGATGGGATCGGATTAGAAAGGGATTTTTCATCAATTGATAGAGGCGTCTTACGGGAAGTCTGTCTGTCATCATGTCATAGCCATACTGTGGATATCCACTCAAGCGTATCATGGTCTTCATGAACGGCCCTTCGGGTCTAAGCGTGCGTCGGATAGCCGCTGTCTGCTGAGGACGGACTTCGTGTTGAACCCAGCCCCTTCAACCAAAGATAAAACAAAAGTTAGTGAGCTACGCAGCGCAACAAGTGTCGGGGGGGGGGTAATGAGAGTTGCTGAGGGTTACCGTGTCGTGGGTGAGCCAAAGATGGTAGTGAGGATGGTAGGCAAGGCTTGGTAGAAAGAAGATCCATAATCTAAAAGAGCCGAACCAGACGATCGGTGGCACGATTCACAAAAGTCATCGAGGAATTCACACGCGGCTTGGATAGACTTGTCCTTGAAGACCTGATTAAAGTCAATCATGGCCTTGACAGCAGCTGTGTAGGAGTGTGTTGCGCGCGCGTAAAGAGTCTGAGAGAGAAAGAAGTTCAAAGAGCGGGACAAGGCAGCGGAGCTGGCGAACAGGTACGCGATTAATCAAGGCTGCACCTTTCATGGCTCTCTTGGCCTAGTTACAGCCATTCTTCAAGGCTGTTCATTTCGATAGACACTCTTCATTTACATATATCATCGCAACACTGGGAACACAAGCACAATTCATTGTTTTGGCGATTTGGGAAATGGGAAACTTTTTCTCTCTCTTTTTTTGAAGGACGGTAGATGGAATAAAAACTAGACGAGGTCGGTGACTAGTGATCAACGCGTTAGTCTCATGCTGGATAATGGCCCCATGGATTTGCATCTTACCGTTCATGGGCATTTCATCGATTTGAGTACTGTAGTACTGCTCTATATCGCGAAGAATTCTCAGGTCCTCATTCTTAACAAAGTTGATTGCGACACCCTTGCGTCCGAAACGACCGGAACGACCGATGCGGTGAATGTACAGTTCACGGTTGTTGGGCAAATCGTAGCTGCGGCCATGAATCAGTCATGCGTCTCTTTCTTTTTCTCTTTTAAAGCTTACTTGATCACCAGGGAAACTTGCTGCACATCGATACCACGGGCCCACACATCCGTCGTGATCAGTACGCGACTAGATCCTACTATCAGTACTTATTATTCTTATTCACCCCATAAGCCATACCTTGCGCCTTGTCGGAATTCCTGCATAATGGCATCACGCTCCTTTTGAGGCATCTCACCGTGCATGGCAGAGACGGTGAAGTTCGCTTCGCGCATCTTTTCAGTGAGCCAGTCGACCTTGCGACGCGTGTTGCAGAAAATGACAGCCTGGGTGATGGTCAATGTGTCGTAGAGATCGCAAAGGGTGTCGAACTTCCACTCCTCCTCCTCGACGGCGACAAAGAACTGCTTGATGCCCTCGAGGGTCAGTTCATCACGCTTGACGAGAATGCGGATCGGGTCGGTCATGAAGTTGCGGGTCATCTCGAGGACATCCTGCGGCAGCGTAGCCGAGAGAAGGACGACCTGGGTGGCGGGCGGCAGGTAGCGGTAGACGTCGTAGATTTGGTCCTTGAAGCCTTGGTTGAGCAGCTCGTCGGCTTCGTCGAGAATGAGCATTTTGATGTTGCGCGTGCGGAGGTTGCGTCGTCGGATCATGTCATACACGCGACCGGGCGTGCCTGACACCACATGCACGCCATTGTCTAATCTCCGGACGTCCTCACCCACGCTCGTGCCACCAATACATGCGTGGCACTGCACATTCATGTAATCGCCCAGTGCAAGGATCACACTCTGGATTTGCGTGGCCAATTCGCGTGTTGGTGACATAACCAGCACCTGTGTCTCTCGCAGACTCGTGTCGATCGTCTGCAAAGCTGAGATGGCGAGCGTTGCTGTTTTACCCGTGCCCGATTGCGCCTGGGCGATCACATCGCGGCCGCGTACAATGGGTACAATCGCTGTAACACGCAAAACGCGTTAATACCTTTGATACTATGCCCAGCATGGACCTTACCTCGCTGCTGAATCGCCGAAGGCTTCTCAAAGTTGTATGCGTAGATGCCTCGAAGGAGATCTTCTTTGAGACCAATCGAATCAAAAGTCGGAACAACTTTGACCTAAAACAGATCATACGCCCACGTTAGCTCGAAATCAACGCCCATCACAATTCCAGAGGTGATTCTCGTGAGATTTACGTTTTCCGAGGTCTCAAAGTTCAACTTGTCGTCAGCTTGCCGATCGTACGCCATGGAGGTTGTATGATATGTGTTGAGAAAGACGCAAAAGCCGAGTTGAGTCTGTGCCGTCACAATTTGGTCCCCCGACTCTGCCTCGGCGCTGTGTACCTAAAATCATCACATATTACTCAAATGCGATTCTGTATCAAATAAAAATAAGAGAAGCTATGATGCATAAACCAGAGCTGAATGAGATGGATATAACCAACACAAAGAGGTTCGTACATCAGCGCATGTAAAGTCGATATTCTCATCGATCGATGCGAGTCACGCAGAGGATTGGATGATGCATTGCATATAAAATATCTGATGTCGTGGCATGGAACCTTCATCCATATCCCTGTATCACAAGGAAAGAAGAAAACGAAGGATGCAAGGCAATGCTTCCTTGGATATGAGAAGAGTATAGTTTTATGTAAACGAAACAGGATAGAAGACAGATATCAGACTCATTATTCGTCGCTTGATTTCCAGAAACGGAGTAATTTATGGATGTGTATCTGTCACCATGAGATGCTCTGCTGACGGGTACAGAAGAAGAAAGGAAGCACAAACCACCTTCCCAAGGCCAGCACTGATAAGCAGTGATGAAAAGTCTCATCTATTTCCATATATATCAGGCCCCAACGATGCAAAAGAAAGCGGGTTCCGATATCATTAAGTGCCCTTTCCCAATAGCCTGACATCACCACGGTCTTACATATTTCTCAGGGCGTACTCCTATGAAATCGGGCCTCTTGAATCTCTTTTTTTTCCGGTCTGATCTAAAAAAGGTCGCCGTTTATGGCTGTAGCACGGAAAAAGGAATCCCCAGGCCGTCGCATTAGGTAAGAATTTTCAGGACGGTTCATGCCCCGCTCTCACCCAATAAAATGCGCCTGCCCCGCATTTTGCCTACTTCTTCTTTCATTGTCACACTCCATACACACTCCACATAACACATCTTCATATCCGCCATGGTCATTTACAAGTCAGAATGTGCACCTATGCCGATCCCTGACATGGATCTCTACTCGTTCCTGTTCCAAGACAGCGAGTACAACACCCGGCGCTCCCGCGACGAGGCCCAGCTGATTGACGGCGCGACGGGCAAAACCTTGTCGTTCAACCAGATATATGATCTCTCGGGACGCGTGGCCACAGGCTGGGTTGATAATGTAGGCCTCAAGAAAGATGATGTAGTCGCTGTCTTTGCGCCCAATCAGTATGACCATTCGGTCTTGTACTTTTCTCTCTTGGCTGCACGCTGCGTCGTTTCCCCTGGGTAAGTCATAGTCAATATTCTTGGGGTCGTATTGCTTACATTATGCGTATCTGATAATTAGTAATCCTTCCTACACCGAAGGTATGGATGAGGCGCTATGTGCGTTCCGGGATATGTGCTTATTCGTACATCTTGAAAATAGAGGAATTCCACCACCAGATTCACACCGCCGGTGCCAAGGCAGTCGTGACCGTGCCTGAGCTACTCCCCGTCTTGTCCAAGGTGTGCAGCAAGGTGGGCATCCCGCCGGAACGTATCTTTCTGTTTGGCGAGAAGTCTGTCGGCGCCGCTCGTCCCTTCTACAGTATCGCCCACCCCACAAAGCATATTGGTCATCCTATTCAGGGCGTTGACCCCAACGACGTTGCCTTTCTCTGCTTCTCAAGCGGTACAACCGGTGTAGCCAAGGGCGTCATGCTCACGCACCGCAACTTTATCTCACAAATGATCTCGGTGACCTCGTTTGACCAGCGTGCCAACATGCCGGATGACATCATTCTCGGTTTCTTGCCGTTCTTTCATATCTTTGGCCTCACTAGCTTGATCCTGGGTTCGTTCTACCGCTGCATCCCTGTCGTCGTCATGGCCAAGTATGAGCTTGAGAAGTTCTGCCAGCTCGTGCAAAAATACAAGATCACCAACGTGAGCATTGTTCCTCCAGTCGGTAAGTGGTGATACATGTTGGTTCGGATCGGATACCTAACTGACAAGAAATCAGCTGTCCAGCTTGGCAAGAGCCCTGTAGTCTCCAAGTACGACTTGAGCACGCTTCGCATTCTGGGCTGCGGTGCTGCCCCTCTGAGCAAAGAGCACGTGGACGCTTTGCAAAGCCGCATTCCTGCCCTTGTACGTCAAGGATATGGCTCAACTGAATCCACCGCCGGCTGTGTATATCAAAAGGCGGGTGTCAGCCCTGCTGGTAATTACTTTCTGCTCTTTGCGTGAAGACTTTCTCAGCTGACTAACCCCATGTATAGGCTCTATCGGCTATCTGGTTGCCAATATGGAACTTAAGCTTGTTGACGAGAATGACAATGGTATTGCAGAAAAAAAAAAAAAGAAGGCGACTAGAAAGTGGACTGACAGTAACATCAATGATAAGAACTGGGCGATGACCAGGAAGGTGAAGTCCTCTTGCGTGGCCCCGTGGTGATGAAGGGTTACCTGAACAACCCCGAGGCCAACGCAAAGACGTTTACGGCGGACGGATGGATGCGCACAGGGGACGTTGGCAAGTTTGATACCAAGACGGGCGAATTTTACATTGTGGACCGCATTAAGGAGCTCATCAAATTCAAGGGCTTCCAAGTCGCTCCAGCTGGTAAGACGAAGTCCCTCTATACTTTGCTCCAATAACTCACGTCTTTCTTGGCGCATGATTAGAGCTGGAAGCTTTGCTCTTGAGCCATCAAGATGTTGCTGACTGTGCTGTCGTGGGTGTCTATGACTCGGCTCAGGCCACGGAGCTGCCGCGCGCCTACATCGTCCTTCAGGCTCACGCCAAGCCGACGCCGCAGACCTCCAAGGCACTGATTGACTTTGTTGCCAAAAACGTGACTGGTTACAAGAGACTGCGCGGTGGTATCCGTTTTATTGAACAGATTCCTAAGAATCCCAGTGGTAAGATTCTGCGACGTGAGCTCAAGAAATTGGTCAAGCGAGAGCAAGAGGAGGAAGCGTCGCGCGTCCAGGCCAAATTGTAAACGTATCATACCTATCCCACATCATACTTTTTTTATCCGTTGCCCATTGTAAGATATCTATTAGTACATCTCCTTCGTATAGAACAGGATCCTCGATGGATCTAGAGAAAACATAAGCTTGCTATAGAACGCTTCTAGTCATTTAAATATGTGAAGTCGAAAGATCTTCACAATACATATACGCGTCATAATTGCAAGGATAAAGAATATAAAAAGGTGTACCGACAACTATGCCTCATGTTGTTTATACTCGTGATCCAGTACAATCTTTTACGGTATAAACAAAGAAAGCTTTGTATTTATCTTCCGAATATCTAGGAAGTCGCAGACATTTGTTCGTCAGATTTTTTCTTTAAGCAGTGATACTACTATAGCGACCATCGAGAAATTACCGAACCCATTCATTATATTGAAAGCATGTATAATGAACGTGAAAACAAACAAAAGGAAAAATCACCCTGAAAAACGCAAAACAAAGTAGGATACGCATCTTCTCTTCTTTCTCTTTCTAGAAGAAGAAAGGAAAAGGCAGTTGAGTCGATGCGCGCAGATTCCTTCAGCTGGATAGGAGAAGCGTCGAGATTTGCAGGCCAGCAGCACACCGACCATGTCTTTTTTATCAGCTTCTTCCTGATAACGATATGTAGAACTGTCACCGCCTTCGGTCAGCAACCGTCGTCCTCGCAAATATTCTCCGGCATATCATCAAAGACTCGTTCTACGGCCTTGTCTACTAGTTTATCTGATGATGCAAAAACAGACACCAGCACGATGGGTCCATCAGACACGCTGATATCAAGTACAACGACCTTCTCAACAGAGAGTTCAATGGGCCCGACATGGTCCTTGAGCGACGACGACGACGACGACGACGCAGAGGGTGTGTCAACAGGAGAGCGTATCGCTTTTGCTCCATCATTACCTGATACATTGATCGACGAGAAGACGGCTACAGATAGCCAAAAGACATCCTCTACTGTCAGCGAGGCAACCACTTACCCGGCCTCTATGGAAACGATACATTGTAAGCGAAAACAAGCCAAGGAAGAGGCAATTTAGCGCGTCTTTTTGCTCATATTGATGCATAGCAGAAAGAAAGGATCACATTATACCCGACGATAATTTCGTCGCACCACCCGTGTCCCATACACGCTCTCACTTTGGCATCGTAAGCAAATACATTAGACCGTATTCAATTACGAGACGAGACTGACTAGTCAGGGGAAAGACAGTCGGTATTATCTTTGGCACCATCCTTGCCATCTCGCTCCTCGTGGCCGGATTTTTCGCGATTCAGACCGTGCGACGCAAGAGAAGCAAACGACGTCGATGGCTCTATCAGCTGCACCAGGACACGGTGCCCTTGTCAGAATTCGCGCCCGAGTCGAATTTCGCACAGACCGTGCGGCACGCGAGTACACTCGATGCATTATGAACGCTACACGAATAATAAAAATAAAGAGAAAAATGGAAGCATAAAAGAGGAATGATGATGATGATGATAATGTTGAACAGCACACTTTTATTATAAGCGAGAAACAGTTCTGAGCGATTCAAGAAAAGAGAACAGGATGTTAGAAGCGTGTCATACATCACATAGGTTGCGTAGATACATACTATTTCTTCTTGGAGACACCGACGGTGCGACCGCGACGGCCGGTAGTCTTGGTGTGCTGACCACGGACACGGAGACCCCAGAAGTGACGGAGACCACGGTGAGCGCGGATCTTCTTCAGGCGCTCGAGATCCTCACGGAGCTTGGTGTCGAGCTGGTTGGAGATGGCCTGGAAGTACTTGCCATCAACGATATCCTTCTGTCTGTTAAGGAACCAGTTGGGGATCTTGTACTGCTGGGGGTTCTGCAGAATAGTCACAATGCGCTCAAGATCCTCGTTGGTGCACTCGCCGGCTCTGTCAATTCAATTCAATTCAATGCCTCGTTAATCCCTGCCATTCTTATCAGACTTTTCAGCTAAAACGCACCTCTTGTTGAGATCGACATCGGCCTTCTTGCAGGCAATGTTGGCGAAACGGCGACCAACACCCTTGACGGAGGTCAGGGCAATGGTGATCTTGTCCTTGCCGTCGACGTTGGTGTTGAGCAGACGGATGATGTGCTGGAATTGGTTCTTCTCGGGAACGGCCAAAGACTACAAGACAAAGCACAATACATTACAGTGAGCATGCCAATTCCCCAATGAACCCCCCTCCCCCACTGCCATGCCAACGCCCCGATGGAGGAATCGCAAGGGACGCCATTCTGGACAACTGGACAGCTCCCGTGTCATCCATCTGTCCATCCATCCATCGAGCCCTCCATCTGTCCATCCGTTTCCGTGTCGTGCGTTCTCGTCCATCCCATGGTCTCATTATCGTTTGTATCCATACCATCTTTGCGCGAAAAAGGAAGGTTCAATCACTGCAGGCGGGGCTTCCCTATAGCGACCCAACCGCCCGCCCTGCCGCCGACGAATCATATTCCGCAAGCCACATTGTCCGCACACAATCATGCCCAATGCTCTTGTGTTCTATGCTCCTGGAGTTCTTTTTTTTTCTTTTATATATATACAAATGAGATGTGGATATACATATACATATATATATATATATTTAGATGTACATCTGCGGATATATACTGATGCATACTGATATTTGCAGTATACAAAAAGATATGGCTATGCTTGAGTGGATACTAGAATGGATTCGATCTCGGTGAATCACGCGGAGACGCGAAAGGGCTGTCTTTCTGAAAAGGAAGCATGTATGGACTATGGCTGTGACCCGCGAATGAGCTCGAGCTGGAGACGTCGGTTTTCTGTTCAATGACACCCGTCTCACTGGGCAGTTCGGTCGCATTTGAACCGGTATCTGTCAGTAACTCAGTCTGCGTGGGAGCGGAGGGCGAAGCTTCCCATGCATAGTATTCTCGGGTGTGGAAGGGCGAAGGTGCACCGTTAAGCAGAGCATGAATGTGCTGCATCCACAGGGTCAAGCAGCGTCGGTCGTTGATGTCCCACGCGTGCGGTAAATATGCTTCGGGGCTGACCTGATTCTCGGGTAGGACACGCGTTGTATCCATCAGAATATCCGGCGGCATGCCGTAGTCGTTCGAGTCAAACACAACACGACCTGCACAAAAGGAAAAGAGAGAGTATAAAAGCCTGATTCATACACGAAAGGCGAGGAACACTGCCACATACAAAACACGGGCTGGCTCATATAGCGATTGACCTTGAGGAGGAAACGATCGCAGTGGGTTGACACACGGTCACGGTCACCATGGTAAAATTCCGAAGAACCTTTCTGGACAATTTCACACGGCGCATTCTGCTCAAGGTGGGCAAGGGCTTCTTGCATGCGAAGGTAATTCGCCTCGTTGGCACGCGCCATTCGAAAGAGAGAAAAGCGGAGAGAAGGTGAAGACAAATAGCTTACTTTGGGAATATTTTCTGCTTAAAAAAAACAGCGGTGGACTATTGCTTAGCGCCATGTCGCGTCGATGGAGACAAGATTAAGCTGACGCACGGTGAGAATCACAAGGGCACACCACGGACGTACATAGGCATACGCTGGTGACACCTACAGGTTCCAAGCACGTACTGTATGTATGTTCCAAAATACAATTAGCTAGCTTAGATATAGCTCGGTATCTGGCCCGCCCCACGCAAATGATCGCTTTTGTAATGTGGGGGAGGCGTCTGCCCTACAGGAAAACTTGCATGACAGTCAAAAGTTTCAATGGAGTGGCAGTTTGCATGTGACACAGAGACCGAACCCACTTTCACATGGATTTTTACCCCACTATTTTCTAATGCAAACGCGAGTGGGAAAAAGATTACCGAAGCACGCCCAAATAGTGACAATCACATATGCATTGATTATTCTGCCCCGCAAATTATGACTCTCGCCCCCATGGCATACCGTTCACCTAAGTATGTCCAGCCATGTGTGTGGGGTACAGTGGCATCTTCTTACGATTAAGTTGGGTTACCTGATGAAAATGAGACCAATACACGATTTTTTGTGAACCCCGCCCAGAATAAAAAAGCTAAAGATCCCCTTCTTTTCATTCCTGCTCTTCCTTATTTCTTCAAAGAAAGCTATGACTATTCCCCTCAAGGACTCCACCGCGCCCAACGCGCAGGCTGCTATCGCTCGTCTCGAGCAGCTCAAGAGCCAGCTGAACCTGACCCCCTCTGCCATGTCCCTGCAGGCTCCCAAGGACATGGCCGAGGAGCGCGCTGCAGCTGACTTTAGCATCGACAAGCTTTCTCGCTTCTGGGCGGGTGGTGATGAGCAGTACGAGCGGAGGGTATAGATACTTTCACCTGTCACTGGGTAGTAGGCTCATATGTCCTCTAGGAAAAAGCTTACAACTACATCAAGACCGACCCTGAGCTCGTGGTGCAGCCCCCGCGCAACATTCTGGAGTTCACGCGTGACGAGTGGCGCGAATTGTACGTCTTTATCTTTGAGTAGTGTTTTGCTTGTTCTCATATACTTTTTTATATGATATCCTAGCTCAATGGGTCAGATCTACCGTATTGCGCAGATTGCCCAGAAGGAAGGCCGCGACTGGGCTTACGATGTCGGTATCGCCACCAACGTCTATTCTGAGAGTTTCTCGATGCGCTTCTTCGTCCACGATTCGCTTTTCCGCAACGTCGTCAAGATGCTTGGCAACAAGGAGCAACAGGCCCAGTGGTTGGATGATGTCGAGAACTTCCGCGTGTATGGCTGCTTTGCTATGGTAAGCTTTACATTTGAAAACGATTTGACACTTTTGCAAAAGAAGCTTTTAACACAATGTACATAGACCGAGCTCGGTCACAGTTCGGCTTTGCGAGATATTGAGACTGTGGCAACGTACGACCAGGCCACAGACGAATTTGTGATTGACTCGCCTACGGTGACGTCCACCAAGTGGTGGATTGGTGGTTCGGGTCAGACCTCGACCCACGCCGTCGTGATTTCGCAAACTGTCATCCACGGCAAGCACCGCGGTCATAACTGGTTCGTCGTCCAGCTGCGTGACAAGTTCAACGGCGAGCTTATGCCCGGTATCCGCATCGGTGACATCGGTAAGAAGGTGGGCCACGACGGTGTCGACAATGGCTGGATCCAGTTCCGCGGCGTCCGCGTCCCCCGTTCTCAGATGCTCCAAAAATGGGTCACCCTTGACCGCCAGGGCAACTACACGCCGGCGCCCAACCCGGCCGTCATGTACGCCACCCTCATTCCCGAGCGCCTGTCGCTCATCACCGTCACCACCCAAATGATCGGTCAGGCTATTACCATCGCGACCCGCTATGGTGTCGTCCGTCGCCAGGGCAACAAAAATCAACAGATCATGGACTATCAGTCGCATTATGCGGAGCTTTTGCCCGCCATCTCGTTCATGTACATGGTCAAGTCCGCTGCTTCGACGCTGGACCATCAGTTTAATATCCTGACCGGCGGTGGCGAGATGGACCCCATGGACTACCTCAACCATATGGGTGACATGCACGCCATCTCCGCCTGTCTCAAGGGCCTGACTGGCTGGGACAGCTCCGAGATCCTCGAGACCTGCCGTCGTGCTTGCGGTGGCCACGCCTACTCCGCCTACAACGGCATTGGCCAAATCATTGGCGACTGGGGCGTTATGACCACCGGCGGTGGTGACAACGTCGTCTTGCTTCAGCAGACCGCTCGCATTCTCATCTTCCGTCTTACCCAGAAGCTCGAGTCGGACGAATACCCCGAGCTCAAGTTCAAGAGTTCGACCCACTACCTGCTTCGCGCAAAAGAATACCTCGCCACTCCTCACTGGGATGTCCGTGATGTGAAGGCTGTCACCAAGGACCTGAAACTCATGGAAGACGCGCTGTTCGCTATCCTCGTTAAACGCGTAAGTCTGAACAAAATTTTAGATATACATGCAAAAGCTTACCGTCCATGGACGATAGCTCAACAGCATCCGCGAGGCGATGAACAAAGGCAAGACCCTGAACGACGTTCTGATGGATGCTGTCCGTGCGGGTGAGATGCACTGCGCTGCCTTCCTTTACTCGGATGCGGTCGAGAAGTTCGGCAACGCTCAGCCTGCGCCTGGCGTCGACCCCAGCGTGCACTCCATCATGCAGCGCATGACTATCCTCTGGGGTATGAAGGCTTTGCTTCGCTACAGCGACCAGGGCTTCAAGGAGAACTTCTTGTCCGCCGAGCAGGTCAAGGCGCTTGAGGAGCTTTTCCTCGAGGTAAGGAAACACAAAGGCGCTTTTATGTTTGTGCTCATTAATACGCGACAGACGTGCAAGGGCTTGCGTAAGCAAGTCATCGGCCTCACCGATTCCTTCGGCTTCCCCGACTTTGTTCTCAAGGCACCCATCGCCAAGTACGATGGTGATATTTACCAACGTAAGCTCCACACTTGATTCGCACCGTTTGCTTTTCTTTCTCTTTACTCACCGCAATTTGGTTTTACAGCCTACCTCGAGACACTTCTTCAGGCCCCCAACAGCGTTGGAAAGACGCCATACTTCGAAAAGTACATCAAGCCGCTCACTGAGCGCGTGGCTCCTAAATAAGCTCTTCCTTCGTTTCTGTATTATGTATCTTCCCTGTAAACCAATCCTAAACACGCATTCGTTGATTTGAGAGCGAAAGCATTTCTCATAATGAAATGATGTCTATGTACAAAACGGATAATTTTATCATATGTGCAAAGAGAAGCCTTTCTTATATCATCCCAAAGCCTTCGGCATTGCTGATACTCGTCAGCAACCGTTCCCGCAGTTTCTCCTTGCTGCTATATTCGCATAAGAGCAGGACATTGTAGCAAGTATGCGATGTGGGTAATCTGCTTTCAAAAGGGATGATCAATACACGCTTTCCAATTTTCCAGACCTGCGTTACCTATCCGAGTCGGCGCCATTCTTGGCAATGACGAATTGTAATTTACCGAGTCCACCGATAGGTGCCTAGTAAAATTCGTTTAGTCCAGGAATAAGAACCAATGCTGGACTCACTCGATCGGATCCAGTCGCGAAAAAGAGCAGTTTCTTTTTTTCGTCGTCTGAAAAATCATGCACGATCTCCCAAAAGTGTTTAATTATCGGTGAGTCCTTGCACCAGCCACCGTCGTAGACCGTGGCTGCTTCAAGAGCATAGAAATCTAGATGGGAACTTCCGCAAATGACTTGCTCTATTTCCTCGGGGCGGAAGATCTGAACCTTCGTTGAGTCTACATACGCCAAGGCGGTCCGGATTGCTTACATTGATAGCGTTGTCTTGGCAGAGCAGATCAAAGCCGCGCTGAAACGCATTATACTGCTTCTCGACGGAGCGGGTCAGGATGAATTGCACATACAGGTCCACAAATTCTACAGGCATTGTGAATAGCTGACTTTGTTTTCCTTCAGTTTTACCTCGACAATTGTCTTTTGTGAGCGGTATCGTGGAACCATCCGGCTTGAGATCAATAGAATAGATCTCGCCAACAGACTCAACATCGATCTGAAAGGTGCGTCCGATCGCGGCGAAATCCTCCTCATCCAACTGCAGTAAGTGCTCCAAACCATTGGCTAAGGAGGGGTCCAACTGTTGCAAGTCAGACAACCCAACTGGGATATCCATCAGCTTCTTGTAAAGCGCGAGTGGGAGATGTAAGTCGAGTATCACCGAGTTGTAAACGGCAAGACCCAACAATAACCCAGCCAGGCCAAACTCGCCTTCGTGGAAATGGACATCTGATGGATCGGGCGAAAACCAGTAGATACGTGACTCTTCATTCATACGAAACATGCCTAGGATACAATAGAAATCAACACTTGGTGGATGCCAACCTCCTGTTACGTACCGTAATTGGGGTCAAAGAGTTCGCGTATTAAAAGCTGAAAGAATTCTTTTTGGACACCACCTTCGTCAACGCCTTCTTCTCCTACGAATTGGACACGTAGCTGCTTTTTGAGATCGTGGATCGATTTGCGTTCGAGCTGGAGGAGTGTATCGTGCACGATCCGGTCGCGCCGAATATTCAGGATCAGATAGGGACTGTTGACGCCTTCAAACAAGGCACGAAAAAAGGCGTCTTGCAGCTCGTGTCGCATCTGAAAGACGCTCTCGACTTTTAATATGTCTGCCTTGACAGCCGGATTCAATATAAAAGGGTAATCACAGAAAGAGAATTTGCTAAAAGCAAGTATCAGCTGAATATACTTCTTACAACGCTTATTTGTGTACCCTTTCGCTTCCTTATAATTTGGAAAGTCGACCTTGATCTCCAGGGTATCATTAATCGCTTCGTCGTAGAACTGGGTAAAGTGGATATAGTCGTATTTTTCGTTGGCGCGGTCTGCGGTTTTGCGTGTGTAAGAGACGATGTAGAAATTCTTTACAGTCTAAAACTTACAGAGCATGGCCATGCATTTCGTGGCGTTGATTACCACCTCATCCTGGTGTGGAGAGACCGGTTTCTTTAATCTGCCCGCAGGATAGAGCTGTTTGCGAATCGACTGGTGTAAGCGGTCGAGCAGACCCTGAAAGTGTGCTTTGGTGGTTATTAGGTCCTCGTGCTCTACAAGATACTGCAACAGCTGGTCTTGCAGTGCATCTGGAAAAGAGGCGATCAACTCCCACACATCTGCAACAAGGTTGTCCTCTTTATCCAGGTCCAGCAAGCGAGGACACTGTATTGGGCAGTCAGCGCACTAGCCAAAACGTGTAAAGAACTTACTTGGAATAAAATGACCACAGCGTTCAAAAGTTCAGCAGTTGCCTCCTCGTTGCTACGAACATGGAATGAAATGGCTCCTTTCAAAGCGTCCAATAGTACTTTGTCTAGGCTTTCAGGGACCTAAGAGAGTGAGTGGCGGTCAGTTGAGAGAGACAGCAATGCAAAAATAGCCAAGCAATCCACCTCGTCCTGAATGATATTGAAGGCTTCTTGTGCTTGAGCCCGATCGACAGGGCAAGAGCCTGGCTTGGGATTTTTCTGTCAGGTACAAAGCATGAGTGATCCACGCTGCGGAATCGTTCCGGATTACCATCTGGAAGCTGCACTTGAGAAAGTGTATGTTGCCAAATGTGAGGGTGAGTCTTTCTTTGAGAGGCTCCCAATTGCCAGAGGTTTGGCACATGGCCTGAAGGCGACGAATGGTATCAACACTCAGATAAGCTGTTGTGCGCTCATGAGGATCGTCGGTAATGTCGTCGTCGCAGGACATTGTGCAGTTGTTACTTGTCATTCAAAAGGGAAAGATGTCCGAAACGGGCAAAAATCGATTTCAGCTAGTTTTTGGTTGGCTGCATGAAATCCTTCCTCATTGGATACTTTGGTTCCTTGAGCAACACACACACACACACACCTGAACACATCGAACACACTTTTAAATGACTGTCTATGGGAACTTGGTCCATATTGTACAAGATAAAAGAATAGGCGCAAGCGACATGAAGAGGGAAAAACTACGAGTAAAATACAATAAGAGTGGAAATAGGGACTAATGCAAAAGAAAAGAGAGTGAGAGAAGGAGGATAAATGGTGATAGAGGACGGGAGACCGATTACAACTGCTTGGCAGCACGGATCTCCTTGGCCTTCTTTTTGGGATCGGCAAGGGCATACCAAATGATGGTACCCATACCAATCAAAGCAGCAATAATACAGGCAGCCATGGCGCCCTTGCCTCTGGGGAGGAAACCGTCGTAGATAAGCGTCACGGGGCCCGGTGCGCCCGAGAGATCCAGTCCCTCCTTGCCGGCACCGTTACCTGTGGCAGGAATACCACCCGCCGTACACAGGTCCTTCATCTCCTGGGGAAACGCCATACGTTGCTGGGCGACGTCAGGTGCTTCGATCAGCGTGACAGCCAGACCGGACTCCAAATGCCACTCAACGTGACAATGGAAGAACCAGGCGCCGGGGTTGTCGGCACGGAAACGGACGATTGTGAACGACTCGGCAGGCACAACGACTGTATCACGACGGATCGGGTTGTCAATGTACCACTGGATGCTGCTTGAGTTGGTTTCTTCCGAGTAGACACCGTCACCACGTGCGATAACTTGGAAGACGTGACCGTGCAAATGGACTATCGACAAAGAATTAGGCAAGCTACTTTCAGAGCATGTAATCAAAACTCTTACAGGGATGCTTGCCGCTATCCAGATTGTTGATCTGGAGTTCAACCATGTCCAGATGGTTCAGGACGTACGCACGCGTCTGGGGACCGTATACTTCATAATTGGTCGAAAGGTTGCCCATCGACATCATGGTGTTGAAGGTGGGAATGTTAGGCGAGAGGTATGGCAGGTCGTTGAAAAAGCCACGGTTGATACCGTCGGTCATGACATCAAAGTTGAAGGTGAGGTTGAGACGATGGTCGGGCTCGACAGCGGCCTCGGGCACGTAGCTCTTTAAGACAATATCATCAAAGTCGGAGTCCATGCCAATGTTGTTGGACGGAGCAAAGTTCGAGTGCGACTTGTCGTAGTAGAGGATCTGTGTTACGTCTGTTCAAAGACTATTTAACCTCTGTACGTTTGTTTTACACCGTGGGCTCTTACTTGTCACAAGGTCATCGGGAATGGTGTCGAACATATCGGTGTCCATGTCCATATGCATGTAGTAATTGGTGTCCGTCGTGTTCTTTGCCGTCACCAAGACAGAGACACGCTGGGCAGCAGCAAGGTAGACGCTCGAGACAGTTTGGCGCACGGTATCGATCTGATTTCTTGATAAGCGTAAATTCAAACATGCCAACGGTAGAAACTTACACCATCCACTTCGATAATATCCAAATCGTGACCGTCAATGCTGAAATACATCATGGAGAAGCCAGAGACGTTGATCAAGCGGAGACGATATGTCTTGCCCGGCTCAAAAGTTAAGCTCGCGTTCGCATTGTCCATCATGAAACCGGATTGAGGCACCTATCATTCTTTGGTAAGTAGTAGAACTAGCGTGCTTCGTAGTACTTACAGGCTCAGCGCCGGTCGGGTTATTTTCGTTCAAGAAAACAGCAAGACCTTCGTTGCTTGAAGCATGGTACCAGTCTATAGGGATCAGGCGTCAATGTGTGTAAGAATCGATCGGAGTCTCATACGTACCACACATCTTGACCACGAATTCCTCGTCATATTGATACACCTCGTTAGGGTTCTTCAGGATAAGGGCGGATCGGAGGCCGTCCATATATTGACCCTTGAAGTGACTGTGGATCCAGTAAGTGCCGTGCTGGGTAATGTTGAACTCATAAGTGAAGTCGTATCCGGCGGGGATGGGGCTTTGAAAAGCATGAGAAAAAAATTGAGGGCGCGTTTTAAAAAAGATATGGATATCCTTCTTTTCGTTCTTTTTTCCTTACCATTGCGTGACCCAAGTCGGACCATCCATGTAGTTGGTGTTGTTTTGAAACATGCCGTGGGCGTGGAGGGCGGTAGGCACATCGAGACCGTTGTGGGTGTGGATGACGAGGGTGTCGTTCTTGCTCACGTAAATATCCGGCGGACTGGGCAAAGAAAATTTAGAAAAAAAAATTGTTTAGGACAGGGTTGAGGTGCAAATCCAAAGCTGAATAAAAAACTTACGGCCAGGTACCGTTGACGCCAAGTACTTCACGCTCATGCATACCATCCGGGTTGGCAGTCGCGGTTGTGATGTTCCACCAGAGCTCAACACGAGCAGCCGATGCTACATGACAGCCAAGGGCGGCAAGGCCAAAGAGTCCAAAGGAAGGACGCATTTTGGCAACAATGATAAAGTGAAAAAAGAAAATGAAATGCAAGCCGTACTTCTTGTTCCGCGGTCAACTTATTTATTCCCTTTTTTCTCTATGAGGAAAAAAAAGCAGCCCCGACTTTGCGTCGAGTATTTGCGTTTTAGAGATCACTGATGACACTGCCTGGGGGGAGGGATGGTGGAACCTTTATCTGATGGATTTAGAAAAAAAAATCTTGGAAAGGCAAGTCCGCACTCAGGTCATACTACATGCTCTGAGTAAGAAATCTGATAAAACACCTTATCCTAGATTTGTACATTTTGAAGGAACGCGTCCACTTAGAGAAGTAAGAACTCGACCGCGGCTTACCAGCGACAGCTATGTGGAAATTCTGCCGGACCTATCTGATTGTATGACCATAGGATCAGATTGCAGGGTCCTCTATCGGCTGGTTATTCTAAGCAATCGGACACAACTTCATTGAAAACTGTCGCATATCGATTATAAAAAATTGAACACTTGTCTTTGCGTTGGACCGCGTACCTGTCTTTCCACAACTCCGTCGCGTTTTTTCTTTTTACTATATCAAGGGATAATTCGTCCTTGACCTTCTTTTTTTCTTTCTTTGTACCTTTTCGGAGCGCTACAGTGGTGCAAGCATGGCTCAGGATCTATTCAACGTTCCAATCTTCTTCATTGTCTTCCGTGAGACAACAGAAGCATCCATCATCGTTTCCGTCTTGCTGTCCTTCTTGGCCAAGGTCTTTGACAAAGGAACGCCTACTTACAAACGTCTCCGAAATCAAGTATGGTTCGGTAGTGGGCTCGGTCTCTTCATTTGTCTTTGTATTGGTGCTGCTTTCATCGCTGTATGGTACACGGTGCTGAACGATCTCTGGGGTAACTCGGAAGACATCTGGGAAGGTGTCTTCTCGCTTATTGCTACGCTGATGATTACCGTCATGGGCCTTGCTATGCTGCGAACGGAACGTATGCAAGATAAGTGGAAGTTCAAGCTCGCCAAGGCCATGGAGGCCAAGACGATGGAGAAGAAGACACTTAGCGCACGCATGCAAAAGTACGCTTTCTTTCTGCTGCCATTCATCACCGTGCTCCGTGAAGGTCTTGAGGCCGTTGTCTTCGTCGGTGGTGTAAGTGAAATAGAATGACTTATCATTGATCTAAGCTAACAGGTTTTGATTTAACAGGTTTCTCTCGACGTCCAAGCCAAGTCTATCCCAATTGCGACCATTATGGGCTTCATTTGCGGCTGTCTTGTCGGTTTCCTGATCTATCGTGGTGGTCATATGATTGCCCTGCGCTGGTTCTTTATTTTCTCGACAATCATCCTCTACCTTGTGGCTGCTGGTCTCATGTCCAAGGCGGTCGGTTACTTTGAGCAGAACGCCTGGAACAACGTCATCGGTGGAGAACCCTCTGGTGTGATCTCCTACAGATATTCGACTTCCATCTGGCACGTCTCCTGGGGTGACCCGGAACTGCAGACTTCCACCAACGGTGGCTGGTAAAGTCGTGACTTATTTACGTTCGCTGGTTTCTCGATACTCATATGGCATGTAATTTCAGGATGATTTTCAACGCTATTCTCGGCTGGAACAACACCGCGACCTATGGTTCGATCATTAGCTACTGTCTGTACTGGATTGCGGTAGCACTTGCCCTCGTCTACATGTGGTTCAGAGACCGAAAGGCCGCGATCTTGAAGGCCGAGCGCGGTGAGACCGATGAGGATGCCGATTTGGCTTTGGAGCAAGCCAAGCAATACGTCGACCAGGAGGCCGGTGGCTTTGTCCGAGCAGATGATATCGAAAAGAACCATAATGATATCCAGGAAGAGATTCAAGTTGAATCGGGCAAGGACGTCGCCACAACCAAGGCCTAAAAAAACCGCGCTCAAGTTAATTGATATTAAAGTAACTCGATACGTATTTTCATTATCATCTCCTGTATATATGGATGTCATCCTTATTTTTCACCCTTCAAATGTTTTTTGACACCTATCAACTTTATCCTCTCCACTCTATTTTCCTATATTATTCTTAGCTGCATCTTTGTTGTAATACTATGTCTACATCTTTTACTCTGCATGATGTTGCCTTCTCCCCCTGCTTTTAGCGTCTATTGTGTTCCATCTCTTTGGTTTGTATCATGGTGTTTCAGCAACCCAAAGCCCAATTGCATTGTAGACTAAACATAAATGCTCTAATTCAATCCGTATCCCAGGATTATAATGCGTCTGTACCATATTTTGTGAAAACAATACTGCAGTGTGCTCACTTTTACTTTATTTTACTATACTTCTGCTGCAACTTACTGGAGTCCACTTACTTGTTACCTACTTAACTTGTGAAAAATTTTCAACCGGTCTGCATGCTCATTATTCTTCAGGTGTATCTGATTTCGGCTGTCCCGAGAATTTGAGTTGCTCTGATCTGATCGTCGGGAGAAGGGGGGAGCGGGTTCACCCAAAATTGCCCAAAAAGAGATAGATCAGTACACAGAGTAACAGTGGTTAAAAATCAGATAAGACCTTACCGTAATTTCACCATAGTCTGCACATGCACCATATTGTATATTTTTTCCATTCTCTCTAATTTTTCAATATAGTAGCCGGATCATTAAACATTTGATGCCATCTCTGTTGAACATTACACGAACTCCTTGAGCCAGAGGGTCCAAGCGTTACAAAAAATAGTCGCCGCTTCATGCTTTCGGCAGGAGGATTCTCTTAGAGCAAAACGCGCGGGCCTGTCGCCGAGAAGCTTCATCAGATTCATGCCTAATGTAATCTACCACGCGACAAAAATGATCGGATCATAGTACTACATACTTCATCACCCCGCGCCTCTGTGGATCTCTTTCGAACGTCAGGAATTTCTTTTGTTTTTCCGCACATCAAGAAGTGAGCTGTGTATCAGCACATAGAAAATGAATGCGTTGATATGTGTGCATGTTGTTTTGGCCATGACACGACGGATGGCTCATAGAATATAAATTGCTTATACGTATTACCCACATGCTCGCCCAGTGTCTCGTCTACCCTAATCCCCGGTTTGCGATGGTGCGTGTGTCCCCAGATGATGCATTCACGGCACAGTAGGAGAGTTGCGTTTCACAGCAGAAGGATCAAGTAAGCGTACAGCCGCGAATGAACATCGTACAAGCCACATTGAAGATCGGTAGATGGATATCCCAAAAAACCACAAGACTACATCCCCGACTACATTATCAAGATCGCTGTACGTAAACGATCGCAATAACCTTTCTACAACTTCCTACTACTTGAGAGCAGACGTTCTCATCCGATGCTTTGACACACAAGACCCGCATTGTAAATGTTTACCCGTTACCATCATACTTTGTCCCTCCTTAGACATACCCACCCCATCCGGATTAGTCGATTATTTGGATTATACATGGCGCATGATAACCGCCAAAAACTCCTATTGTACTTTAACTTCGACATAATATTAAGCTTCCCTCAATTTTCATCACTACCCATCGACAAATCGACAAACGTGGTGATGATCTTTGCTGCCAAATCATCATTATACAGCGACGAGCTGATTAGATCGGCATGAATCGCAAATTTTGTAAATGAGTGCAACGCCCAGCTCTATAGAACATGGGAAGTGTGTTTTGCCCGATGATTTGCGTCCCCGTCTTCTGCTCGTCTTCAGTTACACCAACGGCGAAATCAGCTGATTTGACCGGACCGATTCTGAAACGCATGTGGGCAGCTGGAGAAGAACCTCTAGAACTTTAGTTTCTGTTGGAGTTATACCTCGTCGTTGTTGATCATGTGAAAGAAAGGTGTTCAGAGTAACAGTCAGTCCAGTATGAAGTAATATATTGTTCACCATGTTTCTTTTGTCTCCCTGCCTATTCGCTTTCCTGTAGTAGGCGGTCGGGTGTACCGACTGTATTAGTGTTGCCGAGGCTACGCAGATATGTATCTGAGGCTCGCTTTTCTCGTTACTCAGACACGTAAATAACTACCATGTATATGCACAAATTAATATTTATACAAGTATGCGACAACGGAAATGCAGCATTCTATGCGGATTCAGCCTTTCGTAGGACTGAATCTTCATGACTAATACGGACACGTAAATTGAGAGCGCTGAATAAATCTATTGCTGCTGAAGCGAGTTCATATGTCTCGGGTGCAGTTAGTGCCAAAGCCTTACAAGAGAAAGCTTCACCTTTGTGTACGTAGCCGACAGACAGGGCAGTAGAGCATTTGTTTTAGCATTGGCGAAATCTAATAATCACATCTTGCAACCAATAATGTTAGAGAAAATATAATAGGTGAAAATTGCTCACCGCATCTATTTACAAGTTTCCAATGTGGGTGATTGTATGATACATTTTCTGCTGTCCTGTTGCGACATTTTGGGACTTGCGGAGGTAGGCTTTTCTTTAGAATCATAGGAGTGACAAGGCAAGTTACTAAAGGAAGTAAGCAGTCAGTTATCGACTCCTGAGAAACATATCAGTATACTAGCATTTGAAACTTTCTGGGGTGTATTACAGTCAGATACGTGTATTCTGTAGCGATGAACGGAAAGACTCGAGCACAAAATGCAGATCTGAATTATCTCTTTCTAGGGAATCTCAACACCACCAGATATTGAGTACGTACTTCACAATTCAAATTTAAGAAATATCAAAGAAAGGGGTGTGTGTGCAATATACTGGAATTACTACCTCTACAAAATGATTAAATCATACCAGCACTCTGAAATAGAGCCATGCACGGTGCACTGGTCTGAGAAAGGAGCGGATAGGACAGGGTATCATTCAATTGCCCAAAATCCAGGTCATGAAGGAGCTATACCGATATAATTGAAAATCTCTGAAACCACCACTTGGTCTCGTCCTTATCGCAAAATAAAGATGGTGAATATATGTAATAAATATTTCATCTTGGCGGTAGTAGAATCAGTCTAATGATATTATATGACTGTCGGGGCGGTGGTACACATCAACTCTATAACTGTGTACAGAGAGCAATAGGAAAAATTGAGCACTAGTACACATACCAACATAAATGCGCATGTTGATACTTACTACCGTACATTCTTTTCTTCTTCTTGTTTTGCATGGATGAAACATACCTCGAGTGTAGCCGCATAAGAACGATACATAGGGCTCAATATCAATGTATATTATCATCATTCACTATAACTCATTCTTCCACTATGTTTTATAATCGCATACACCTTCTTCATTCTTTATTAAAGCCATGATATAATAACACACCTTTTTATTTCTTTGTACGCATAAAGCACGCAGCGCGATTTGTCCAAATGTATTGTAATAGCTGCTCATTTAGTTTGACAGGTCGCTGCTCGTAGGTCTCGTGAGCTAAGTGCTACTCATTTCATGGCATGAAATGCTTTTTCACTGCCCATTTGAAATCCCCTCATTTAGTATGTAAGATTGGTTGTACAACCTACTTAATCATCTCATAAAGCCGGCAGCTTTTTTTTTTTTTTTTGATAACCGGACGTGCAGAAGAACAACAAATCTCAGTATACGAGCACCCGAAAATCAAAGCAGGCATTACTTTATAGACTGGTGTTGAAAGCTTTCACCCAAGATGCTGAATATGAAATAAATCGCAAATATGCATAACAGATGCCTAAAGGTGGCAGGTCACCATGATTAATGGGTTATGCAGTGCAGTGGCACAAAGCAGCGGGGCTCATCGGTGGCGTCACGTAGGACATGGATCACAATTCACTTTGGAGAGGGGATGATCCACGAAGCTGCAGTCAAACGCATATAGGTCTTCTCGTCAAATAGCATGAGTCATGTGGATCAGTAGATCCTGTGAAGCTGCTACTGCTTGATGGAAGATATAACGTACCAATATTAATATATACTCGCACTATGGAGCATGTGGCAGTACCATGAAGTGTGGAAAACTGCACACGCGTCAAATCCGCGTGCAATTCAGTAAGAAATCTATCCCATTTGAAAAAGAAATCCCGCACGTGTAACCTCAATCCCTTAGCTCAAGACTTTTTTCTTAAAATAGATGCCTCAAGAGCTATTTCTTTGGCAACTCGAATTATGGATTTTTTTCAAATTGATTTACTCCTGTATTTCAATATTTTTATCATCCTGGGAGCAAGAAAATGTTAGAAAGGAAGAAGTTGACTTCAGTTGTATGACAGGATAAAGATGTGCAGAAAATAATGAAATTCATTTCGGGTGACGATCTTCGTTACACAGATTGCACAGCCAGTCTGACGACCCGGTTCGCGGTGAAGTGATATGAAAATTTATAATCCAGGGAGGAACAGTAAATGATGCCGCTACAATCATCGTGAAAAACACTCGCGGATAGGGCAATTAAAGACATGAAAAGTGGACAATGAAGGCCAGTGGTATCCCTCCCTGAACCCGCGCAAAAGCAATAAGAGTGTGATACAAACGGCAAAGTGGAGGACTAGTTTTGACCTCTTTTAGATGGCGACCGCGTTCCCGATTTCAGAAATAAGCAAAGGCAGTGTGCGAGCAGAGTAGCATTTTAATAACTGTGATTCAATTCGGGTGGTTGTCTTGCCTTGCGAAGAAACCAAGAAAGTAAGCTTTTTTTTTTACTCACCATTTCCCTTCGTTCTTTTTCCTTTTCTTCTTCTACGAATCTTCCTGTGTATTTTTAATACTCCAGTCCTTTCATTTATCCCCTTCACTTCCTAACCGACGACGAACCGACGTTGACGACGCCGACGACGACGACTTCATTCTACATATTCACCCGATGACGTCCACCTTAGCAAAGTCCGCGCGCGCACGGCGATCACATTCCCTTTTATTTCGTTATTTATTAGCCTTTATTGTTATTTCACTCGTATTCAGCGTTGCGCAAGCAGGTAACAATTCATTCTCTCTGACGTTCCCACGAGCGAACTTCTGATATGGAAAAATGACAACAGCCAAAACTACACAAGATGACCGCACTGTATCTTTAGCCGGCCATGTTGTCGCTCTGCGAAAACGTGGACCTGGTGGTGACGCTGGAGGTCCCGGCGCTGGTGGCGGTGGTGAAGGCCCAGGTGGAGGTGCCGGAAGTGGAGGTGCTGGCAGTGAAGGCCCAGGTGGCGGAAGCGCAGGCGGCCCATCTTCTGGAGATGTTGGTGGTACGTGACCTTCATTTGCAGACACGAAAAAAAAAATTTGACTCATGAATTTATCTAGCCGACAAGGGCGGTGGCAACGAGGGTGCCGGCAATCAAGGCGGTAGCAGTGCAGGTGACGCCGGTAGCGGTAATTCCGGATCCTCCTCGCCTTTGGGTGGTGACAAGGGATCCAGTAATGATGCTTCCTCTGCGGCTGACAAAGGAAACGGTCCTGCATCCGACTCGCACGATAGCGCCAGTAACGGCGGCAACCACGACGCATCTGGCAACAAGAGCGGTCCTGACAGCAGCGGCCCTGACAGCAGCAGCAGCAGCAGCAGCAGCAACGATGGTGCCTCCGCTCCAGCTGACAAAGGAAACGGTCCTGCATCCGATTCGCACGATAGCGCCAGTAACAGCGGCAACCACGACGCATCCGGCAACGACAAGAGCGGTCCTGACAGCAGCAGCAGCAGCAGCAGCAACGATGGTGCCTCCGCTCCAGCTGACAAAGGAAATGGTCCTGCATCCGACAAGGCGAACGAAAGCAGCAACGGCGATGCCACCGGTGCCGACAAAGGCAATGGCAACCACGACGCGTCCGGCAACGGCAACAGTGCCCATGATAGCAGCAACGACTCATCTGCTGCAACTGACAAGGGCAATGGCCCTGCGTCCGATGCCAGTGATAATGCGCACGATAGCAGTAGCGGCGATGCCAGTGGCGCTGAAAAAGGCAACGGCAACCATGACCAGACCGGCAACGGCAACGCGCACGACAGTGCAGATTCGACCGATTCTGGGAAAGGGAACGGCAACGGCCAGGGCAACGATGGCAAAAACACGAACGCTGGTAACGACGGCGAAAACGCTGGCAACAACGATGGCCAAGGCAACAGTGGCAAAGATCACTATGGCAACGGCAACCACGGCGGACCGACGGACAACGCAGATGCGAGCCCGTCTGACAATGGTCATGATCATGGCCACGGTCAAGGCAACAACGGCAAAAATCACGATGGCTATGGCAACAACGGCGAACCGACGGACAGTGCAGACGCGACGCCATCCGACGATACCGGCTACGGTCACGGACATGGCCAGCACAGCAAGAGCGATGGCTACGGCGACCCGACAGACAGCGCTGATTCTAGCGCGACCGAAACAGGGCCTTCTCATGATCATGGCCACGGAGGTGCGACTGAAACCGAGACGTACTCGTCGACATGGTCATATCATTGGGGAAGCAGCTCTGAGAGCACGTATGGCCCATCCGCTTCGGACTCTGAGGCTGTGAGCTCGGCAGCCGACCCTACCACGGCGCCTAGTGATGAAGCCTCGTCCACGACTTCATTCTCGTTCTCGTATACGCCCACCAATTGGAACAGCGACTCTTCTGACCCATCCTCTTCGATTCCATCAACCGCTGTGCCCACAACCGCAGGATCCTCAAGCGTGCCTTCGACGGCCGTGCCCACGACAGCCATACCTACGACCGCTGCGCCGTCTTCGAGCGACGACCTCAACAGTTCGGGAGCAGGTGTGATGACTGCGTCTGCCGAGTCTTCGGCCGAGTCGAGTCAAGAAGAGTCCTCGTCGTCGTCAGATGCTGCTTCTTCCGACGCTGCTTCTTCCGACGCTGCTTCTTCCGACGCTGCTTCGTCCGAGACGAGCTCGACGTCAGATGCCAACAAGGTCGCCGCAGCGATTCCTACGAGCGAGTCGTCGAGCACGACCGATGGTCCGACCACGACAGACTCACCTACCTCAGCCACGCCTGATCCCACCACCACCAGTACCACGACGGACGACGCAAGCATGAAGGCACAAGAAATGACGTCGAGCGAAGACGATAACACCGCCACTAGCCCCACGAGCCACTCGTTCTCTGTGACGTCGTCGACCGCGACGCCTTCGCTGGTCCTCGGCCAAAGTGAATGCGCAAGCGACCCTAACGCAGTGAACGGCAAGTGTACATCCGACTACTTCTGTAATGCCGCGACCGACAAGTGCGTCAAGCTGCTCGCGAACGGCGCGTTCTGCTACGAAGACTTCCAGTGCGAGTCTGCGTACTGTGGCAGCAACAACCAGTGTGCGGACCCGCCCCAGAACTCGAACAGCAACATGTCCGGTGGCCAGATTGCCGGCGCTGTGCTTGGCTCGATTGCCGGTGCATTCCTGCTCCTGTTTGCGCTCTTCTTTTTGCGGCGTCGCAGCCAGGCTGCGCGTCGGCGTGCGGCGCGCATGCAACAGCAGCAGCAATTCCGGGATCTCGTGAATTCGGAAGCAGGCTACGCGGATGCGGCTATTGCAGGAGGGGCAGGAGCAGCAGCGGGCGCAGGCGCTGCGGGGGCTGCCATGGCAGAAAATGAAGGACGCACGTCGGGAATGGCTGCGCGCATGTCAAAGTACAACTTCTTGGCGCAAGTCCTCGGACCTTCCTCAGGAGGACCGCCCGCCTTGTCCGACTCGCCGCCGATGGTGGGCCAGACCGGCGACCGTGCTTCGATCTCTCCGCCCCCGTCCGTCCACGCACCGTACAGCGACAACCCTCGGCAGGCGACGCAGAGCGAGCTCTATGCTGCAGGCACAGCTGCGATCGGGGCGGCTGCGCTAGCCCCCCACGAGAACCAGCACCCTGCGTCATACGACTACACATCCTACCCTGCTGCTGGTGCTGACAACACTGGGTATGGCATGACGCGCGAGTCTGGGGTGACGATCCCGCCCGAGAACATGCCTGTGCCCTTCGACCCTCGACCCGAGTACAACCGCCACCAGTCGTACCTGCCCCAGCTGAATCCGACCCCTGTGCCAGTCGATGGGGCTGACCACAACCCTTTCCGCGCAGGCGCTCAGGATCCGGCATCCTACGCAGCTGGCCCCAACGCGTACAACCAAGCGCCGCAACAACAGCAGCAGCAGCAGCAAGCCGGCACTAGATATGACTATTTCTGAAATAATTTACTATTTGATATACATACTCCATGATTCCACACGTATTATTTTTATTAGCGTCTTGATTTGGGTCGACCTGTCTTAAAATAGTAACAGCCCAGTGTAAAAGAAATAAGGGACCGGGCCTTTTTTGTCAATCCGCATAATCACATCCTCATTTGAAACGAGGCCATAACAGAACAAGCCCGCTTACAGTAAGGCTTGGCTTGGCTTTGCCTTGCCTTTTCGTATTCTCAACCTCCCCCCCTCGGCAAAACCCCCAAAAAGAGACCCTGTTTTCGTCTTTCGCTCGCTCTTCTTCTCTTCCGTTTTCACTTTCTACCCTCACCCCCTCGCCTTCCTCTCTCTTTCTCTCTTTCTCTTTCTCTTTCGTTTCTCTCATCACCATGAGCGATGCTTCCAATTCCACAGTCGATCCTTTCGGCAGTGACCCCACCAACGCCCACGGCGGACTTTACAAGGCTATTGGCCTGAGCTTGGCTGTCGCCTCTGGTGCGTTTGATCACTCCCTTCAAACAACACCCCACCCCCGAAAAAAGAACGAAAGCTAGACTGCCAAAGGGCCTCTTTGCTCACTCCACCCGTCCTTTAGGCTTGTTTATCGGAAGCAGCTTTGTCTTCAAAAAGAAAGGCCTGATAGAATCCATGGGCAGATCAGGTACGGTATCGTGCATAAGGGAGATGCGATGGGACAGATCAGGTCACAGCCCTCTGACACTCCGTCTGTCTGTTTTCTTTTTTGCAGGATGCGAAGCAGGCGAAGGTTATGCATACTTGAAGTCATTCATGTGGTGGTCAGGGATGATCCTCAGTAAGTGTGATAGACCGTCTACCTCCACGTCTGGACCGATCACTGATTCTTTTTCTTTCTTTCTTTCTTTCTTTCTAAATCACAGTGATCGTGGGCGAGTAAGTATCACAGAAAATACAAGGTTTTGGGGACAATGGCTGACGATTTGATTTGTTATTATATTATTATTATTATTGTAATCTAGGCTTTGTAACTTTGTTGCATACTCATTTGCAGCTGCCATTCTTGTCACACCGCTCGGCGCCCTAAGCGTCGTCATCAGCGCCGTCCTCTCCTCCATCTTCCTCAAAGAACGTCTCAGCTTCCAGGGCAAGATGGGTTGCTTACAGTGCATCTTTGGCGCGGTCATTATCGTCTTGCACGCCCCAGAGGAAGGTGCCTCTGACACCTCGATCGACACTTTTAAACGCCTCATGCTCTCCGTCGGTACGTTAATTGTTTTTCCTCTTTTGTGATCTCTCTCGTTGATCAGTGGAACTGACTTTTTTTTTTATCTTTAATTTCAACGACTTTTCCTTAAAAAAAATTTCAGGCTTCTTGGTCTATGCGGGTATCGCCGTCGTCGTCTCCCTCTTTCTCGTCTTTTACTGTGGCCCGCGATGGGGTAAAAAGAACATGCTGGTGTATATCGGCGTATGCTCCTGGATCGGCTCGCTCTCGGTCGTGTTTACACAAGGTCTTGGCGCAGCGATCGTGCACTCTATCACCATCAGCAACCAATTTACCAATTGGTTCCTCTACCTCGTGCTTGTACTGACCGCTGTCACCCTCATCATTGAGATCGTCTATCTCAACAAAGCTCTCAACCTTTTCAACACCGCCCTCGTCACGCCCACCTATTATGTCTTGTTCACGACCCTCACCATTGTCAGCTCCATCGTCCTCTACCGCGGCTTTGACGCCTCACCGGTCGACATTGTGTCGTGTGTCTTTGGCTTCCTGGTCATTTGTTCCGGCGTCGCTCTTCTTCACAACTCGCGCAGTGATGCCTCCGTCGACGACACCAGCAGCGTCGACAGTCGCCGTCGTCGAAGCGTGCTCCAGATGTTTGAGAATGAAAAGATGATGTGTGAGGACCAGGAAAGTGTGGGTACGCGTGATCCAGGCCCGGGCGACGTGCTCGCGCGTCCCTTCACTGGTACCAACCGCTACGCGGTCACCTCCCGCCGCAGCTTGACGCTCTCTCGCAGCTCAAGAACGTTTGACGAAATGTCAGAGAAAGGTAACGTATATCTACACAACAAAAAAAAAAAAGAGGTATAAGGTGTTCATTCTGTTTGGGTTGTTATGTTCGTATAGAACTCATGTCGCCCGTATCGCCCCTGCCACCGGACATGCGATCTGCGTCGTTTGAGATCCAACCGATCGACCCACCACCACCTTCGCGTCGCGCCCAGGCGGTGCTGGAGCCCTGGCACTCGCTGCGCAGCAGCTTCCGTCGACCCGATGCGCTCGACGAAGATGATGACCGAGCTGGACTTGTATCTCATCCTCACTAATGCATTCATCTCTCTATTCTCTTCCTTCCTCTCATTTCCTCATTCTCTTTTTGCATTCTCCTCCTTCTATCCTTCTTTTCTCCTTTCTTTCGAGATACCTTTGCATTTGTAATGTAATCCCACCCTTTGTTATTTATTCTCTTCCATTTGTATGAAAGCCTCACACAACCCGCAACTTTTTTTTAAACCAAAAAGACCCCTTTTTTTCCTTCGGACAACCTCCCCGCGTTTCCGTTGTTTGTAAATCACCCACTTTTTTGATCTGCATGCAGAAATGAAAAAAAAGTAATTTTTACATGTCCCTTCGAGACCCCAGTGGTTTCCATGATCACGCGTGATATGAGTGATCCCGAGGCACTCGTTCATACAAGAGAATGTGTGTGCTCGTCCTCTCGAGCATGCATATACTAAAGGATGCATGCTGCGTTCATACTATGCAGGATAAGTGCATAAAACACAATTTTTCCCAAATTTAGTATCCAGAGAGAGTGTCTGTGATGCACGAGGTTCATTCAACTCAGTTCAGTATAGCCAGCACATGACTTTTTTGTTGTTTCTAGGTGCGTATGCCAGAACACAGTTGGACGGCCTTCATGAAGACTCTGGGTCGTCTGGTTTGCCGAATCCGCGTATGGAACCCCGATAGCTGACACAGTCTGTGCCTTAACAGCACTCTTTCTTCCTTCAAATATCAAGAGAGAGAGAGGGACACAGACACTGGATAGCTGGTATGTATATTTGCAAGCGGTGTTTAACCGGTGTGAAATATATGTGCTATAGTAGCTCATAGAGCTCTGAGTTCGTTCACACCTCGTGTGTTGGAAATAAGGTCTGATTTTTAGTAAGCTTCGGCCCTGACCGCTTCATACGCGATATCCAGTACACTATCTGCTGTGCTCACGTGTTCTGTATGCGATGTATGTGCCTATGCGGAGGGACTCGATAATCTCAGCCATTGATGCGGAAAGAATTGTGCAGCATGCCGCAAGCTTCTTCACTTCTAACCAACGGCTGGAAACTGCGCGTTTAAACGAGCATTTGTCGAGTATGTGTATGATACTTTCAGAAAGTCTCCCAAAAGAAATTTGAAAAGTTAAGTATATGATAGCCGTGCGGTATGTATGCTCTTCAGCTGAATGTACCACTGCATTGTTGCTGAACTGTCAGCACTCTGAGTGGGTCCAAACACCTTTATCCACATTTGCGCGGTGGTTTAGCTACTGAAAGAAGCAGATTTAGTATCTGTCGAATTGATACCGTCATGACTGACTCAGGAGACATGCCTTAATGAGCTAGACATTTTTCCTCGTCTGTTATTTTCCAATGACCCCACCATGCTGGGGCGGGATGCGTTCTATAGCACGGTTTTAAATGATAGCGCGTTTTTGTCTGGAGAGTCCGAAGTCATCGAGACCATTTGGACGCTCAATGGCAGCCTGTAGAGCATGTACCTTCATATTCTTCACTAAATAGCTTATTTGAAGAGCAAAGCATGAAATTGGCCGGATCGACATACGCGATAGGATAGGTTTTTGGGTCTGCTGACTTTTTCAATGGGATATTTGTGCTCATCCTCTCTCTTTCATTTTTTTTGACAAGCCGCCATGCCGAGCGATCAGGAAACAGAGGTCAGTCCAGCCCAGAAATCGAGTGATTGGTCAACTGATCCTTGATTAGCAGCAAGAGCCGAAGCAGGTGAACCCAAAGGATCAAGATCAGGCCATTGGGCAGAAGCGCAAAGCCAAAAATAACGGCCAGGAACGCAAAACCAAGCAGCGCCGGGGTCGATCCGACGACGACGATTTCCGTCATCGGAATGACCTCGCCAGTGTCGAGTACATTTTCGAAAATGGTAACCTCAAGTCCGTTACATGCACTGTTCTTTTTATTTATGCAAAGTGGCAGGTCTGCGAAAAGTCAAGCCCTACTTTTTCCAGTACCGGGCATACGCCAAGGGACGCTGGCTGCAACGCCCTCTCCTCGATTTCTTTTCGGAAGAGTTCCAAGACAGAGACAAGGAATACTATGTAAGCTCGCGAGGTGTAAGTGGTTTTAGAGGAGTATCTGATTGTATCGGTATCTGCGTAGCGGCACGCCATCGAGAACGGCATTATTACAGTCAATGACCAGCCCGCCACGGTCGATCAAATCGTCAAGAACAACGACATCATTGGGCACAAAGTCCATAGACACGAGCCGCCCGTCACGGCTGAGGATATCCAGATCGTTCATCAACAGGATGATCTGATCGTTATCAATAAGCCTGGAGGCATCCCTGTACGTGAGAGATAGAGGCCCGTAAGACAATCTGGCTGACTAGTTGGAACAGATCCATCCCGCTGGACGGTACCGCCATAACACACTGATCCATGTTCTGCGCAGAAAACTCAACGTCGACACCTTGCATCGTAAGTGCATTCGTACATGCTGTAAACACAGAGCAACTCACGTTTTGCTTGTATGCTTGTAGCTGTCAACCGTCTGGACCGGCCGACGTCGGGTCTGATTGTGCTTGGCCTGAGCGTGGACCGCGCTAGAGAACTTGAGCGCGCCATGTCCGCTGGCCAGATCCAAAAGGAATACGTGTGTCGCGTCGAGGGCGAGTTCCCGGAGGGCGAGGTGGTCTGCGAGGCGCCGATCAAGACCATTTCTTACAAGCTCTCGATCAACTATGTCCACGACGAAGGCAAGCAGTGCAAGACTGTGTTTCAGCGGATCAGCTACGATGGCAAGACCAGCGTGGTGCGCTGCCAGCCCAAGACGGGCCGGACGCACCAGATCCGCGTCCACCTGCGATACCTCGGCTATCCCATTGCCAACGACCATATCTACGGCACAGACACGGCCTGGACACACCTCCTCCCCAAGGGCGAGGCCCTCGACGATACCCAGAGCGAAGCGTTGATCAAAAAGGTGCAGGAAGCGTCGCCCTACCCAGCTGGCCTGTGGCAGCAAGACAAAGCAGCGGTGACCATGGCAACGTGCCCTGACTGCGGTCTTGAGCTCTCACCCGACCCGGACGCGCGTGGAATGGTCATTTGGTTGCATGCCTGGCGGTATGCCGGTGATGGATGGGCCTACGAGACGGAAATGCCTGCATGGGCCAGCGAAAACTTTGCTATTACTACGAATGGGGAGCGCGATCCTACTGCTCCTACACCTGCTCCTGCTGGTTCTGCTGCGGCTGCGGCTGATGCTGATGCTGATACTACGGCTTCTGCATAGATTCTTTTTATTTTTTTTTTATTTCTAGTTTCCCGATGACATGAATGCAGAAAAAGAATAGAGAGAGTGCTGTAGATGGGAGATGTATAGTTGTGCGCAGTGCGGGTATCGCAAGAGAAAGAAAAAAAAAGGTGGATATCCGTGGAATGAAGTAACAAGACAAGACAAGGGCAGAACAGGACTAAACAATAAAAAGAAATAAACAAAACAAGAAGACACGCGCGGATGGTGTCATCATTTGAGGTCTGGCTTTGCATCGCTCACAGTTGCAGTTGGCTTGGGAGCAGGCGCGATACCGAGCATGGTTTCAGGGGTGATGGGCATCATCATTGGCGCCGGGAAAGCCGGAGGCGATGCAGGGAACATGGGCTGATATTCGCGTGGTGGGGGACGGATCGCGGTCGTTGGCTTCTTGCGTGTGGTCTGGTTTTTAAACTGTTTCTGCGCGGGCGAGTCGGCGAACCGGACCTGAAGCGGGACAGAGGTACCTTCAAGGATATGGCCGTTGAACTTTTCAATGATGGCGACAGCGGCGGCGCGGTCGATCATGCGTGCAAAACCAACGCCGCGGCTCATGTTGGTGATCGGGTCCCTGAGTATCCGGTTGGAAACTGTCCGCAGAGGAGCAAACATGGCTTCCAATTTCTAGAGTGACTAACGCATCAATACAATACCGCAATGGATTGTGATGGGTGATTCTTGTCCATTACCTGCTCGTTGACATCCAGTGGCAGGTTTGAAATGTAGATGTTGGTGGAGGACTCGTCTTGGAGGCTCCTGAGGCGCGAGCTAAAGGACTCCTGGCCGACTTTGGCAAACGAGGCTTGCAGGCCGTGGCTGTTGAAATCCTCAATCGCACGCGCACAATCTTCTTCTCGTTCATAGAGAGCAAAACCGTAGCCTTTGCACTTGAGCGATTTGGGGTCGATCATGGCTTTGGAGGACTCGACAGGGCCATACCTGCGGGAAGGAAGAGGTTATTTAGGAAGAAAAAGCGGCTCATGAAGTACGTACTGTTTGCAGAGGGCTAAGAAGGCATCGTCGGTGACATTCTCGGACAGGCCGCGGACGTAGAGGTTGCGAGTATGGAATTCAGTCTTGTGGAGCGGGCCAGGCAAGTGGTACTGGGGCGGCGAAGTAGGAGACGAGGCACCGGAGAGAATGGGCGATGAAATATGCAGGGGCGGGAAAGACAAGTTGGGATGCACGATATACGTCGGGGGAGACCAGGCCTGGAGGTATGGGCTAAACGGCGGGCTCGTCGGATGGCTCGGTGGTGACTGAGGGTGCATCGCCGGCGAGCCTGGATAGCTCTGGTACCCGCCGTAGTAAGGCCGCACTGGATACGCGTAATGGTGCTCGCCGCCGCCTGCTCCCACGAGGCCCACCCCACTCCCGTCGTACGCAATCATCCCTCCGTCATGGACATACCCCATCGGAACAGGCGGATACGGTGGCGAGGTCGCCATGGGGACACACCCGCCATGCGATGCCGTGCTCGCTCCGTTCACCACTCGGGCCGCTTTCCGATCCTTGTCTTCCTCCATTTTAAAAGAACAAAAAAAAAAAATAAGGGCGAAAACGAGAGAAGAGAAAAGGAATAAAAATCAAAGAAAAGAATATAAAAATGAAAGAATGAGGGCACTACACGAGGGACCAAGGCCGAAAAGAGAAATAAAAATGTATAAACCGAGAGACAGAAAGAGAGAGAGAGAGAGAGAAAAGAAAAAAAGTTTGAGCTGGGATGTCACCTTTATTGGGAAGGAAACACCAAATGCGTTCGTGCATGTTCTTTTGGTTTATGGACGGTACAAAACTTTAGGCCCATGCACTCTTATTTTCTCTAGACGATGAGGCAACACGTGCTCATACACCATCTTGACCCAGTCGCATAGGATGGGCCGGGTATCGCGGGGATCGATAATATCAGGAATATCAAACACTTCGGCCGTTCGCAATGGCGACCGCACTGCTTCAAACTTGGCCATCAAACTGTTGTACAGCTCGTTGCGCTTTTCGCCTGCCGCTTCCAGTTCCCGACGGTACGCCGCCTTATTTTTTGAACATATGTTTTCGTGATTAATTAAATTTCCACAGCCACACACACAACACATCCAGTTTCTCCTCTCTCTTGCGCTTTTTTCTTTTTTTTTTTTTTTCACTTACCAGAATGCCTCCTTCCAGAGGAAGACTACCCCAGTCACCACTTGGCCAGCCCACGCGCATGTTGGGCACCCGGTTGTCGACAAACGCCGCACCGGCCACACCAAACACCTTGCGCAGTACGACTGTGAAATAGGGTACGTCCGATTGATACAGCGCAGCCGTCAACGTCGAGCCATAGCGGATCGTCCTAATAACTGTAGTCAGTCGCGTGGAAGCAGATCATTTCACTTGGCTCCGCTTACGCTTCCTTCTCGGCCTTGGTACCGACAGCAAAGCCGGCATAGTCCGCAAAGTCAAGAATGGGAATACCAAACGTGTCGCAGAGATCAATGTGGCGTCTGAACTTGTTGCAGCTCGCTGTGCTCAGCACGCTGCCGTTGAGCGTGCAGTCGAACGTCAGGATTCCAACCGGGTAGCCGTTCATGCGGCCCAGGCCACAAACGGCACCGTCACCCCAGCGTGCGCCGATCTCAAACCAGGAGCCGGCGTCGAGGACACGCGTCAGGATGTCGCGCACCTGGTACATCCGCTGCCGACGCTGGGGGATAATGTTGAGTAGCGCGTCATCCCGGCGGGTGGGCGGGTCGTCGCTCGCGACGACAGGTGGGAGTTCGTACGTGCTGCTCGGCAGGTAACTCAGGAACTGCCGGACCTGGGCAAAGCACTCTTGCTCGTTCGCGGCTAGGTTGTCAAAAGTGCCGTTCGCGGTATGGAGGAGCGCGCCGCCGAGGGACTGCTTCGTCACGGTCTCAAAGGTGGCATTCTCGACAACGGGAGGGCCTGCCGCAAAGAGGGAGCCGATATCACCAGCGACTACGCTGAAATGGGTGAGTGTCGCCCGGGCGGCGCCAAGACCCACAGCTGTTGTGAAGAAATGAGATGAGCGATTAACAGGTACCAATTTTTAGTGCAATGTACCTGGGCCGAGTGCGGCTGCAACGACGGGTATTTCAGAAAGGGAAGCGATCATATCGTGCATGCCGATCAATGGTGGCAGGTAGGTGTAACCTTTTTCAAGCATGAGCGTGACCGAGCCACCACCGCTACTGCCATCGATCAAACGCACCTATTGCCCAAAATATAAGTCAACCGTACATATATTTCATGAACTGATATACCATAGGGATCTTGAATTTACGTGCGCTTTGTTCGGCGAGAATCTAAGTGGCAGGTTCAGCCTTGGCTTTCTTTTATTTGAAAGGCATGTTATGCGTACCGATTTTCCCCAGACCGAGCCATCGGCGTGCCCAGCGCGGATGGAGAAATCGTCGGCGCCGACCATGACCGGGCGCTGGTCGACAAGGGCTTTACCAGCGATGAAGTTGGCAGCCGAGTAGCTTTTGACAGTCCCGTCTGGGTTGTACAGCGCACGGCCAGCGACGCTACCAAATTCCTGGAAGGAATCTTTGTCGACGAACTGATCGACGCGCTCGCGGACCCAAAGCTTGCCCTGAGTCTTTTGTCGAATATAGCCGTGATCGTCCGGATTGGCGGTGCGGTTCTGTTGTTTTCGACGCTCGATCTCTTTCAAAATATCCTACAGATACCAAAAGAAATGAGCATGTGTGAGAGAAACATAGGTTCGAGCGCGTCCACGTATGCAAACAGCTCTTTCTCCGTCGGTCCTCAGCATCATTATAGACGGACCTTCCACTCTGATTTCTCCAGCGCCTCGTCGACTTTCTCATCCGTGTTAAGGTGGTCCACGATGGTCTTCAGTCTATCCTTGGCCTGACCCATTTGAAATAAAGAGAAATGTAATACGAATGTAATATAAAAGTGACAAGGAAGCGAAAGAGATATTCGTGCGAATGGCCTTTAGTCAGGCCTTATTTTGCAATTTGGAGCGGAGAATCTCTTTGCATTTTTTTTGTGTGCGCATATGTCTGTGGTTCATGGGTTGGCTAGGGTGGTTGGAGGTTCTCTTCGATGCGTGTGGCACCGGGAAAGTCGTAGTTGTAGTGCTCCTCCATGCTGCCGAGTTTGTTTAATGCTTCCGCAGCTGTCTTGGGATGATGGACTGCCAGGTCAGAGGAGAGCTTGGGACCTGTGAACAGTAGGTCCACTTCTTCCAGCGATTTTCCCTAATTGGTAAGAAAGAAGAAAGCGTGAGAGATCCAATACGAAGGATTTAGATTGGTCTTGTCCTTACGAGCGTTTCTGGAAAGTAGAGATATACAAGAACAAGGATGCACACATTGAATACCAAGAATACGACATAGACATACCAGTGGATTCTTTCGAACGCGAGCGGTGTGAGCTGGAGAACGCCAAACGTAAAAAGCCAGTTCGCGGCCGAGGAGAGACCCAATCCTTTCGACCGCCACGCTAAAGACAAAGTCATATATGAGCGTTACTTATATCCTCGATATTTTTTTCTTTGCCTTGCCTTGAGAATAGAGCTCAGGGGGGTATATCCATCCCATAGGACCCCATGTGCAGCCATAGAAAAATATAAAAAGGTAGACCACGATCACAAAGACGACGGAAGATCCGACGCTATCTAGCGAGTACGATGCTGACTCATATATGTCATTTTCCGCTCCGTTCGCAAGTACAGGCGGCTGGAGATGGAAGTCGCTTAGCCCCGCGATAATGGTCATGACAATTTGGCAAATGGTCAGGACAATTGAGCCACCTATCATTATAGGCCGGCGTCCCCACCTATCGATCTACATAAAGATGAGTCATGGTTTTCGTTATTTTTTATGGCTTACAAATATCATGGCCGGAAGTGTTCCCACCACAAGGACCGTGCTGCCAACGCCGTGGGCTAATATTTTGGTGATTTTGATTATCATTTCATTAGAGTAAGAACGAAGAAGACATTCCTGCATCTTGTCCTTACCAAACGATGTCACTACATGGCCGTTGATGCCTTCGCCTTCAATAATTGCTGGGTTGTAGATCCTGTCTCAGACGATAAATACAATATTGCGACAAGCGAACCTTCTATTTTGCGCATGCGAGCCACTTACAAAAGTGAGTTGGCCCCGGTCAGCTGCTGGAAGGCTTGCACGGCGATACCAAGCAAGATACGCCGTCGTGTGCCGTGGTAGTCCTTATGAAATAATTGCGAATAACGCGGGCGCAGGAACTGTTCGGCAAACAAGATACTCTGCTTGATTTCGGTGAATTCGCACTGAACATCTGGGTGGGCGACTGTGCCATCGCCGCGTATTTGGGATAGCACATACAGTGCTTCTTCTTCCCGTCCCTTTTGGATCAGAAAGCGTGGACTACCCCACATCACTATTACTTTTTGGCTCCCTAATCAAGACAAGATTTACCTTCGTGGGATAAATCCTAAGCCCAGGGTAAAAATGCCACCTACGACGAACTGGATACCAATGGCAAGCCTATCCAAGTACTTTTCTTAGTGGACGTGTCCCGCGTTGTCGTGCCTCGTATGCGTCTTCGCCTTTACGCACCTCCATGAGGATGGGGTTTTTATATTTTCACACCCAAAAGATATCCAACTCGCGGCAAAGATGCCCAGCACGATGGCGAATTGCTGGAAGGAGATCAGACGACCGCGTAACTTGGTGGGTGCCAGTTCGGATTGATCTATTCACTTGAGTTAGAAATGCAATCTATGCAAGTTCTACCACATGTGGTTGTTGTCCTCACATAAAGGAACGACCATGGAGAAGATGCTGACAGTTAAAATAAATAAGAGTCAGCCCGACGTCCCTATTCTGACTGCATACGTGACTTATGCTTACCCCACGCTAAATCCAGCCATTATCCGGCCGACGTAAAGCATGGCTGCACCTTCGGCAGCCATCTGGAGAAGGGTGGCTGGGAAATATATGATGCAGCCAATGAAAAGTAACGCCCGTCGGCCGGTCCAGTCTGCACAAAGACCGGAAAGTAAACTCGCAACGAACGCACCAGCAGAAAGGAGAGTCGTCAAGGCTACGTGTGTATCGACCGTGTCTCTGATGCCAATGATAGGAATAAAGCCTGGCATCCGCAGCACGCTCGTTAAAATGACGAGATTATACCTGTGTAACGCAGTGATGGTTAATTTCCTGCATGACAGCGACGCACGTACAGTTACTTGCCCAAACTTTTATGCGGGGAGGGAGTCACGGGAACAATCACAACAGCAGAAGCAGTTACAATGAGAATGGTGTATTTTGAACAATATGAAAAAGTCATTACCAGGAATCCGCCTAATGACAGAAAGCTAATCGGTGCACATGAGCCAGCAACACACCATTGACTGTTACTGATCGTCCATTCCGCTTTACCGGACTTTACCTGCAGTAGTAGTACAACTTCGTCGTAGTTGTAAGCGTAATCCTCATCGTGGATAGATATTCGTATTTTGCTGAAAGTTATGGCCGCCAACTCACGACAACAAAGAAGTAGGATGCACGCGAGCAGAAATGAATTATCACGTTTCTCATTTAAGGAAATACACACAGATATTTGCCACAAAAAAAGTGAGACATGCGTCACGTTACGCTCTTTAATGCGATGACAATGAGCAAGAGTACAGTAATAAGAATAATAAATAAGCCATAGAAGACTCTTATAGCCTTGATCTCACCCTCGATCCGGCGAGCCGACAGAGACGGTCAGTGCACCTGATAAAGAGACCAGCCAGATCACCGGAAAAATAAAAGGCCATACCGATTGCGGGTTCTCATCATCATCCAACAAGAACCCCTAGCCCCCAACATACAAACATTCTCGAGATGTACCAGCTGAAAATAAAAGCATTTGAACCGATAGGTTAGGCTGACATGTCGTGAAATCGACATATTCCCCCTGTATTATGTCAGTGATAGACGGAAACAGAAAAAGGAAAAAAAAGAATAACGAGACTACGTTAAAAACAGCTGCGTAAATGAAACCATGCGACAACACCCAGAAACTACGCTCTTTATTTTCATGGTAGGGTTGATAACAAAATGACCCGGCCAGCATTTTCATGAATATGGCGCGCGCGATGGTATGTGCATACGTATAAAATAGAACCTGATGCCTTGGAGTTCCAGGTACCCAGATTAAAAGCGAGGCTGTCTTTGTCCATTTCTTGTATTGCATTCTCGCCCTCTTTTTTACCCCGTCCCTTTTTTTTTTTATTCCATCTTTACGTCCTTTTATACCGCGTTCTTCCTGTAGACGCACCTTTTTTTTTCTTGTTTTGCCTGTACTGTCATATCCATACCTCATACCTTTTGCAACATGCGCCTGAGCTGCTCTATCGCTGCAGCTGCGCTCGTCTTTGGCTGCGTCCAATCCGTCGTAGCTGCGCCTGCCGAACACCGTCAGGCTAGCCAAGTGAGTAACCAAGACCGCTTAGAGGCTGTCAAGGGTGCATTTCAGCATGCCTGGCAGGGCTATACCAAGTACGCTTGGGGCCACGATGAGCTGCGGCCATTGACCAATGGGTCATCCGATACACGGTAAATTTTTTTTTTTGCTATGATTCTAAGTCAAGTCTTGGTTAGCTAACATTATATAAATCTGCAATATCTCATCAGCAACGGCTGGGGTGGTAAGTCAGCAGCTTGAATAGATCCCTAAAGTCATGGTTTTGCTCATCATGCTTATCATACAATAGCCTCCATTTTTGATGCCCTTGATACCATGATCATTATGGGCTTGGATACAGAATACCAGCAGGCGATGGACCACGTCCTCAAGGTCAATTGGAAGACGACGAACGCGCCCTCCAAAACCTTTGAGACCAACATCCGTTACCTGGGTGGTTTACTCTCTGCTTACGATCTCCGGCCCGACCCTCAGCTACTGAACAAGGCATTGGACCTAGCACATAATGTTATTCTGCCCGCCTACAATACCCCCAATGGTATTCCCGCGGCCTATGTCGACGTGGCAAAGTAAGATATCAAAGTAAGACTACTCTTTTGCTTACTTCTAGCGTAGTGGCAAGCCTACAAGTGAACAGGGCCTGATCCTAGCAGAGTTTGGCTCCCTCCAGCTCGAGCTTGTCCGTCTCAGTCAGGTGACAGGCGATGATCAGTATGCCAAACTTGCCAATGGTGTTATTGAAAAGATTGCAAAAGTTCCTGCCTCTTTTCCTGGTCTTTACCCCATCACCTGGGATCTCGCGAGCTTTAAGCCCAGTAGCAGTAAGTTCACGTTGAGGTACATAACATTGTCCCCCTTTACTAAAAGAAATCTAGGTTACGTGACTATTTCGGGTGGCGGTGACAGCTACTATGAATACCTTCTCAAGACGCATATGCTGATGGAGGGCAAGGAAGAGCTCCAGCTCGACATGTGGAAAGTCGCAGCCCAGAGCATGCAGCAGTATCTTCGGTCAGAGACGACGAAGGGCATGGTTTTCCTGGGTGAGATCAATGAGCAATACAAACTGCTCCAGACGGGCGAGCTGGTAAGATCCTCTACATAATCATATATAGTATATTTATGTGTTGCTTAGGTCTGCTTTATCCCTGGCAATTTGCTGATGGGTGCGCGCTATCTCAATGACCCTAACATGGCGAAATTCGCTACCGAGCTCATGGATGGCTGCTACAATGCATGGGCCCTCACCCCTACACAGCTGGCACCCGAGACGTGGAGTTGGGTTGACAAGAGCCAGGATGTCACCAAGCTTCCGAAAGTGATGCAGGCTGCCATGCAGTCCGTTGGCTATGCTGCACAAGACGTATCGTACGACCTGCGACCGGAAACGCTCGAGAGTCTCTTTTACTTTTACCGCTTAACGGGCGACACGAAGTACCAGGACATGGCATGGAATATTTTCCAGGCCATAGAAAAATACTGCAAGACCGGTGCTGGCTACACCCGTGTTGCGGACGTGTCCAACACTGGCTCGGTACGGCCTATGGACTTTGAAGAGAGGTAACGTGTCGTTTCTGGCCCTTTTTATTTTTCGTTACTTTGTATCTTGTATTTGTTTACTCACACAGGGTACATGCTGGCGTTATGTAGCTACTTCTTTGCCGAGACCCTCAAATATCTCTACCTCACCTTTGCCGACCCCAACTATATCTCCCTCGATGAATATGTCCTCAACACTGAAGCTCATCCCTTCAAACTCAAGACGCCGGTGAAGATCCAGGCTGACTTTACTTAGAAGAACAAATATACATACAAACAAACATAGCTGAAACAAATAATAATGTACTACTGTTTCTCACAGATCATGGCGGGGTGCGAAGTTTTTTCCTCGATTTAAGCTGGGACACGATTTCCCCTGCTCCTCCTTCCTCTTGTTTTCCCATCCTTTCTTCCTTCCCATCCATCCATCCTTAAGTCATCATGGTAAGTACTTGAAGACCCCTTGTATCCACTTTTTTCCATCATCTACATCAATATACCGTTTGGATGGATGCGTTCCTCCTTCGGTTTATGGACGAGCAAACACGCTGTTGTTTCGCATCTCCTTGGCACCGAGGCATCCGTCCGCGTTATTTATAACCGGAGGCACCTCACTTTATATCTCCTCCCACTCTATATGGCTGAGCATCCAGACCTTGTGTCTGGTTTGCTCTTAGAGTGCCGTTTGTCAGAATTGTGAATTTCGCCAGAATTTGAATCTGATCAAACATTTTGCACTCAATGACAGCCACCTGCCACTAAGAAGTCGACTGGCAAGAAGGTCGCCCCTGCTCCCTTCGCCGTCAAGAAGACGCAGAAGACCGGTAGCAAGAACCCTCTTCTCGAGTCCCGTCCTCGCAACTTTGGCATCGGCCAGCACATTCAGCCCAAGCGCGACGTGACCCGCTTCGTCAAGTGGCCCGCCTACGTGCGCCTGCAACGCCAGAAGCGCATCATCTACCAGCGCCTGAAGGTGCCCCCGGCCATCAACCAGTTCACGCACACGCTGGACCGCAACACGGCTGCGCAGGTCTTCAAGCTCGCCAACAAGTACCGCCCCGAGACCAAGGTCGAGAAGCGCCAGCGTCTGCGCGAGGCCGCCGAGGCCAAGGCCGGTGGCAAGGAAGTGAAGACCGAGAAGCCCAAGGTCATCAAGTTTGGCTTGAACCACGTGACTGCCCTCATCGAGGCCAAGAAGGCTCAGCTTGTCCTGATTGCCAGCGACGTTGACCCCATTGAGATCGTGGTCTGGCTGCCCGCGCTCTGCCGCAAGATGGGCGTCCCGTACGCCATCGTCAAGGGCAAGGACCGCCTGGGTACGGTCGTGCACCAGAAGAAGGCCACCGCGCTTGCGTTTGTCGACGTCAAGGACGAGGACAAGTCCGAGCTGGCCAACGTCGTGTCTGCCATCAAGGCGAACGACAAGTGGGAGGAGGAGCGCCGTCACTGGGGCGGTGGTATCAACGGCCCCAAGTCGAACGCTCGCCAGGCGAAGCTTGCGGCTGCTGCTGCCAAGGAGATTGCTGCTCGTCAGTAAATGCTGTCGTTTCCTTCATTTTTTTTATTGATCATTCAATAAATGGATATCCCATCCCCCTTCTTGTATATAGTCTACCACACAAACAGTAATGGTTCTGGTGTCATGTTATTTACACAAATGTTTATGTATGGGGTTGGGTATGGTATGCGCTGTCTACTCTTATTGTCGTTTCATTTGGCACCTGAGATCTGATGCACGACCCAGTCGAGACCTTCGTGTAAGCTACACAAAAAATGACAGACAGAACGTGAGCCAAGCAATGCATTGCGAACACTATCTTCATTGAGGCATACCCTTCACCGGTGAGAGCGGAACAGGCCTGTTTAATTTGAAACAAGCGCAACAAGCGGGTGAGCGGCAGGACGCGCGGCATGATGGGTGGGATCACTTACCTGGATGTGCCACTGTCGGTCTTTCAGGCTGGACAGACTCAAAGCGTCTGAAATCTTCGCTGCGTTTAATGCGCCCCTGGCGTCCTGCTTATTGGCAAACACGAGTAGACTCGCGTTTTTGAGTTGCTAGCGCAATGTGCCGCGGTGAATCATCCTGCGTGTCAAATTTAACTTGCAACGTACCTCGCTCTCCATCATCTGATGCAGCTCGTGCTTTGCAATATGAAGTCGAGCTGCATCTGTGCTATCAATCACCATAATAACCGTCTATGTGCAAAGAAGAGAAGAATAAAAAAAAAAGTCCGAGATTAAATCGAGGCGTACAAAGGATGAAAGAAAGCGAAAGGTCTCGCACCTGAGTGTCTACGTAATACGTCTTCCAAGACGGCCGCAACGATTCTTGGCCGGCGATATCCCACATGATGAATCGAATGTTTTTGTACACATACTCCTCGACGTTGCTGCCGATAGTGGGTGTCGTCGTCACAACCTGGTTCATCAACCTGGCGGGACAGAAGCAAGATGAATAAGATCAGGTTTTCGAACAAGTGCCATGGGACACGTACAGCTTGTAGAGAATCGTCGTCTTGCCCGCATTATCAAGGCCGACAATGATGATCTTCACTTCGGCTTTCGAGAAAAGTCTTTGCCACAAAGAACTGAAAACGAGTCCCATCACGAAAAGAAAAAGCAAGCAAGAGAAGGGAGGCAGTGCGGTAGAAATTGGGATTTTTAGGCTTGTATTTTTTGCCAGTGACCATGCCAGCTGGACACGGATAATGACATGGATAATATTACAACACGTGAGAGAAATAAGACTATGAAAAGGAAAGAAGAGGAATGCCATCAAGGAGGAAAAGTGTGGGGGGGTGGGAAGCTATTAAGCAGTAGGAGGAGTAGTAGTAATCGCAGTAGGTAGAGTGCTTGAAGACAGAATGGACCGAGTGATAATCATGTCACTGACCATGTCCGCCGCGAGCTCGTCCTCGCCGTCTGTGGCTGACTCGAGCTCCACGTGAGGTTTTGACTTTACCCAGTGGTGCGGGTCATCGTTTTTGAGGTCGAACCCTTTGGCAGCTGCGGGGACAAGGCAGACGCATTCGAGTGCAGGACAGAGCTGCAGGAGCTCGGCGACGTGCCGATGAGACCAGGTGCGGCGGGGGGCGAGAGTCAGCAGCTGCAGGCGCTGACCTGCGCGTGGATGGTGCTTGAGCTCCTTGAGGAGCGTGCGTGCATGGATATGTACTTGGCAGCCCAGCATCAGGTCGGATAAGTCCGGGCACTGATGGAGTAGGCGGCCGAGCTGGCGCGCATCAATGGCAGCAAAGTTGGGTTGCTGGGCCGCGCCAATCAGTTCGAGCCGGCGTAACGCCAGTGTGCGGTTCAGCTTGCCAAAGGCATGGCTAGACAGGGTCGTCCAGCCGCATACGGTCAAATCTGTCAGGTTTGGACATTGCTCGAGGAGGTACTGGACGATCGTGTCGCGTACACCCCAGATCCGGACCGACCGGATATGCCGTACATGGGGCTCAATCAGACGCTTCAACTCGCTCAGTTGCCATAATGCCATCGTCGTGGTGGCCGCGGTGCTGTTGGGCTGCCTGGGGGGCTCAAGGCGCACTTCACGCCAGAAAGACGGGTGGTCGCAGAAGTGTCGCAATTGCTTCGATACAAGACGTGCGACAGCGAGGTCGTCGAGCGACAAGTAGGCTGTAATGCGCCACAAAAGTTCGGGCGGTAAGCTGTGGAGGATGTTGCGCATGTTGTATTGAGAACGATATAAATGCAGAGATAGGAAACGAGACAAGAAAGTGGGGAATTAATCCAGGTGCAGAGGGAGTGTATCTTTTATATTTGACATGTCGGGCCAGACCGAGCGATCAAAGAAAGGGAAAGGAAAATTATGTGGCAAACCGAACTCTATACACTGTAGGGTACGTCATACGACCCGCCGCTCAATTGCCAAGATCTGTCATGATCCACCTTTTCCTTTTGTTTTTGAGTCATGGTCCTTTCTTCATTCGGCTGCTATTGTGCCTCTCATAGAAAAAAGAAGAGAGGAAGAGAGAGAGAGAGACGGCGCTTCCGTTATGCGTGATCACTTTTGCTCTTGCTTTGATCCAACGCTCCAGCAACCAGGACAGTTGTGAAGCACTTCATGGATAAAGATATCACAATCCATGCAGAACTCCTGCTTGCATCTCGGGCATGCATACCGGCCTTGATTTGTGGACTCAGCCTTATCGAAATGAACCAGACACGAAAAACAATGCAATGCATGATCGCTAGTAAGGTCGGGGTAGCCCGACAAATAGGCATCAGTCACCTGAGCTTTTCTGAACGTCTCCTATTTATCCATGCAACTTACGTGCCACGCACTTCATCAAAGTTGTCCACGGGGAATAGATGGTGGTATGATCGCGCAAGATGAGGCGAGGAGACCAGGGTCAGGCCGCAGATGTCACAGTCGCTCGGGAGCTCGCAGACCTTGGACGCGCACCGGGGACAGATGTATCCCATTGTCGTCAGCTTGGAATGGCTATTACGTTCGATACGTCACGCGCAATCGAAACATAAACAACACACAAAGAAGGATTCCCGTTTTCCAATTAGGCTGGCTTTTCTCCGGAAAAACCTCATGGAACTCACCAAACACAAAATGTCGCCAATTCCTCTGTTTGTCGGCGTGGAAAACCCATCATGACCAAGTTGGATGAGTTCTTGTTGGGCGCTATCGCAGGAGGCGGGATCGCTTCAAATAGCAAGTCCTTAAAGTGGGCCTCGTTCAGGACGACGCCGTACGACCCTGAATCATGATAATATGGTTTATGAGCCATTGCCATTTTTCGAAAGGACACCTCGGATCAAGAGCACATCAGGGTGCTTGTACACAGAATACAGGAGGGTATACCTTTCGTGTTGCGACTGAGGACCCGGCAGATCTGTACCTCTGCTGCCAGGCCGACGACATTGACCCGTACGTTTTCTTTCTGGAGGAGATCGATGGTCTCATGGATATCGGACGGGTCGCAGGTCGTGAGTGCGCCAAAGACCATCAGGATCTCCTTGGAGCCGTGGCTGGGCACGCCGACCATGCTGGAGCGGGCGAGCTGAAGTGCGTTCTGGAGCGAAGGTTCGCCGCTCGTGTCCGTCTTTTTGCCTGCCTTGAGGGCCCGTGCGTGGTCGTTTGGGTTCCCGCTCAGCTCGGTCAACTTCTCGGCTATCCCGTCCCGCGTTACGATAATCCCAAGCTGCGAGATCGGATTCTGATCAAAGAACTCATACACGAACTGCTCCGCATACGTCAGCGTCAGCTCCACTCGGCTCGGCCGCAGATCGCGTTCATTCATGGCTTCGGAGAGATCAATAATAAGAAACAAATGCCGAATGATGCCACGCTGGATCACCGCTGTATCCTTCAGCAGTCTTCATTGACGTCCTTTTGTTTTAGTTCAACCCGTGGATGGCACTGTAAGATTACCTTCTTCGCTTGCGTTGTTGCTGTAATTGAGCAACCACACTGCTCAAGCGACCTTCTTCATCTTCTTGCAGAATGTCCCAACTTCGTTTGTACTCCTCCTCCCAGGAGTAGCCCGCCTTGCCCGCATCGTCGTCCTGGTTGCCGTCAAACGTATCGTCGACATCAATGTACTCGTCGTCTAGAGGCCGTCGTGCCATGGCAAGAGAGAACAAACTCGCAAGAGAGAAAGGACAAAGATACTATGACCTGTCTGTCAGGCGTGACCGTAAAATAAATGCAACTTGTTCTCTCTTTCTCTCTTTCTCTCTTTCTCTCTTTCTCTCTTTCGCGGTGCGAATCTTTTTGTCCGCCAGCACGTCATTTGCAACGCACCACGCGCTAGACACTTCCCTTATGTACAGTACTACTTGATATGCTCAAGGTTCAATGTTCAATGCTTTATAAGCCCCCGACCCTTTTATACCACTTACTGCCAACACCGTGAAAAAAACCGAGGTAGACAGCGATATTACGTTATACGCAGCTGCTAGGCGTGCTCCGCAGCATATCATGCGATTTGTAGGATTCCGTTCCAATATCCTGCCATGCTGCGTCAAAGTTTTGCTTTATATTGGCTTTTCTTAAAGTGGCGTACCTACGATGGGGGAGCAGCTGGTGTTCTTTTTATTGCAAACGTCTAGTTCGCTAAAAGGTACATATCCCTTGTCCTGTGGCGTGATCCTACTCTTTTCCAGGTGTTCTGGACCAAGTATGAACTACCCTATACTGCTGTACAGTAGTACGTACAGTACATCATCTAAAACGCTTACACTTAACAGATGGAGAGACCTGATAGCGTGTATTTTACTCATCTTTTTCCTTTGTAGATCCAAAGCTTGGGCCTTGCGTTTATAATTTTCCATGGTGGTGATTGGTGAGGAAAGGAAGAGTTACCAAATCAACTTTTATTTGAGGAGGACGTTTCAATGTTCATCACCATAGAGAATGAAACCCGTAAATTATCATTGTGCCGCTGTACTGAAGTTGATACTTGAAGTTAATACTTGAACCCGAAGCTTCGATGAACTGATATGTACTTCGACAATAGACCTTGCCGTTGTCCCGCTTGAAGACAATCATTCCAGTTCATGCGACCTCGGCACATATTCTTGAACGCTTTGACGAACTCAATATCCTCCTCCGCCATAGCGTGTCGTGCTGACTTGATAGATGCCAGCGGCAGTTGGTTCGGGTAAATCGCGACCTCTTCGGACGATTGGGATGACGAGTCTTCATTCAGTAACGTTTCCGCCGCAACCTTGCTGTTGTAATCCAGGCCTTTGACGCACAATCTTCGAACTTTCGTCAATGGTGCATTCTTGTCCGCCTTTTCAATGAACTCTTGGAAAAGCGTTTGTTCGTGGTGCAGATAGCGTCGACCGCATGCTCGATGTTCTGGCAACACGTTTCTGATGTGTACACCAGGTCAAAGGCGATCTAATACAGGCGGATAATCGTTGAATCCTCGCAATAGAAAAGAGAGGTTGACGGCGCAAGTAGCGGATTGTGCGGAAGCGCCGGTCCCTCGCGAGAGAGGGTTTCGTTTGAAATCAAGAAACTGTCCTTACCCCAATACAGGCATGGGACTTTCATCATCCACGACACTCCTTCGCCGCCACGGGTGAGGTCCAATATTGGACTGCCCTTCTTGACGGCGAACACTAGGAAATGTTATCCCCACCGCCATAACTCCCTCAAAGGTCGCGAAGACGTCGATGTCCACGGTTGTCTTGCGCGTGTCGGATTACGTTGCGCCCCAAAACTCCTACCAACGACCGTGGGGCGCATATGGTAGGATTCAAATATGCTGTATCACACGAACCCACGTTGAGGCACGTCGACTTGAAATTGCCTTCCCACCTTGCCATAGTTGCTTCCATTGATGCCATCGCGCTGTCATTCATCAAAAGGAAAATGGTCGAGATAAGATTATTGGAGCTAATGAACTGGCGGAAAGGTACACTTCAGCATTCAGAAAAAGGGGTGAAGGTGACAACCATGATTGGGACTTGTACGTACCCGCGGTGCAACTCGCCCTGCTTACGAAAGTGAGGAACGTCCCGACACGGCTCCGTACTCGCTCATGCTCGCGCCCAAACTGAATAATTCGAGGACTATCGTAACGAGGACGCACAATCTTCAGAGAGCCATGAAGTCTTGCTGAAGCGCATCGACGACTTGATTGAAGCAGTAACAAAGAACCAAAAACGCCGTTTTGACGCGCGGCATAATTTTTGATTGGATTTCCCACAGAAAATTACGTCACGAAAACTTTACTTTACTTTTGACCACAGAACGCTCAACTGGATTGAATCAGGAGAGTAGAATGACAAGTAAGCGCAGTGGTAGCCGCGAGATTCTATTTATTTGGCTACCACTTCCGATGTATGGATAGGAGCATTATCCACCACGACGTAGAGACTTTTCACGTGCGGATACCAATCCATGTGCAGCTTTTAGAGAACTGATATAGTTTCACGTAACCGTTCGTTTGCTCACATGCCCAACGCCATCTCCTCGTTTTCTCTTCTTGTTGGATGGAGACTGAGGAAGCCTGAGGCTGTATTTAATTAGACCTTCAGCGAGAATCACGCACAAAATGGCTGTGATTGTGGCTGCTCGCGTTTCGGGAAACGGTGGTCACTCCCTTTGTATTTTTCTTTGACCATGCCATACTAGGGTTCAGATTGATTGATGTGGAAAGCAGATTTAGCAAGAAAGACACAGTTTCTCGTAAAGTCTACGGCTTTTTTTTTTTTTTTTTCACGGATCCAGCCCAAACGCTCTTGGATCCCTTCTTCGCTATTCCAGTCTATTTTTTGAAGCCGAGCTTTTTCTGGAGACAAATTGCACAAAATCAAACAAAGTACTCTAAGACACTTCTAATTCTGTGGATGTTTGCTTTTAGTTCATTATTCAGTCCACGACGACTGGCAGATTCTCATCTATGCACCGCAACGAATTTAAATGAGCTGGCAGTCACTGGAAAGGCCCAGAAAAAACTCAGAGTCGCATAATTATTTGGTTTCGGGTGAGCAAAAAATCCTACAGCTTTTTCATAAACGACGACAATGGAGAAACTTTTGCAGTGGGCAGTCAACAACAGCGATCAGGAAGAGCTCAAGAAAAACGCAGAGGCCATTCGTAGAGGCGAAATCCCTGTCGATCGCAGCAAGTTTGATCCCAAAGTTATCGAATCGATCCTCGGCAAAGATGACGCGACTCGCATGCAAGGTATGCACTCTGCCCTCCTCATATACATATATTTGGGCGATTGCTTAGCAATACTTCTAGATGCGCTCAAGTGCATTACCGATCCCAACGACACACTCGAAAACAAGGAGATCGCGCTTGATAACTTTGAACTGGTACGTTCTGTTATGTTTGGTACATGAATGTTTGGACTAACATGGATTTTTTTAAGCTCATTGAACACATTGATAACGCCAAAAGTATGATGAGAAACGCCTTTGAAATGGACTGGGGCTTATGAACAATGATAGACATCGAGAATATGAAGATGTGGCCCACCATCATCTCACTTTACAACGCGCCCGAGCCCGAAATCCGGAAAGGTGCTCTGTGGATCAGCGGGACCGCCGTCCAGAACAACCCGGCTGCGCAGAAAGCAGTAAGTCATACCCGTCCGTCTTTTTTCCAGGTCAGCTCATATTGCTCGAGTATCTTGCAAACGGCGGGCTTGAGCCGCTCGTGAATCTGTTAAAGAACGATCAAGACAAAGAAGTCAAAGCCAAAGCCCTGTACGCGATCTCGGGTCTGTTGAAGCATTGCCCTTCGGCTGTCGAGGCCTTTGAATTGCAAGGTGGCTTCAAGCTGCTCGGTGATCTTTTGAAAGAGACTGACAGTAAGTTTTGAAAGGAGCCACTCGTCAGCATTCTAAAAAACATGTCAGATACCAACATGGTCCGCAAGATTGTGTTCCTGTTGAACAGTCTCATGATTGACAACGCCAAGGTTGCCAAGCTCCTCTTGGACGGAAACCTTTTGCAGGAACTGGATATTACTTTGGTCAAGTATACCAAATCGGAGGCCCAGGACGAGGATATGATTGAAAAGGTAACTGAAGGGTGGAGGGTTGGGAATGAGTATTGACAAGACTCTGTAGACGCTCCGGACACTGCATACGTTGGTGACGCAAACTTGCACCTCGCTTCCTGCCGAGATGAAGCAACATGTGGAGGAGGCTCGTAGCACATTTGGCCAGGAAAACCTGGGTCTAGCCACCGAGGAGTGGACGCAGCTGGCATAAATCATCCATGCAGAAGTGTACATAACTCATCACTTATAAATATACATGAGCATCAAATATTTTGTCACGTCAAGTGTATTGGACGCCTCCCATAATTATTTGCATTCGACACACATGATTGCACTATTTATTTGCCTTTTGAAGTACATTTGATTTGCCTACATTGTTATCCTGTCGCCAGGCGGACAGATTTGACAGGGATTCGGACTATCGAGCTAAATCCAATAAAAAATTTTTTTCTTCTGCTGGGACTGCACAAGGTTTGCTCTGCTCGGCCGAGCATTCATTTTTATCATTTTTTTTTGCATTCGAAGCATTTTGATGTTTACAGATAATATATGACGATTCCGTTGGGGTATCTTCAGTGATCAGCACCCCTACTCTCATCTATTTTTATCGCACAGCTTATTTAAACATAAGGAGATAGACTGTAAACTCCCAACATTCGGTAAGTGGTGCTTAATGAACTACCGTTCAGAAGTCGTGCGGTGCGGATTCAAGTGGGTTCCGACAGGCTTCATACAAGTTGTGGGTCACTGACTTGTCTCACGACTTTCAAAGGCCTTTTCTTGACTTGTTCATATCACCACACATGTCATAGAGTCATTTTCGACACAGCAATGATCAATATCACTTTCGGGGTACTATCTATATATAATAATCTTAATATTCCGTACATCCATAATTACATAAGCAAGACACAAAAGACCCTGGTTCAATTCCCGGGCAGGGCGTCTGCCAAAGTAGACAACTTTGAGACGTCAACGGTACCTGACGTCAATCTTCATCAAGGTCTTTTCACCCGTGTCCTTCGGTAAATGTGAACCGCGTGATGGTAAAGTAATCCAATGAATCCTCTGAAACGCAAAAGATACCTGACGTCAATACCTGTCAGGGACCATATCTTTGAGCTCTTTTTCCCCATTGGTAAAACGTGGATTGCGTGATAGTTTGGTTAGCCAATGGAACCTATGAAACTTGGAAAAAAGCTCGACGTCAATCCCTGTCAGGTCCTTATCTTTTACTTCTCCTTTCCCATTGGCACAGCCCGCCCGAGTCCTTGCATGAATATCGATTGACACGCGCTCTTTCTCATAAAAGGTCTTTTGTTTTTTCTCACGTCTACTTTTCTTCTTCTTCTTTACCCTGGTCAAGTCTTACGCTGGCAAGTATATACAAAAGGACTTTGGTTACAAGTATAAACTAATAAGTGCAACACATAGACCACTACGTTCCCCATAAGTCCCTCTGCCACCGGTTGCCCATCCCCAACTGCACCGGTGTGCATGATAGTAAGTTCCGCGTCAAGAGTACATGGCCTTGGACAACACTACCCTCCTTCTGAATGTATACTTAGCTTGCCGTCTTCTTGCTCGCCTCTCCTCCTGTCTTCGCTTCCGCTCACGCCTCTTCCTCCTCTCTTCCGATTGCTGCCCTCACATCAGAGGTTTTTTTTCCGCTTTTTCCTCTGCCCGTAAGTGAAACAGATTCAGGTCTATGCCT
>JNEN01000887.1:0-101096 GCA_000697355.1 Syncephalastrum monosporum B8922 | reverse complement strand
CCCCCGGCACACGCGGCCACACGATGGCCCAGATCACTACTATGACAGCCAAGATAGCAATCACGCCCAGCGCTGTCACTGCTCCTCGTGTCAGCCCACAGCACCGGGTCTTGGCGCGCCAGCCGTGGCCAGGCCCTGCTCGTTTGGCTGCAAAGAGCGACAGCCAGTCCTCTTCAGATGCCATCGGCTCGGACCGTGGCGAACGCTCCTTCTTCTCGTGCCCCTCGAGGATATGGGGGTGAGTCTGGGACAGGCCGTCCTCGAGACGCGCATCTGTCTGCATCGAGAGCGCGGGTTGCAAAAGCGAAGGTGCCTTGTCCTCGATATAGATGGGCTCCACGGGGGCATGTGGGTCGCGTGCGTGGTGTGAATAAGGCAGGTAAGAATTGGCTCGCAAACTCGTGCAGCGTTCTGCCGGCGCCGCACCCCCACCAGCAAAATGCTCCTGCCGGGCGTACGGGTCGTCTTCGTAGCGTGGAGCCGTTGTCGTCAGCCGCTGTGTACTGCTGTCCGACCCTGACCGGGAATGCGCAGCGACACCTGCCCATTCGCTGCCTGTCCGGCTGCAATCGTCAAAATCTTTCGAATGGAACAGTCTTTGAGTGAACACAGGATCGCCAAAAAAAAAATCCTTTTAACGGTGTGTACCTGAGCTGCTTCGTATAGCTCTCAGCGCAGAGCGGTATGGGTCATTATGGATGGCGTCTGGCAGAGCCATTGGAGGGAGAAGAGGAGCGAGTGGTTATCGCTGAAACTCAAAAAAAAAAGTGAATAAGATAAAAGAAAGGACAACACTCGGTCATGCTTTTTGTGTATTATGAGAGTGTGCGATGGAGAGAAGTGCACGTCCCTCTGGAATTCGGTACCCGCTTCTGCCATCAATTTTTTATCTTTCGTCTTCTTTTCTAACCAATGGTGTTATGACGCTAGCCATTCAGTGCTTGCCATTCAGTTTTCACATTGACCGCATCGCCTACTTATTCTGGTCTAGCTCCTCCCTTTGACTTTACACAACGTGGCCATTGTTCGTTGTATCACGTTCCTTTCCCTCTTGCTCCGTAGGAGGTCCCGCCTCTGCAGCTGTGTGTCACCTTGTCATTTTCCTTTCGCGAAACACCGATGCAAAATACGATTTCTTATTTTAGAACCGACCTATTCCCACTCTACAGCACCAATAGCAACGACCATAATCGGGTGGACCGTGCTCTGGTGTTTACTGCAAAAATACACTCGCGCGCTCGCAAAACAAAGGTCGATGGAGTCACAAAGAAATAGATGCCAAAGCACACATCCATAGAACGCTGAGGACGTTTTAGTAAAATAAAGTTTTAATTTTTCGTGGACAGCCGCTGACTTTCTGCGGCGCCGTTCCTGAAAGGGAGGCATCCTGATGGCGGCCATTTATCAGTGCAAATGGAGGCAGCTGTATGTCAACCGAAACAGTGTCTTTGTATATAAATTATACCCGTTTTATGTTCATGTATGCTGTGCCACCAATACTGAGTGTTCTTCTCTCACCACAACGCACCTTTCTCTAGCGCTTTTCTCGAGTACTCTTTTACCAATGAAAAGGTGGGTGACACAAGTTCTCCACTCACAACCTTCTATTTCATCCGCTTGTATAATTGCTGCTGATTGGTCTTCTCTACTTTGCATCGAGCAAACAAAGCGAAAAAAAAAAAATATGAAGAAAAAAAGGGACTTACACACGAGAAGTCGTTCAGCGCGAAACGGGTAAAAGGGATTGAGATGTCCAATGAATGGCATTCCCCTAACGCTTGCAAACGATTATTCTTGGCAAAGAATGTGTTCGCGGAAGTAAACAAGAGAGCTTCTATTGTTTGTTTCTTCGCCTTCCATCCTCGTATCACCTGTCTATATGAAATGCCTGAAGAAGAATGTTACCGAGAATATATTATGTGAAAAGTGTTTCTACTTACGCCTAAAGTGCGCAAGCATCCTGTAGACGACATTGTTCCTGATTTTCTATGTACGAAACGCTGCAAAAATTTGTTTTGCTGTCTGTGAAAAAAAAAAAAAAATATTCGGCATAAGCGCCGAAATAAAAGCATGCCGAATGTCTCGGAGGCATCCGTTTGCCTACAAACTGTGGTTTCCTTATTCAGACTTGTAAGGATGCATTTTGCCACCCGCCACTTTATTTTCGATCAAGCACGTTGAACATGCTGCTTTCGGCACTGCAAATGACGTTGTGTAGATAGGCATTGAATTCTGCTCGCATCATACCACCTATACCGAGTCACATGCCGTCATTTGTTCTTCCTGTTGATTCGGTGGTGGACGAACGTAACGGATGTGTATCTATATATAATAATCTTTATATTCTGTACATCCATAATTACATAAGCAAGACACAAAAGACCCCGGTTCAATTCCCGGGCAGGGCGTCTGCCAAAGTAGACAACTTTGAGACGTCAACGGTACCTGACGTCAATCCTCATGAAGGTCTTTTTCCCTTTGTCCTTGGTAAAGGTGAGCCGCGTGATAGCAAAGCAGGCCAATGAATCCTCTGAAACGCGAAAGATACCTGACGTCAATACCTGTCAGGGACCATATCTTTGAGCTCTTTTGCCCCATTGGTAAAACGTGGATTGCGTGATAGCTTAATTAGTCAATGGAACCTATGAAACTTGGAAAAAAGCTCGACGTCAATCCCTGTCAGGTCCTTATCTTTTACTCCTCCTTTCCCATTGGCACAGCCCGCCCGTGTTCTTGCATGAATATCGATTGACAAGCGCTCTTTCTCATAAAAGGTCTTTTGTTTTTTCTCACGTCTACTTTTCTTCTTCTTCTTTACCCTGGTCAAGTCATCTTGCTGGCAAGTATATACAAAAGGATTTTGGTTACAAGTAAAAACTAATAAGAAGTGCAACACATAGACCACTACGTTCCCCATAAGTCCCTCTGCCACCGGTTGCCCGTCCCCAAGTGCACCGGTGTGCATGATAGTAAGTTCTCGCGTCAAGAGTACATGGTCTTGGACAACGCTAACCTCCTTCTGAATGTATACTTAGCTTGCCGTCTTCTTGCTCGCCTCTCCTCCTGTCTTCTTTTCCGTTCACGCCTCTTCCTCCTCTCTTTCCGATTGCTGTCCTCCCATCAGAGGTTTTTTTTCCGCTTTTTCCTCTGTTTGCAAGTGAACCAGATTCAGGTCTATGCATTGAATATGAGACATTAACACACGTTTCAGTTCCGCTCCTTCCTCGTTCTCCCTTTGCGTCTCTTTCTCTCCGCTTGCTCTCCCTCTCTCCTTCTTCCCGTTTTGCGACCCACTAGCCGGCTATCGGTGGCCGGGACCACCGTCAAAACTACCCCCCCAAAGACATGTGCCCTCGCGCCAAATGTCTGCCCCACGCCCATCGGTAAGTGCTTGTGGTTAATAATATGAAAATGAGACTCAAAAATGCATTCTGCTGCACAGTCACAGATGAAGCAGTGGCCAACACGCCGTGAGCGTGTATGACGACCCCGGTCCCGGTAGCTGGTATGCATAATAAAAATGAAGTGTAGTCCACGAGAACTAATTTCGGAACGAAATTTCGTAGGCTAGTTGATTATTTTTATGCAAAATAATTTGAAAAGCTTCCACTTTGGACAAGAGCTTATAGCAGAGTGGATTATGTGACGATTATAGTAGGTAAAATTGGGTGAAGAGCAGTCTTCCTTGGAGATTCACCATTATATAGGGTACAACTTGAGTTTCAATGTTCATATATTACCTAAGCGTGACACAGTAGCATACAGGTCCCGAAAAAGACGCAAAATAACAACACCTTCCGTTACCAAGTAACGTCAAAGGCATAGCTTTTATTCAGCTAGATGCTCTCATGGTCAACAGGTGGTGCTAGCACATGACAGAGTCAGGATGAACAGTGCTCTACTGCAAACAAGGCGGGTATGAGCCCTCTGATACGATGAAAGCATGACAAAACCATCTGTCCAAGCAGCTCAAACCTTTTTAATGACCCAGTCAAGCAGAGGACGGCTGACCATGGTTATTCGTGGATAAATTTATATTTTCAGGGGCACTTGAACTTTTGGGGTTCGCTCCTTGAAATAGTGGGGCATTGCTGCATAGGCGATGCTACGTCCTCGTAGCGGATTCCCACTTTAAAGACCTCGGCGCACTCAACTCATTCCTATAACTGAAATGACACACGCAATGCTCCCTCATGTTAGCATATACTCCATTGAAGCGATGTCATTAGTATTCACTGAGTTTCTACACAGAGGACGACTTTCGCCGCTCCCAAAGACACGTCCTCGTCGGCCCTACGCGATATGGAAATCGAAATCAAGATCAAGCACCACTGGGAGGAGAAGCAATATACACAAGTACTTCGCTGGGCATATGACTTGATACTTTATGCGCCGACGTACTCAGCTGGGTACCTGTGGGCAGCCAATGTATACCGCCGGCAGTATGACTACGAGAGAGCAGCAGCTATATACAAAAGTGGGATCGTCCAGCAGGGCTCAACAGCCATGGCTGACCCACTCAGGCTCGGTCTTGCCGTGGCCGAATCGTGTTTACAAAACAAGGCTGATCCGGTTACCAGGCTACCACCTGAGATTATCGCGTGCCTTTTTGAGTACTATTGTCCAGAAAAACGCATCGTCGCTACCATGGTGTCACGGACATGGCGCATAGCGCTGCTTTCTCTACCGGTATGGAGACGCCTCATACTATCTCGGAGACCGTCTCGGCAAGGCGAAGACACTAAATTCGACTTTGCTGAGTTCATGCCCAGTGACGATCTGTCGCACGGCTACTGGCGACCCTCCATGATTCAGGCCTTGCAGAAACAATTGCGCGAACTTGCGATCAATACAGTGCGATATCGAACTGACGACGATGATACCCATTGGGCGGCAAAGCTCTATAAACATGAGTACCAGCCGACAAGGGAAACCTCCTGCATAAAGAAGCAGGAGTGCCCTATCACGCTCATTCTGCGATGGGCAGCTGGTCTGGACATCGAAGGTAAACGACGCAGAACAGCCAATAAAAGAGAAAAAGCTGTCAAGCTCATGTAAATTCAAATATATAGTTGATAAAAATCAGCAAATTGGCCTCTCCGATATCGAAACACGCGAGCCGATATCCCAGGACATTAGCTCGACACGGCTCCCTTACCTGACAACACTCCACATCCATACCTCTGTCCGTCCAAACGGCGACACACTAAGGCTTCTATTAACAATATGCCCACAACTGGTAACCTTATCGTACCGAACCGACTGGAAGAAAAGGCTTGACACGCCTGCCTGGATCGGAGGATTTACATTCGGGCCTGCTGCCACGCTGAAATTGGAGAATTTATCCTGGAGCGAAAGCAACCATATTTTGGACGATGTGCTGTTTTTAAAGCGCTGTCCAAGATTACGAAGTTTGACGGCATACTCATATGATTTCTGGGAGGAGAGCGATATGGACATCAGCAACACTTGCACAGCACTGCAAAAGTACTGCCCACAGCTACAAGAGCTTCGATTTCTGCTTGCTCCGTACGATCACGACGAAGATATCTATGATGTTTCGCTGACATTTGACTTCCCCGCGGACGCGGTGGGGGCAGAAAAAGAAGGGATCAGGATATTTGAGTATGCCTTGACCTATGGTATCAATCCTGGCGTGTTGATGGCTCTCCTCAAGAAGAGTCAGGCAACGTTAAGCAGAGTGTCCTTTGGCAATCTCCTCGATGCAGCAACAGTATCCGAAGGATTACCTCTGGGGCGTGCCCAAAGTCTCTATTGGGCACTGCACAGAGAATATACAGCTGATCCTGAAGCAGCACTGCGAATGGTTCTACCGCACTGTCCAAACTTACAGAGCATAAAAGCGGACATCATACTGACAGAGCCTATGGGTGCCTTGCATTTCCTGCGAGTCATCACATTTAACCATCACTGCGACAGTCAAAATGTCTTCGATCTGGTGGATATCTTAGCGAGACAAGGTGATGCATGTTCGGTCCGCCACGTCTCCATGGATTCAGATGCTATGCTCTTCCACTCTACTGACGTGTCCGAATGCCTGTTCGTTACGCTTGGCGGCATATCTACCCTGGAGAAAATCACAGTAGTGGGCAATAATCGACATTTAGTAAAACGTCTAGATGCGATCGACCTTGTCCATTTCGAAGAAAGAGCTCAACGATCAGGGCTTGTGGCAAGTCTCAAAGAACTGGACGTACCCGTCCAAATCAAGGATTTCTGCAGCATTACAAATATTTCTCGCATAAGAGCGCTTTATTTTAGCAGTTTCCCATTACTAGATACGCTCAAATTGAGAGAATGAAACGAGCGAGAGATAACCCTATAATATAACTGATGTCTTTGGTTATACCCCTCCCATCAGTAACTTCGTGTTGAAGAGCGCATATTATTGTATGGTCGAGCCAAGAGGTATAAATGTGTATTCTCTTGCTGACTCAGCACTGCGGAAATTACGCATGATGATGCTCGCTGACGCGTTACCCCATGCATGGATTAAAATTTGCCCGATCTGTCACAAAGTGGCAAATCGTACCCTCTTGTTCACTCCCAACGAATAGAGACCATGTCAGCAGATAAGGTCGTAGACCTCAGTCCAGATGAAATACGGGTTGTTGGTAGGCAGAATATGAAGGCGGTGTGAGGCAATGTGGATCTCATGCGCGGTCAGATTGGGAGAATTGCTGGCAGATGGGCAGGACGCAGTGGGATGCTGGTAAGCCCAGCCCGGCCTTGGTGCACCTTCTCAAGACGCGACCCGATCTGGTGCCATCGTCTGGCCGTGCTCTCGTTCCCGGCTGCGGTGCAGGTACTTCTTGAAAGAACTGGGGGAAAGTGGAGACGGTAGGACAATTTGGTTTTTACCATGCGCGACTGTTCAGGCTATGACGTGCTGCTGCTCTCTTCGCCGACGCTCCGAGTTACCGGTCTCGACTTGAGCACAACCTGCATCCAGAGATGCAAGAAGGTATCACGTGCTATGTGCTACGCCGATTGCAACCTTTGATACGCGAAAATCATAGATGCACGCCAACACCGAGGGCAACTTTGAATTTGCGGCCGACGATTTTTACAAGTTTGCGATTCCAGAAGGGGGCTATGATCTCGTTTACGATTACACGTACGTCCTTTCAATAGCAAGCTATCATATATCCATTGTCTATTTTTCATAGGTTCCTCTGCGCTATGCTTCCGGATATGCGCCCGCAGTGGTCAGCGCGCATGGCCGAGATAGTGAGACCTGGTGGCACACTCGTGGCTCTTATGTTTCCACTTGTCGAAAAGAAGGGGGGCCCACCCTTTGCTGTCAGCCCTGAGCTGTAAGTCTGCTACAATGTATGTCGTTATGGTCGCTCACTGTACTCTTCTAGCTATCACGAGCTCCTTGACGACGCGTTTGAACTTGTATTTCAAGAGGACGCGGAGGGTCATGAAGACCGTAAAGGCAAGGAGAAGATGAGTGTTTGGAAACGAAAATAGGAAGCACATATCTATAGGATAGATTAGTAGACGACATATACTGAAACAGACAGAGCATAGCACCCAAATACCATGAGAGCGGAGTTTGAATGCTGAGGGCCAGGCCATGCGGGTGGCTTTCCCTGTCAATTTAAGCATGAAAGCACCTTGCTTTCTCTCACTTAAAACACAACATAGCACTCCATGGCAGGTCCTCAATTAGAAGTCATCAAGGTAAGAACCCGATGCAACCCCTGTGAGGCAATCAGACTAAGTTACTGTATAGTTTGGCGTCTACGTATTTTTCCCAGTGGGCATCATGCTCTACTTTGGTGGACCTGATTACTATGACAAGTATGTCAAAGGAATCAAGTTCTGGCCCGATTACCAGACCACCCACGTAAGAATATCATTCTTTATCGCAATAAAAACTATGGACCGCATTAATTCCTTCTTTTATTATAGAAACCGCCGACCACGGCCGAAGATGTACAGAGCACATTGAAAAAATTGAAGGCCGAACGAGAGGAACGGTGGCGGAAATACGAGGAGGCACAAAAGCAACAAGGCGAATAAACTTTTTTATTTCTGTACAAAAAGAAGATGCAGGGCGGATGAAAACAAGAGAGAGAACGTGAAATGCAAAGACTTTTTTCTTCTTCTTTAGCGACCTGGGCCGTGTGAAGATGATATGAAGCGTGAATTAATGGCGGCGGTTGGGTCGGGTTCATTATAAGTGTGGCGTGATGATGAAAGAAAGCGGGTCGGATTTGGCGTATGACATGAGTGATTGAGATATGATAGCAAACAAAATGAGAAATATCTAGCGCTCGAACCAGTGCTTGTTTTTGGATCGCATGAGTCGGAATGCACCGATCGGTACACGCTGCCAACGGGACAAATCGCGCGAGAGCCGGGTATCGAGTTCATCAGGATCAGGCGAAGGAGAGCGCGACGAAGACCGCGTGTAAAGCTGCGACGTGTCCACGAGCTCATCCATCGAGACTGGAGTCGGTTCACTCTCCGTTGGTGAAGACTGCGTGCTTGTTGGTGCAGCTTCGGCTGATAATCGACGCTTTTTCCCGTTCATCATTTGCTGAGAAACCTTAATTAGCGTCTTCTTCCTTAGAATGAGAAACCCCCCTCTGTGACTTACCTCATCCAGAGAGCGTTTCCGATCAAGTCCAAAGTCGTTAATGCACGGGGAACTGGATAAAATAGGACTTGAAGGCATAGATAAGGCGTGGCGTGCGGAGGAGAGAGAGTTCGGGGATGAGCCTCGAAGAGAGTCAGTAGGAGGTATCAAAGCAGACAGATCAGCCTTGCTTGTGGTGTTGTCATCCTCCATCGACGTCATGCCAATCAAGTCCAGCAGTTGCTCTTGAAACTTGAGTTCGGCGGAGGAGATCTGACCTGTTGTCGCTGCCCGTACGTGGTTGGTGTGGTCTGGATGCTGATGGTGGTCATCTTCGGTCGTCAAAGGTAGTGACATGGCATTTTCGGCCGCCAAAGCAGAGAGGGCGCCCAGCGCTTCGGATGTAAGATTGTCAGTGGATGCATGGTGATGAGCAGCGGATACAGCACTACTAGGTAAAGAGGGTCTTCGCTCCATGTCGGTCGGCTCCCCTGTCAGGTTATTAATATCAAAGGATAACTGCAGATTGGGAGTGCCATCCGCACCTTGACCGAGCGGAGTGAGGATCTGCAGAAATGCAGACGCAATGCTGTCAAACAAGTGAGCGGCATTGTCACCTGCCAAAGCGCCTTGTTCCGGCTCCGAATCTGCTTCGCCTTGATGTTGCGGTTGCATGAAATACATGTCGTACTCTTCGTCCTCCTCTTCTTCTTCATTCTCCGAGGAGGACCAGTGGTTGTGATCCTCGAACGTCCGAATTCCTTCTTCTGCTTCCTCCTCCTCATCATCATCATACCAGATTTCCTCGTCGCTCTCATCCTCCAGAACTTCGCTGTCTTCGTCGTCACTCTCGCCAGTATGGTATCCGTTTTCAATATCTTGGATGATGGCTCGTTCTTCTTCTTTTTCGAGATCACTGTCATCACCCGAGTCGATATGCACACTCGAGCCGTACGACTCTGTCCGGCTTTCGGCATAAATGGAGTCCAGCTCGTCGTCTGCCATTGAAAGTGAGAGGACATTGTCTTGTGGGGCATCATCGTCCACAATAAGATCAGCCTCCGTGTCCTTCGTTATCTGCTTATCAGTCTGAGCCTGAGCCTGAGCCTGAGCCTGAGCCTGAGCCTGAGCCTGAGCCTGAGTTTTCTTTGACTTCTTTGGTTTGCGCTTTGGCTTTGGCTCCTCTTCTTCATGCCCATCGCGCTCGACGACAGTTTTGGAGTCATCTGTCACGGTCCATACATCAGCAGGTTTCTTGCTCGTGAAAACGTTGACAGGTTCCTCTTCCACTGTGATATCTATATTCATTACATTAGATGAAATAATAAGAGCTACACATGTACAAACCTGGCTCGGGTTTCGCAGCACCACAAGTGCACTCGGAATCGCAGACGGGGCAAATGTCATCCAAATCTTCGTCTTCGTCGTTATGGTTGAGCGTGATGGTTGTCATGGGAGGGAGAACAGCTTTGGTTTCCTCCTTTTTGGCTTTTACTTTGTTTTTTGGCGACTGTGTTTGCTTTGATTTGGCTCCGCCCTTCTTACTACGACCTATTTTGTGTTCAGTGTGTGTGTTTGTCCCATCTTCTCCTATCTCAGTTTGTCTTTTGTCAAACCACACCTTTCCCCTTTGATTTACTGGCAGCAGCTTCGTTGACAGCTGGTAACGACGGCGGTGGTGGTGATTGTGTTGGTAATGACGACGGTGCTCGGCAGGAGTCACAGTAATAGTGCTTGGATACAGATTTAGGCTTTACACCGACACACCGCCCGTGAAACCATTCTAATTCAACCCAAAAAATATATATATAAAAAAAAAAGAGCCTGTTAAGCAACAGACAAATGAGAAAGGTACGGCTTACCTTGACAGCCATCACAGGCAATCATGAACTCCTCGCCGTCATACCCCTTTCGACATATACAGTATTCCTCAGGTTTGGACTGGCGAGGCTGGACGCCCTTTTTGGCCTTGCTAGCCTTGCTGGCCTTGGTCTTCGTTTTCCTGGATTTGGGGTTATCCTGAGACGAGCGACGCCTGCGTTGCAGCTGTTGGTGGGCTGTCGGACGCTTCGTATCCGGAAAACGTCTATCACCAGCCACGCTGCCTTCGTCGTCATCGTTTTGATCGCTGTTGCTTCCCATGTCGGGTCGTTCACTGTCGGAAGAGAGCGAGGAGACATCGGAAAGCAGCAATGAGTGTGTATTGTTGGATTGCCTTGTCGAGGATTGCTCTTTCATCGACTGTGTGTGGTGTGTGTGGATCAAAAGAGCTCTTCTGTGCTGTTCAATACTTGCTCTTGACTCTCACGCACTCTTCGTCACAACTCGTTTATTCGCCTCGGGAAGATCCACACGCTGGTTGTCTTTTTGTTCGCACAAATACTTTTTTTCAACTTTTTTTTTTGAGTCGCAGAATGATGCAAAAAGAAAGCAGCGCCAGATTCGTGACGCTCATTTGTCGTGTTTGGCGGGTCGTGAGCTGAAGTCTGGCTTTTCATTTTTCCCTTGCTGTTTCCTTTTAAGCCCAACCCTGCCCGGCACATAAAAATATAACCCCATTATCCCTTCAATTCTTCATTTTATGTTGAAACAACTGCAGCTTTCTGATACGTATGATGGTTATTTCATTTGGCTGCAACATGCGCTCCTACATTATCAGTGTAACGTCAAGCCAACCATGTCCGCGCAGCAATGAAAGTATATCATCTGTCGTTGCATTGCTTTTGTCTTGTGTACCTGATATCTTCTCTGCGTTTGTGCAAATAGACGCTGTGTGCTTACTTTCAGGGGTTTCACTTCCTTTACGCGTCCCTTTCGTGTCACGCTTTCGCATAGGAAAGACCATCGCTCTTTTGCTATGGACGATGTGCCCCACCAAACCCATGAGATAAAAAGACGTACAAAAACATACATCAACAATATAATTCGTCTTTCTGCTTACTCTCCTGAGCTTGACCAAACTTAACAAATCTCAGTGGCGGCATGGAGCAAAATCACGTGCCATACTTTTTTGTTGCCAGACACTTCATCAGAAAGGTTCTATGCAGCCCCTCAAAAGCACAGCAAATAAGTAGGCAAGTGACGATTGGTGATCCTATCAAATGCCAGCAATAAAACAAAGAGAAAAGGGTAAGAAGGCGCCACTGGTTTCATCTAACTGATCGTCATTTTCTCCAAAGAACGGTCAAATCTATTTCATTTCAAATATTGCTTGCCGGTCTTTAGCTTCTGGACAATGACTCCGTCTACGAACCGCTTTATAATGTTAAAAGTTACGGCTACCACAAGCTAAACAGCCCTGGAAAAAGTAATATGGACGTTTCCGTCTTGTTGTTCCCGCCCGATAGTTAATTGGCATGACTACCTCCACCTGCAGAAAGTAAAGGCATAGCAACACATGTAGAACACACAGATTTTTTAGTGGTATCATTTGTTAAATATGCTCAAACTAAACACTGCAGCCAGCATATTGTCCAGCTGTCGTAATAAGACCAGATATCAACCTTCCGCCAAGCGTCAAATAGACTGTCAAACTTGTGACTGATAATAATGGGTACCGTTAACGGGAATTTTTGCTATCGATGCGCAATGTGTGAATGCCAATTTTTGATATTTGAGAAATTTGATTCTAACTATTATTAGGTTTCAAATTCTACGTAACAATATTTTCCATAAGAACCTTGATATGCGAGGCATCATACAACATAGCAAGATTGTGAGTCACGTCAAGGTATCTGATGTTATAATTATTTTTCAGATTGATTGGTCACAAAAGAGGGCATTGCAATTAGATTTTGTCTCCACAACTGACGCATGAATTGTTTCGATTTGCCATACGATACCGTGTTGTTACAGAGTAGCCATAAATACCGCAATCTGTAGACAGATATGTCACAAAATCCGTCTCACTACACTAGTCTGTGAAGCTTTACATACATAATACTATATTCAGGTGGTACGTAGTGAATTTGCGCGAGCAAATGTGCAGAATTGATTTAGAGTCTAACAGGGATACTCAGTAGCGGCAGACAGCGGCAGACGAAGGTAGAAACGGATAGATCATCGGTATCGTCAGTGGTGCAATAGTTGGGCAGTCGCTTGGCTTAACGAAATCAAGCCCAAATAACATGGCCCTCGATCTGGTGCACGTTGGCGCCCTGGCCTAGAGCGCATTGATACGCAGGGCACTACCTAATGTCGCAGTCCTTCTTGCGTTTCTCTTCAAACACATGGAAGTTATAGTCGTCGATTAGAGTTGTCAAAGAGGTACTGGCACCTGTTTCCAAACAGGATACAGAAGGAGCCTACCGAAACATCGGTAATCATTGCATTATTATGGTCAATGAGAGCCTGTTGTTCATTTGTCCCGAAATCCACTTCTCAGTCAACTACATTTTCAAGCTAGTCGTCATATCGAAACCATGTACTCATGTATGTAAAACAAGCGACTCGGCTATCAAGTATGCGTATTTGATAATATTACGAGATTTGGTCAAGGAACCCCATGCATTATGACTCGCTAAGGCGACACAATCTTGCTCTAATACTATGTCTGCACATGCATAACATAATGTCTACTCGATTGGCCTCAAACACATATGGGGCATCACAGATGAACGATATCGCATTATATGGATGACGTAAAAAACCGAAAGAGCAATGTTTAACAGACTTATTTGGAGTCTAATTATGACAAGTAGAGCAGCTAGGGCATCACCTGTACGTCATGTCCTGACAGGTTCTGTGGGACGATCTGATATCTGTCAAGATCGTCCCAACGGTTTCACGATGTATATTGCCCGACAGCAGAACGTGGAAAGCTCATTCTCAGGACATCAAACGGGGATCCTTTCAATACCCTCCACACAGTTACACCACAGTGATCGCTGCATTATAACCCTTGTGCCACATTTAATGGTGGGGGTGAGAAGATCGTTCATCCGCCGCCGAAAAATTTGCCATATACTTTGTGTGACCAGACAGGATCATCGTCGGTTGGGTGCGGTCACCTTACGGTATGGTAAGGTGTTTACTACAGTCTAAAGCTCGTCACAACCAAATCTCTTAATTTCTCTACAAGAGTTCTTTTATATGCTCCTTTACTGCCAAGAAGGCATTGCAAGGCTTCAGGATGTTCTTCGTTGGTAAAAACCTGTGGAATATGTCTACTTCCTAATGACACTACCTGTGCCATGATCATCCCATACTTGCATTACATAGCATGTCATTTAGCACATGTATGTCGCGAAAGACACACTGATTACGTCGGTATAGCTGCAATATGTCGAGCGCCTTTCTTAAGTAAGAAAGGCGTAAATATACATTATCATGAATGGAGGAACCTAGTTGTCGACAACCATTTGACATGTGTATACAACAGCATAAACATAGCCGTTAGATATACACATAATAACATTGACCACACGTTAGACGTCTATGTGAAATGGATACGCACCCAGCAACGGCGTGAGAGAATGTCACATATGTATGTCAAGATGGTAACATTGAAAAAACACATTCTGGCTTAGAAAAGGTCTGACTGAAGTACAGCTGTGCTTATAGCGCGCAGGCGTAGTCAGAGAAAATAGATGTGAATACAGTCGATGATTGGACAATTGTATTCGAAAGGTGATTTGCGCATATGCTTTATGGGGAAGGCTTATTTTAAGCTTTTGGAGGAACGCGGTGTTTATACATAATTCTGAGAGATATTTCCATGGGAAAATTTGTGCATTGATGCATAAAGTTAGTGCCCACCACACCAAGGTATCGGTAAGGAAGGTAACAATCAGAGCCACCGCATCAGAGTGTCGTGAAAAAATTGCAGATCCCACGTAAGTATGCAATTTTGTGCCTCGGAACATACAGTTCTTACCTCACTCCCATACAGTCAGTACAGCTCATTAATTACATGTAGGCAGTCGAACGTCGTAACACTCGCTTATCGTCAGCGAGAATAAAACGGCATGGTTCGGCAAAAATCTCGCGAAAATGCTGCTTCAAGATCATTTAACAGAAAATTATTCCTTGAGGACAAAATGAATTATATCTCTTGCCAAGAACGAAAATACTGTGCACGATGGTGCCATGTCGGTATTCATTCCCCGCTTGATGTTAACCTCCCAACGGCAAATAGAATGTGGTGGGGTGCGTCACGTTGGAATAGGAAGCGCCGACCCTATTACTGTCATACAATTTAGCAAGCTGTAATGTCAAATATCGGACGTAATCGGCAACAGGATACACGCCGAGGACTCACAGTCCAAATCCGGTTTGACGATCTTCCGATGTCGTATGAAACTATAAGCTTTCTACTATGACCTCTGGTCATCGGATGACACTCGGTATCATGATGATACCATATTAAGACGGGGATGCAAAGCATGTCAAAACGCGTTGCGCATACCCATCGACGGATAAGGAAAAGCGCAAACGTAAACATGTATGCGGTGTCAAAATTTGGCGAAGTCCCAGTGTCATGATAAATAATAGGAAACTTATAGAAATGTATGTTTCATGCCGTTAATGTGGTGAGATGATTTTGCTTGCGTTCATCTCTTTGTTGAACCTGATTCTGCTGTTGGTGTCGTTTAAGATACTTCAGTGGTTGACTAAGATCATGATAGGGAGTGCCATAGTATTTGAAGGGATTCTGCATCATTGTACTATCACTAGCACCCGAAACGCAGGAACAGAGATAGCCCAAGCGGAATGAGGAGTTCAGTTGTTGTTCACGAGATTACTACTATCTTTTCTACTTTTAAACGAGAATCAATAAGAGCGGGTTTCGAATCATGTTTATCAACGATGATGACGATAGCATTGGAGCGAACGGTACATAGTGTTTCTGTATATGGATTGAATGAACTGGATATTGACTTGCGTTCTCCTGCTTATACCAATCTACAGATGTTCGCGTAAGCCGAAATGACATATTGTGCAACTGGACTGCGGTCTGCAGCTCTAGCGGTCCCGAGCGGATCTGATATCGCACATGCTTTTTTCTGTTATAGATTCCATTTTCACCTTACCCTTTATAAAATTTTAATTCTGTAAAGCTTCAGCGGCGCGATAACAGCCGAAATTACCTCTCTGCAACACATAGCATAACATCGATGAAATAAAAAAGAGGAAGCATCTATAGAAAGGAATGTCCGCATGTTGGACTTAGATCCTTATCTTTTGAAAAACCTGGCCAGTTCCCCAGTTCCTTTCGTCTGTACGTGCGTTGCACATGGTGTACTTACTCAGAATATTACAGAACGTTTCGCAATTTTTCTATACCTGCGTATCATCCAACATACCATATGCTGTGAAAGAATTTTGGATCCGTTGATTTGGGGGAGATGCACATGCTTTTTTGTTTCGGCCTTAACGAGAGTAACACAAGTGAGTACAATATGACACCGACTAAGTATCATTGTTTGAAGTGAGGTTGTGGTAAACTTGTTTTATTTTCAGCCAATGCTTGACAATGTATGGAGCACACCTAGCTATAATCTCGACCACTTGATTTAGTCGCCATTGGCAACAAGGCGGAAAAATCCTGGCACCATAGCTCCAGTGTAATGGCAAGAAAGATAATAAACCAATTTGAAAAGAGCTTGCGAACAGACCGGTTTTATCATCATCACATTTGTACCCACATTGCTCATACTGTACGTGAGATAAACGACAGCTGTCAGACAGGAAAACGATTAAAGGGTGATACCGGACAAAACGGAGAACTTAAACGAGAGAAAAGGATGTGATTACGATAGAAGAAGCCTAACTACGTTAGATCCCATTGGAGAGAAAAAAAAAAGAAAAAACAAAGAACTGTAAGACAGTCTGCAAAACGTGGCAAGAGAGTCATCGATAAACTCGGTGCACAAAAACGCATGGAGTTTAACCGTATTAGTTATTTTTGATCTGGCACAGATAAGGACGCCCTCTTCTCTCCCCCCAGCTATTTCAAATGAGGGCTCTTACCGTTGTCTGTGAATGTCCTTTACTTTTTTTGGCTTGTTAGGTAAGAATTGTACCGTCCATTGATAAAGCATCTCGTGTTCCTCCGTCTCGACTTCATTCACGATAACCTCAGTTTGCTTGTCCTATGGTGTGATCAACTGCACTAATGAAATTATTTCGCCAACATCTAAAATTTCGCCTATATTTTTCAACGCAAGTAGAGAGTGTTACGGCAGTAAATAATAAATAAGGTATAAACAGATACTTCCTCCGGCATGGTCATACAGAAAATGTCGCGTGTAGCGGGACTAGCGACAGCCAACCTGTCGCGCTTCAACGGCCCCATTTGCTGGAGAAAAGTGAGGCTGCGTCTGGCGAACTGTCTGGCTTCTGCCCGACTTTTTTTTTTTTTTTGGGCCTGCCACAGAGTCGGTCGCTCCGTTTTTGGCGTTGTACACACCCATAATCACACTGAGTGTATTCGTTGTGATGCCTGCCATATAAAAGGTGCCGTGGAATAAATTTTTCGTTCATTGCATCATTTCTTTACGCACCACTTTTTCTTTCTCTTCACCTCTGTGCACCATCCATCATGCTCCCCGAAGTACCTCAGTGTCAAGACCGAATCAAGAGTCCTGTTGACCACACAAACTCTGCGGTGGGCAAATGTCTCATTTGCGGTTCCATAAACCATCAAACAAGAGTAATATTGTCGCTTTTTGACGCCGTCATCTTGTCTGATATTAACTTTCGAGTAGAACTGTCCCGTTTCCCCATAATGCATTTAATCATACACACAAGATATTCACATATCGAGGCATAAGTTGATTTTATCATGCAGGATGGGATCATTCACTCGATATCTTTTCATCCGCTTTTTTTTTCTCTTCCTCATCTATTTCTTTCTTTATCTTTTCCTTCTCATCTATGTTGTGTATATGCCTTTGATACGCGCGCTTATCATTTTATATGCCCCGCCCTTTTCTCATCGATACCATCATTATCATTCCCCAGCAAGCAGCATGAATTTTCTCTTTTTCCTTTTACTTCTAGACAAATAGATGCATTCGCAATTCATATGGAAACAATTTCTATTCAATACGTACATATTCTCTGAAAAGCTAGTATGAATTGGTGATGTATAACCGGAATTATGTCTATATGTGTGCACAGACAGGTGCTCCACACTTGATTACTCTAAAAGACAAGCGGACGGAGAATAGGTGCGTCTGTGTACGGGTCTTTTAAAGCGGCACGGCACTGCCATATAAGGACGACCATTCTGTACAACACTGAGTTGATGGTCATAAGTGCACAAGGGTAACATTATTTTTGCACCAGTAAATAAGAGAAACACTGTACGATTTGGGGGGTACAGCGAGAAAAGAATTGACGGGCGCTGACGCTTTCCCGCCCGCGGGTAACCTCGGCGATCCTTCTTCTTTTTACATTCAAGCACCGATTCCTTTGTGCATTGACATATGAAGTTCATACCCGCTCATTTTACACAACAACTTGCCGTGTGATCACATCACAGTTTCTTGTCCACTATTTCTGTGTATGTATATTTATTATCTGTGAAACACCAATCATAACATCGTCTTTATCATAGCTGTTGCCACCCGCACTCCGTATGGCACCCGGCGGTCCTGTTGAGTGAACGTTTCGGTGGAGACAAGTGTGGAGTAGGTATTCAGGCGCTCAATTTCCTAGAAGATGGAGTATGCCATCAGAACCCGTCAGGGAGTGTGTTGAGTTATGTCTACCTTATTGAATGCAGCCCGTAACGCGTCATTTTTTGTGATAACTACCGCCTGTGCTTCCAGATCGCGTTCGCTCGAGCGATGTCCAAAATTGGGGGAGCCGATCATCGTCAGCGTCGGATGATTTTCTCCGGGTAGAGAGACCCACATGCCTGTACACGCACACACAAAACATGTGTATTAAACCATGGAATCAATTCGATGTTTTGTAAAAGAAAACTGCAGGGCATGGGGGGCTGGGGACCAGACCATCGTGCTGGGCGTCTCCAATCACCTGTCTGGTATTTTCTTTTCTTTTTGAAGCTTAGACGTACCTTTGGCATGATATGTCCAACCTGGTCGGTTGTACTCTTTGATCGTGATATCCTCACTTCGGCCCGCGCGCCGGGCTTGTTTGTAAAACTGTTTCTCGATCCATGTGTACGCGGGTGGAAGGAAGCGCGACACGCCCCGCGAATTGAAAAATCCATTGGCCTAATAGCCATGACCACTTAGTACATTCTAACTTTGCATTCATTTTTCACATTACCTCAGGAGCGGCTGTGAGGAAGCGGAACGCAGCCTTGGTACGGAGTATCCACGCCTTATACTTATCGGTAAAATTGAAATAGCCCGAAGTAAGGTCGATAGTCCACTGCTCGGCTGCTCGGTTTGCCGTATCGAGCAGCTTAAGTGTCATATGTTCGTCTTGTCGGATATTGAACGGGCCCATTTGGATGACAGGCAGCACCATGGTATCCTCTTCCGGTGACGCAGTTTTCCGTTCATGATTTGTATGTTGTGCTATAAAGCTCAGGAGATTCTCACGGGCCTGTACTCTAAATTGTCTGCTGTGACGAACAGGGTCATGCATTCCAGGAAGCATAGCGAGAGTGTATCCAGGGTGACGCTTCTTTTCATCGCTGACTTTCTGATGTTGCGCCTCGTAGAGTTGATAGGAGAAGCGTCGTACAACATTGAATAAACCGTGGTAGTAGTTGGTGATGTCTGGTTGCTTATCAAACACGATGTACCGGTCTTGGCGGTTTGTAAAGTAGTCCGTGCTCAGATTGGCTCTATATGGATAAGTTGGGCAAATTAAAGAATGGGTAGGCGATTGGGTGGAAAGACACGAAAATGAACTGTCCTCTTTTGGATGAATACGTACCCACTCAGCATGATGGTGTCATCAAATCCATAGAGCTTCAAATGCATCAGACCAATCCCCTCATTGAATCGTTGAGGCAGAGCCCGCTTGAGCATACCGGTGAGATCAGGGGTATGATACAAGGAAACTTGCACCTGGTCTGGAAACTCACGAATCAAAGAAAGTAAGAGTGTCGCTGAGCTCTCGCCGCCCTTGGAAACGCGCGTGCCTCGAAGGCAGTCAATAAGAATCTCCACCTGCAGAGTTTCTGATTGTCGCAAGGCCTCCCGAATGGTCTCTACCTATTAAATCAATTTACAAGACGCGCGTGGCCATGAAACGATGAGCTGTCGTCGTTCTCCTCACGAAAAATGCGATTTACCAGTTCCTTTTCGGTATGGCCGATATAAAGTGCAGCGAGAAAAACACGCTTCTTTGCTGATAGAATTCGTGCCTGTATGATGCATATTGATGACATTAATGACAGTGTCGGCCGAGGGAACGCACGCGGTCGAGGGTGATAAAGAGAATCGCACTTGCCTTCAGTTCGGCATAAAATTCACACGGTTCGTAGAGAGGCACAACGTCGCGGCCACGTGCATAAAAGACGGGAGCCAGCTTGTACAATGGCTGGAATGCTTCAGAAGTGTAACGAGCACACGTCATGGAAAGTAATCGGCGTGCATTCGGGTAACGTTGGAAACATGTGTGCGAATGACGAGGTGCAGCATGTCTGGCAGATGCAAATGACGCAGATCGAGAAACAGTCCTCCGAATGGACAGTAACAGGCTGCTGCTTCTGCTAATGGGCATCGCAACTTTTGGGGGAGGGCAGGTCACAAAACCACGCGAGCTTTCTTCGTTATGGTGGCAGCACAACCCAAAAAAATATAAATTTTGCCTTTGATTTACGCGGTAGAACATTTAGCCATTTCTCCTCGAGAGACTACCAACATCTTTCAGGGCAAGCTTGCATAATCATTCCCGGAGAAACGCACAACAATGTATACGTCATGACCACCCAGTAAGTCAGCTAGTAGATTCTTTATATGTCATATGTATGCTAAATAACAATACAAGGATGCAATTGGTGTGTGTACATGTTTATACAGTTGGTGGCTGTTGCACCGATTGAGCAAGCGCGCGCACTTGAGGGTCATAATGATCCTATCCCCAATCCAATCAGCTTTAGTTCAGAATGCCATTCAAAGAAAAAATTACCTTTAGTAAGAAGAGCTCATAGAGACTGGTATTTAGCGGATTGCAGAGGTCAGGGTCTTCAAGGTACGGCAAATAAATACCGCTCGCTGTCTTGTCCTCCGATTGCGTCAAGGCATCCAGACGTCGATCTTTCTAATAAGCGCAACGTGGAAAAAGACGTCAGATGATAAGCATTTTCCAAATTCACGTAACACTGCTCCCGAATACTCACGCTCGTAAGCCGCCTGATTAGCTGGAGGCAACTCGTTACTGTCTTACTCGGCATGTTGAGTGACACAGTGGAGAGGCGTTTTACAAACGCAGCAATGCGGTGAATAGGCATCTGCACGATGGAAAGAAGCCGCGGTTAGGGTAAAAAATGTCACTTCTGGTTTAGCTTCTCCACTGAGCCCCATGACTCAATTTGTTTTACCTGACGGCGCTTGAGAAACATGAGCTCCAAACTCTTGAGAATAAGTTCACTTTCCGAGTCCTGATCTTCTGCTGGTGCTTCCTCGAGCGTCGTGTGAAATGCCGCGTGGAACATAATGTTGTACATCTGGTCGTAGTACGCCTTGAGATCATAGTTGAGCAATTTCTCACTTTGACCCGACATGAGTTCGAACGCTGTGATGATGCAAAGGATACGTTTGCGGATGGCTTGCGTCGCCTCGAAAGCATCGTTTTTTGTGTCCAGTCCATCAAGCACGTCTTTGAGCGCATTCAATAAATCCTCAAAGAAGTCGACGCTGATCAGATGCGAAAACTTGCCGAGGCCTTCCAAAACGGAGGGCATAAGTGGCGATGAGGCTTGCTTCTTGAGTAGTCGAAAGTAGAAGGCGAAAATAAGCTTCAGTGTCTCAGAGTGCTAGAAAGTGTATTGCTATGGTTAGTACAAATGAGGCAGGACCAAAGTAATGGTATGCTTACATTCTTCTCTTTTTCTTCTTTGTCCACTACAGCCTCGGCTTCCTTCATTTCCTTCTCGATGGCCTTTGTCTCCTTGAGCGCCTTCCTGGCTTTCTTGTTCATGAACACCTTCTTCCGCTTCTGACCTCGCTGCTCATCCCCTTTTGTGTCGTTGACAGGAGCCATCTCGTCCTTCAGACGCAGATGAAGAAAAGTGCGAACGACGTTTTCGTGAACGAGATAGCTCTTGGTCTTAACCATACGGGTAATCATTTGTACGGCATCAAGTGAAGTGCGGCCAGCCTCGTCGTTTTCGAAAACTTCGATGATGGCTTTGCAAGCCAAATCTGCCACCTAAACAGGGTAAAGTCGTTATGTAAGTTATCACGCACCGGCTTGTTAGCATGGGAACATACCTCGTTCCACTCGAGAGTAGACATGCGCTGAACGACGACCAACAGGATCTCAAGACGAAAATTGAAATGCGTCTTTTTGGTCAGCAGTTCGCACAAACAGCGAGTGGCAATAAGGGAAAACGAAGCATCTTCCTTTTCCGTGCCTTGTTCTACAAAAACAGGTTAGGATCCAAACAACGTCAAGTCGAATGACGACTTACTTGTCAGAATAGCACCCAAATCCTTCAGAAACAGCTCGTAGTACACGAGTAATGCTTTTTCAAAGTCACGAACCAGCTTGACTTCTTTAGTGACCTTGGCGTTGGCTTCTTCCTCCGTCAGCTCTCGAATCCGGTAGCTAAAAGCCACGAGAATATGTGAGCGTCTCAAAAGAATTTCAAGTTGAGATCTCTTACCCCGGGATGATGTCAAGATAAATCGACAGTTGAGTAAGCAATGCTAGTTTGCGGACGTTGGGGTTCTCGTCGTTATAAATGGCGCGCAAGGAGCCCAGCTTCTTGACCTGTAAAGGATTAAACGTCAGCACGATGCCTATTGGAGATCCCCTTATGCTTACATTGACGTAGGGGTCCTCTTGGATAAGAGTTGCTATGTTAGCTAGCTCTTCCTTCTTCTTCAAGGCGCGCTCCTTTTTCGAAAGCTTGGGAGCTTCTTCCGCAGGCGTTTCCTCTTCTGCTTCCTCTTCGGGTTCCTTCTCCACAGGAACCTCATCGATCGTCTCGTCTTCATTGTCGCTCGGTGCTTCAATCTGAGCAAGTCTTCCACCTGGTAACTTAATGGGCAAACGGTCATGAAAATCCTTCTTTGTCCACTCGTTGATATGGCGAGGGGCTTTTTCGTATTCCTCCTCTTCATCAGAAGCGTGCGTCTTCTTTTGCTTCTTTTTGCGTGGACGGTCGAGGTCCTCTTCCATCACATCTTCCAGCATGTCATCGATGTCGATGTCCTGGTCGTCACCCTGACCCAGTTCTGCGGAGACTTCGTCATCGCTATCCTCCATATCGTCATCGTCGTTACTGCCGTCCTCTTCTTCGAGCTCCTCTAGGTCATCGTCGGTAGCCATGTCAATAAGACCCTCAAGATCTTCGTCGTCATAGTCTTCTTCGCCCGAAGAGGACATCTCAGCGGGTGGCTCCGGAATGCTCTTGTGCTCCGCCTTCTTCTTTTTCTCGGGCTTCCAGTCTGTGTTTACTTTTTTGGAGGTATTTCTGAATATCAAAGACTTAGTGCATTAGTTTCCTTGAAGAATGAAGATGTACCTGGAAAGCTCCTTCGGGTCTAGAGCTTTCAAAAATCGACCAAAATCCTTGTTTTGTTCAAAGTACTCGAGATCGTCCTCGGAAATGAGTTCCTCCTCTTCTTGTTCGACATTATCCTTTGGCACAGGCACAAATGCGCGTTTGGATTTCTTGAGATCTTTCTTCTGGTGGATCGTCGTGCGATCGGGTTTAGATTGGCAAGATCCAAGGTGACAGACTGGCCATACCTTAGCAACCGGTTTGTTATTGCTTGTGTTGTTGCTGTTGGCCTTGGGGTTTTGTTGTGTAGGCTGAGCCTTGGACTTTTTCTTGGTGACAGCCATGAAGCTTGCTTGATCTTGTTAAAAAAAAAAAAAAGAAAGCTAAGCTGAGATTGAAGTGGCTCTGCCTTTTCGTGGGCGGGTGGGTTTGAATATAATTTGGGCAAAGAGTGTCACAACCCACGTTGTTTTTATTTGTCGGCTGATAATCGGGTCTTGCGAATATATTATCCACATATCGAAAGCAATAAAACCTGCTATTCAACTTGCTCTTTTTCTTTCGTGACTCCACTCGTTCGAGGCTTAAACAGCGGAAAGACATCGCGGATCAAGGGGAGAAGACAGAAACGGATGAGGAGAAGGTTAAGGATCGAAGAGGGAGAAAGAGGAGAAGAGGGCAAAGGGGGCAAGTCGACTGAAATGGGAGTCGGTGACAAGCGCGTGCTTGAGCTGGTGTAACCGTCATTGATGGTGCACGCATCGCTTAGCCGTCAAAAAGCAATCATGCACACATCGCATCTGTACCTACCACTACTAATAATAATAATCCTAATAACCAAAATAAAGAGAACGGGGATCCTATCTTCTCTCCCTTTCACGCACCCACCTTCTTTACAGACCCACATTTTTCCTCTCCCTTTCTCATCTCGCCCTGTGAGAAAAAAAAAAGAAAGTTCCTCATTGCTGCCATTCCAACCACACAGACGGGAGAGAAGAGCGCTGGAGGCAACCCTAAACAGCATACAACAACACACACGGACGTCGACAGGCTGATTTACTTTGGCGGACACATAACGAAAGAGAGCATCCGCTAGTTATCGCACTTGACAGGAGGATGCAGGTTGCCGTCGATAACTACAACCACAACCACAACCACAACCACAGGAACAGGAACAGCAGCAGTAGCAGCAGCAGTAGCAGCCATGTCCACACCGCTGGTGTCACTGCCACTTACGCCTCCTCCCCCGGCTCGGGATCTGCCTCGGCTGATAATAATAGCAATACTGCTATTACCAGCAACGACTCGATATTGAACCGACAGCCCAAAGGCTGTATGTCGCTGTACCATCAATGCCGCCAAGTGTTGCGTGGATTGGGCGCAGTGCCTGGATTCTCGGATTACTTGGAGGATGCCGAACGACAGCCCATCAACGATCCGGTCACCAAACTATGGAATATTTGCAGACAGGGGTCGAGTCTATGTCTCCTTTTCAACACCCTCGAACCAAAGTCACCGATCGCCTTCGTACAAGAGGGCGCCTCTCTTAAACCCAAGGCTTGTGTTTACCACTTTATTATTGCCTGTCGCAACCAACTCGGATTCGATCAAGGCAGCCTTTTCACCCTCAGCGATCTCTTCCAGGACGATACCAACGGCTTCGTCAAGGTAGCTATTCAATTCCTGCTATCCTTATTCTCTCTTTCCTTTCCTTTCCTTTCCTTTCCTTTCCTTTATCTTCTTTTATCTTCTTTTTAACCAGTACACCTACCGTCGATAGGTCGTCACCACCGTTCAGCATATACTCGAGATGCTGCATCATAACGACATCATCGATATACAGTCCTCCTCTTCGTCTGCTCCCGCCGATCCAAATGCGCCAAAAGACATTCGGGGCAAAGTTGTCTTTGAACTGCTTGAAACAGAGCGCAAATACGTCCAGGATCTTGAATCACTCCAGGTATACATGACAAATAATACACTTCTGAAACGTAAACTCGTTTTGTATAACACAACACAACCCCATTCCAGCATTATATGCGCGAAGCCCACGAGCAAAAAGTCCTGCCCCCCGATACCCTCCACCAACTGTTCGGCAACCTCAACGCTTTGGTCGACTTTCAGCGGAAATTCTTGATCCAGGCAGAAGACAATGCCGACCGTTCTCCTCAGGAACAGCACTTTGGCTATCTCTTCATACAGCTCGAAGAGGCCTTTGGCGTTTATGAACCCTTTTGCGCCAACTCATTGACGGCCCAGCAGCTCGTGGTTCAAGAAAGAGCAAAACTTGAGAAGCTATCCTCCATCCTCGATCCCGGCTACGAGCTGCCTTCGATCCTCATCAAGCCTGTGCAACGCATCTGCAAGTATCCGCTCCTCCTCCAGGAAATGATTAAAAGTACCCCTGAGGACTGGTCCAACTATGAAGAGATGGAAGTAGGTCTCGAGACCGTCCGTCGAATCGCAAGCAAAGTGAACGAGACTATGCGTCGAGAGGAAAACAACATCGTGTTTGAGGAGCTCAAGACGCGTATCGACTATGGTGACAAGGATTACGATGTCGACCGCGCCGGAAGACTTCTGCTGCACGATAAGTTTATGCTTTATCGTAGCGGTCGTGGTCAAGAGATGCTCGTCTATCTCTTTGAAACCGCCCTCGTCATCTGCAAGGAGGATACCAAGGAGTCGAACAAAAAGGTCAACGCTATCTCTATCAGCAGCAGGAAGAACAAGAAATTGAAAGACGACACCATCTATCTGCGGGGCGTTATCTTTGTATCAAAAATCGCTCAGGCCGCAAACATCACCCAGAATGGTAAGTTGAAATGCTTGCATATCCGAATCCTCTCCCCGCCCCCCAACCGTTTAATATTACCAGGATGATGTGCGCTAATATAATCTTGTGTAATCAGGGGAATGGACATTGCGCGTCTTCTGGTCAGAAAAGGAACCCCAGCCGCACAACTTGCAATCGTTCAGTCTTAGGTCTTTTGAAATCAAGTGCCGCAACGAAGACCATCTGCAGCAGTGGGAATCGGCGCTCAATAAATTGATCCAGAAAGAGAAACGACTGTCGCGTGAGAGCAGAGCCTTAGCTGAAGCTCAAGCCTTGAAGCAGTACCAGCATCAGCATCATCAGCCCCGTACGCCTGCCAGAGGTCACTACGAACAAAACTACCTTAGCATGACATATGACGGTGAAAATGACGACCTCAGCGACGACGCGGAGGGCGACGGTTACAGCGAATCAGATTCGGTTGACGAGCAGCAAGATACCATGCGCCGCTTCCGCAGTCAATCCCAAGGCGTATGGAGGGCACCCGAGAACAGTACCAGTACCGATCGGCGACAGCAGGCCATGTCCACTCCTGCACCGCGTTATGGCACCACCAGCAATGTACCAGGCATGACGTTGCCACCTTTACCGCGGAACGGCACTGAAGATTCGCCACCACTATCCAATCCTTCCTCACCCATGTTGTCGAGCTTTCATTCACCCTCGACCCGGGCTTCCAGCTACAGCAGTAATAGCAGTGCTGGCTCTTGCCTGTCCTATCCAGCCCAACGCCGAAGCAACGGCCACCTGCTAGCCACAGAAATGATTGGCCATAGCATGATGAACGGGGACACCCACCTGATTCCGCCGTCATCGGACGACTACAACACTCCCGACGGATTCACCCGGATACGATCCCACAGCAACGCTTCAGCCTATACCATGGATTTTGATACCTCTGACAACTCCACCGTGATGACTGCCAACTCACGCACGCTCTACCACGTGGAGGAGCCCCTTTCCAATATCAAGGTCAAGCTGAACTTCCTGGGAGAAATCTACGTCGTCGTCGTGCCCCTGACTATCGAATACACTGAATTGCTACAACGTATCACGCGCAAAATCGAGCAGTGTGGACGAACCATCTCAAGAGATACCATAGGTCTCAAGTACGAGGACGAAGACGGCGATCTTATTACCATTAGCTCGGACGAAGATCTTCAACTAGGTTTCGAAACTCGTGGCTTCACCAATACTGTCAGTTTTCTTGTCACCACTGTATCAGCATAGTTCTATTAATGTGCGTCCCCATTTCATTCCGTGGCCACACCTCCTCCATCATACACTTTCCACTTTCCAAAAAAGTGTCCACATTAGTATAACCAACCTGGTAGCTTATAGCTTATGCCTGCTGCCAAAAAATTCCCCTCACCATCTCTTTTTGTTTCTCTCTTTCCTCTTTTGCTACTTCTTAGTGTACAAAATAAATCCCGCAACACAGGTGTCGAAATCTTGGCCACCCAAGCAAACTTTTCGTTGTTCTACTACCAGGACATGTACTGCATTATCTCTATTTCTTTTTTGGGTCATTACACAGCCAGTATCTTGCTCGCTAACAGTCTGCTATCGACGGACATGAGCGAGATTGTATGATTTCTCTTGATTCTGCTTAAGCAGAACTCATATGACATCATTACCCTTTTCAGGAGGACTCTTTATCTCCACCGGTAAACGTGAGTTGCGTGTTAGGGGCGTAAGCCAATGAATCTTTTGAAACGCGAAAATTACCTGATGTCAACTCATGTCAGGGCCTTTTTTTTTATTCCTTTTCCCATTGATGCAGATAATTCAAACATGTCATTACATGAAAATCCATCGACGTGAGTAGGTTCCATGATATACGCTGTTTTCTCCCACATACCTTTTCTTATTCTTTTTCTTTACTCTGGTCAAAGGCTTTATCGTGGCAAGCATATTCGTACAGGAGATGGCTAGAAGCATGAACTAGCAAGGGAAATATAGACAGTACAAACTCTCGCAAATCCCTCTGCCACTAGTTGCTCATTTATGCACTGGTGTGCTTGATAGTAAGCGCCGCGTCAAAAGTACATCATCTTATTTATCATTGACCATCATTCACTGTGTACATAGCTTGGTGCCTTTGCTCCTGTCTTCTTTTCCGTTTGCGTCTCTTTACTCCTGTCCACCCGCATCCTTCTTCTCCCGAAGTTTTTTTTCCGCTTTTTCCTACTTATAAAAGAACAAATCCATGTCTAGACAGCGAATATGAGACATTAACACATGTTTCAGTCCCACTCCTTTCTCGCTCTTCTGCTTCCCACCTCCCATCCGCTTCTTTTCCTCTCGCTCTTCCCCGTTTGCGTCCCCCTAGCCTGAGCGGTCTGTGTCCGGAACCGCGTTGACAACTACACCGCCCCCATAGACATGTGCCCCTACGCCAAATATCTGACTGACGCCCACCGGCAAGGATCTGTAGACGATGTATGAAACTGTGGCCCAAAGACTCTATTCGGCCACTGGTGTCTAGTCAGTGCACAATATTTGAGTCAGAAGAGCGTATCAGCATTAATCTAAATGTGCACTATCTTCACTCGAGCTGGGGACATGAATGTATGCTGTTGGGAGGCAATGGACGAAGTGGCATAATGCGCTTAAAAACATACTGTATTTATGAACCGCATCGAGCACGCGTGTAATGTATGCGTAGTTGTGCACATGAACATTTAGATGATATATTGCATGTACAGAGCGTTCTCAAAAATTAAATAGTCTTTCGGCTTTGCACAGTAAGAGTTTTATGTTGATCCAAAAAGCATAAGGTAGCTTCAACCACATAGAAACCGATTTCATATAGATACTGGTCGTTTACACGTCGTATATGTAATTGTTGCGTGCTCTAAATGACGGCTCAAATATGCGATTTTCCAGCTTCATTGGAGTCGATCCTCTACAGATGTACATTTCCCCAATATATGCATCTTGTAAGATGATGACGTAGTCAGGAAATAGAAAGAATGCATGACTTACACATATCAAAGACAAATAATGCTGCAAAGGGACGGGAAGAGTGGCAAAAGCGCTATCACCCTCCTTTTTATCTTTTTTTACTCCTTTTGCTAGCAAAAAGGTATCATGGGAAAGATAACAGATGGCAACACAGACAGCCTATCACCCGTTCCACCAGCAACACCAGATCGGTAAACGTTGATCCCATAAATCACACACGGAAAAGAAAAAGAGAGGGACAAAAGAAACCTCTTTTTTGCACCTTCTCTTTTTTCCGCTTTTGATTTTTTAAGTCTTGTCTTCCAAAAAAATAGGCAGACCCCAACCATGCCCGGAAAGCTGACAGCAGAAGAGATAGCTGCGCGAGATGCAGAGCGATTGAATCAGCTCGGGTACAAGCAGGTATCATCGTGTTTAGTGAAGCTGCCCATGAGAGCTGATCAAAAAACTGTTTGAAATATTCAGGAGCTGAAACGTGAGCTGACGGTCAGTCGGATGGTTTCTTAATATGCAGTCCAATAAGTCTCATCTCTCATTACATAGTCTTTGGGGAACTATGGCATTGCCCTCAGTGTGGTGTGTATCTCGTCAGGCCTGACGTCTCTATTCTACTGTAAGTTTGTTTGTTACACCTTTTATCAAGCTTGATCCTGAACTCTGTTTTCGATTCGCGTTGTGTGCAGATGGTCTCACAACAGGTGGCCCAGTGAGTATAATGTCACGCATATATTAATCCGCGCATTGACATGTATAAAATTAATGAAAGGTCACTATGACCTGGGGATGGGTTGGTGTTTCTGTCTTTACGTTGATGGTCGCTCTCGCACTGGCAGGTAAATCTTGCACAAATCAGGAACCTCCATGACCGTGTGGTCTTCATTTTGCCATTTTCTCACTCTTTGTACGACACACGAAAAAAATAGAGATTTCATCTGCATACCCTACTTCGGGCGGCTTATACTGGTGGGCAGCGCGGTTGAGTACTCGACGCTATGCACCTGTTGCTTCCTGGTTTAGCGGCTGGTTTAATTTAATTGGCCAGTTTGCTGTGACAGCCGGTATAGACTATGGTCTCGCCTTGATGCTCGGTGCTGTCGTATCGATCGGCCAACACGGTCAGTGGACACCTACACCTGGTGCTACAGTAGGTTTCCATATTGCCATCTGTGTTTCCCACGGAATTGCCAACTCACTTGGGCCTGGGGTGATGCGCCGTATTAACTGTACGTATCAGGCATGCTTAAAAGTCTCTACAGAAGAAAGGCATTGATACTGACTTGTCATCCAGCATGCAGCACTTGGTGGCAAGTCATCTCTCCTTTGGTTATTATTATTACCATCCTCGCCAAAGCCCCCACTCGCCAGCCGGGAAGCTTTGTCTTTGGTCATTTCAATAACGACAGCGGATGGGACAGCAAAGGCTACGTCGTCCTTGTGGGTCTACTCCAAGCCCAATTCACACTGACTGGATATGATTCGTCGGCGCACATGTCGGAAGAAACTAAAAGTATATCGCTGTACACCATGACTAAGGCTCCTATCACTGACACGCGTTCGCTACAATTACTATAGATGCCGAAATCAGCGGTCCAGTTGGCATGGTCATGGCTATCTTGGGTAAAGAACTTCCTTATCGTAAAGCGTATGGCTCAAAGCTCACACATTCTCATGTTTCACAGTCAGTGCTGTGATGGGATGGGTTTTTATTATCGGTTTCCTATTCTGCATCCAAGACCTTGATAACACTATCAACACCTCCACCAATTTCCCCGTTATGCAAATCATTGTGGACAGTGTTGGAGAAAAGGGAGGTATTGTGCTCATGGTAATGCTTATGTTAGCATGCTGGTTCTGCGGCTTTGCCTCCGTCACTGTATGTATAAAAACAAAATGGATACAGTACTGCGGTCCTCATAGTGGCTCTTCATCATATTCAGGCCAACTCGCGCATGATCTATGCCTTTTCTCGCGACGGTGCCATGCCAGGTAGCAATCTTTGGCACAAGGTCGACAAACGACAGGTACGCATCAGACGTGGTAAAGTAGGAATTACTGATGGTCGAAACTCTTGCAGACTCCCTTCAACGCAGTATGGCTGTCAGTGCTGGTTGCCTCGCTTCTCGGTCTTCCATCGCTTGGGAATAGCACCGCTTTCTCTGCCATCACATCCGTAGCCACTATCGGCCTTTACTTATCGTATGGTATTCCGATCTTTGCTAAACTGCTCAACCGAAAGCAGTTTAAGCCAGGTATGTTACAAGTGCCTCACGTTGTGACATCTTAAGTTAAGTAGTACTCTTCAACAGGACCCCTTCATCTGGGCCCCTTCTCTGACATCATTAACCTGTAAGAGTGAAAGGTATTGGATTGGATCTACAGTTTTTCTCTAACACTCTACACAACAGTATCTCTCTGGTTTGGATCCTTTTTATCACCATCCTGTTTGTGCTTCCCCCAGAATGTGAGTAGAGAAATCACCTGATATGATCTGCGCAGTATTGCTCATTCTCTGTGGAAATATAGACCCGGTGACAGCGATCAACATGAATTGTAAATGCTTATCTAGGGTTACTAGTTTATATTTATTTACTTAATCTTTCAAAACAGATGCCAGCGTAGCGGTAGGTGCCGTGATATTGGGCGCCGGAGGTCGATTTGTAATCGATGCACGCATCTGGTTTAAGGGCCCCGTCATCAATCTGTCCGACGAAGAGCGTAAAGGGCGTGAGCTTGAGATGAATCTTGCAGACGAAGAGCAATCCGGTGGTGGTTCTTCTACTAACGAAGAAGAAAAGACACGACGACTCGCTTTGGACCCCGAGGAACCGAGAGTACTCGAGGCGCACAAGAAGCAGTAATTACACTAGAGAGAGAGTTCCTCATAGCGCAATACATTCTAGTAGTTATTGATATATGGATTGTAATGATATAATTATGTATGATTTTTTTTGTTTGCTATGGCTGCTATATAGCGTATCAAGCTATACAATAATAGTGTAGATATATAATATGATAAACAGTTAGAAAGGCAAAGGGCGTAAAGAAAGATAATGTACAAAGGGTATGCAAAGGTAAAGAAAGTAAAGAAAGAAATGCTTTTCTTCGTGCGTGCTTGTATGTGTGTGCAGGTGGTTGAGTAACGAACAAACAGTCACTCAATGCCAATTCATGACGCTTTCTTCTGCCATCTTGGTCGTATCGGGCATGATCCATTGATCTTGTTCAAACGATTCATCCACCACAGCAGTGCTGTTGGCTGTGGTCGCAGCCGCCGCCGCCGCGGCAGCCGCTCCTGTACCCCCTGACACGTTATTATGAGTCGAACGGGCCGGATGGTTTCCATAATGCCGAGGATCCTGATAGAGCTGTGCAAAGTTTGCCCACGCTGTGGGCGAGGTTGAAACTGGAGGCGCTTGCTGAGCCTGTCGTCCATACCAGGAGGATCGACTATGACGGTGCCCTTTGTCTGATCGTTGCTGAGGAGGTTGCGTCTGCTGTTCCATCCAATCCTGCTGTTGATGCGGTTGGGGGTGTTGTTGGGAGGGGCCCCGACTGTCATCACCAAAAAGATACATTATTTCGCCGCTATTACCACCTGGGGTTTGGTGCTGATTCTCTTGTTGCTGATGCTGTTGCTGCTGCTGGTTCTGCCGTGCGGCTGCCACTGCTGCTGCAGCAGCCGTGGTGGTCATGTTGAGGTTCATGGAGGGATCAACCATACCTGTGGGGGCAAAAGAAGGCTCGACGCTATGGGCATGATGGAGAGTCTCCATCACAGATTCGGAAAAATCAACCGGTGTTGTGGTCGGATAACTCACGCCGCTATAGCCCCCCTTAAGAGGTAGTGTGCGTTGTTGCTTAGGCGGCGGTAACAGTTTAGCAGGCATCGTATCGTTTTGAAAGCTGCTACCAATGCGCGTTGCCGCTGTGCCTGCACCACCTGTGCTGCTTCTCGTGGTTACTGCAATGGATGCTGCGACAGAAGAAGGTGTAGGGGTGCTTGCAGATGGTTGTGCTTGTGCTTGTGCTTGTGCTTGTGCTTGTGCTTGTGGTGGTGGTGGTGGTGGTGGTGGTTGTTGCTGCTGTGTACCGTCTTCTTCATCGGGGCCTGCAACACTTTGCATCTGTCCGGCGGCAGCGGCCACAGCCACCGCAGCAGCTGCCTTCATCCCACGGCGCTGTTGAAAATAGAGCTCCTCACCCCCAGCAACCGCTGCGGCAGCAGCAGCAGAGTCCGGATGCATCATAAAGAAGAAATCAGATTGATACATCTGTTGCAGTGCGGCAGCCTGCTGCTGATGTTCGGAATCAAGGTCTTGTGGATGTGGCTGCTGCTGCATGGTAGTCACTGTCTGCGTAGCATGATGGTGATGATGTGACGTGACGTTGTTGTCACCATGAAACGGTGATGTCCGACGTTGGATTTGAACAGGATGAGAGGGACGTAGTAAATGATCATCGAATCCATTGTTGCTGCCATATGCAGCGCTCTCGGTGCGAACGCGTTTAACTTCAAAGTTTGGATCATTTGCAAACACGTTCAGGTTGTTAGACTGATAATGACGTTTCACACCTTGTGCTGCCAAATGCTGCTGGGGTGATGCATGCGAACCACCGCGTTTTCGGACAGGATGAGCATTATGAGCGGTTGAGGGTGCCGACACAGATCGTGAGCGGGAGAGCAACATACTTCGGTGCACTTTGGCTATGCTATTGGTGCGTGACATTGGAATCGGGGCGCTGTTGCTTGCGGTCGCAGTAACAGCCGTGGTGCTGTTGCTTCTCAGATCCTTGTTCTGTGAGAGTTTCTCGAGCTGTTCTTTGTCGATGTTGTTGCGCGACCGATAATCGTATGAGCTTGGATACGTCATCATACGACTTTGCAATGGCACCAGACTCTCCTCAAACATGCTTCCATTTTCCGGCCAAGGGTACCTTTCAGATGATGGCTGATTATCCGGTATATGTCGGCCTTGTTGCTGCGGTTGCTGAAACATATTGGAGGTTGTGATAGACGCCATCATGATTTCATCCACAGGTGTTGATATGACATTGGCAGCGTCCATGAGCGAGCAAATGGGGTTCAACACACGCTTCAGTTTGTAGATAGGCATTACTGTGACGGACTTGGGGTTGCTTCTACTTCCGTTGCTTCTTTTGCTTGTGATGCTATCGACCTTTCCTTGAGTGACCTCCTCCTTAATTTGCCGGGCGAAAGATACATCGTTGGTACTGGTAGCCATATCGATATTTGTTCTTGTGTGAGCGGCCAAGTTTGGATGGCGTTTCATATATATGCGCGTGATAGAGGTTGCGAGACATAGGGGATAAAGCACGTTGTGGGCAATGGGGTAGCGTCGCTGCACGGTTTCTAGATCACCCAACGGAACGTGGTAGTTGAGTATAAGACTGTCAATGCGATGAACGATGTCAGCTGCCTCTTTGTCGCATTTCTCGAACACCATGGTTTCGATATCTGAGACGTCTTGGTGAACTTGGCTGTCCTCTTCAAGCGGACCGCCAAACATGAGTGCGGCTGCTGGGATTTGGCTGAAAATGACATGAATGACCAGCACGTGATGGTAGAGGGCCAAGATTTGCATGGGCAAATCAGTCTGCGCCTTTTGGTTGCTGTTGGAGAGTGACATGTTGTGCCAAATTTCGAGGGATTCGAGTAATGTCTATGTGAAGAGAATACCAGAGTACGTAATCTTTTGTTACTCTTGTTACTATGGAAGGGAGACTTCAGACATAAAAAGAAGTGGGAATGCGCACCTGAATGTGTGACAAGGTCTGTGTCCCTCGACAGGCCCTGAGCCGGGTCAAAAATCGAGTATAAGCGTCGACAACATTGGCAGCCCATTGCTGGGACTCCGTACGGTCCGAAGCTAATACGCTTGACGTGGGTGATGGCATCATGGTCTCCGTCGAGCTCGCCTCTTCGTAAGCGGTAGATATAGGCTCCGAGAGGTGCAAATAGAAGACGATCCAGGTGATCCAGGCGTTCAGAACGGATGACAGCGCACGTAGCCGTTCCTTTTCTGGTGCACTTGTGGGATCTTTTATGAAGGTAAGGAATCCGGAACCCATTTTGAGAGTGATGTAAGCTTGGTTTTCGCAGAGTGCAGCACATTGGTAGTGGGCGAGCAGGATAGTTGCGCGTGTTAATTCCGCAGCACGATCGTTCATTTTTTGCTGACTGGTAAAGACAGACTGGAGAAATCGATGATGTGCCTCGTGATAGAATGATGCGGAATATTGCTCCAAGTCCCGGGCAATGTCGGTATGCGTTGCAGAAAGGGATTGGAAGGCAGCATGGCAGACAAGGGCAAAGATGGCGTAGAGGAGAACATGTTGGGCGGACGAAGAGGTAGAGCCGTTTATGCTTGTAGGCGTAGGATTGACGTGAAAGACAGGGGCTGCACTCCAGGCGTCTGTGAGAGGCTGAATGTCGATAAAAGAAGCATAGAGCCAGTTGTGGTCGTCAAAAAGCCTCAATATTTCTGTACCAAGGTCGACGGCGGCTTTTTTGGTAGGGCGTCGTGTGTGCTGGCGGAAGAGGGAGGTAAAACGAGACCATATGGAGTGGGGTTGCGAGGTAAGATTGAAAAAGTCAAACATCAAAGGAGGCAGATGAGTCTGGAAAAGATAACCGCGTGAGCCGTCGTTCGTGTGCCGCATCGAATCGTAAAGCGTGTTGGTGAAAGATATCCGTCGCAGACCTCGAAGGTCGAAACGAACATCGCCGTTTGAAACATCCTTTTTTATCGTCATATCCGGGGAGTGTTCCGCCTGCGGCTGTGTCCGTGTTGGCCCTTTATTCTGATCATAAACGCACTCAGTATGTTGGGTTTCGCACCGAAGACAAGGCAGTCCTAAAATTATAAGAAAAGGGTCCAGTCGAATAGGGTTTGTGTACTTACTGCCGTCACAGCGCATTTTCTTTAGACGACAGGTTTGGCAGGCCTTTTGGACCTTGTGCCTTTTAAATGGGAAATCATCTTTGGAACAAAGATGCCACCGAAGATTGGAGGTCATTAGCAAGCGATTTAGCTAACGATAGCAGACGAAAAAGTGGGAAGGGAAAAGGAGGGAGAAAAGACCTGCGCCCAGTAGCGAAGATTATTTGTTTGGGCTCACAAGAGGTCTGCTCCCTCTGATGAACGATGAGTATAAGACCAAATAGTATTATACCCTCCCTCCTCCGGGTCCTCCGCGTGCACACACACACGCACACACATACATAACATACATACATACATATATCACACATACACCGTAAGACGTCCAGATTAGTTTCGAAGAGTTCTTTCCTTTTCCTGCCTTTTGACATACCTATTGTTGCTTCGAAACAAGGAGCTTGATCGCCTGTGTGTCATTGCTCTTTGTCAATCGAAGTTCTATCATGTATGAGCTCATGTATTCTGCATGAGGTGTTTGTATATGGACAGGGCAGTATAGGACTAGTGTTACAATGGCAATGAGGGGCGTACCTTATGGGACTTTTTAGATCGCCGCACTCGAGAATGAGGGACGAAAGCGCGCGCAAACTGGTCTATTTGGGACGATAGCAGATTTCATGCGATCACGACCTCCGTACGTTGAAGACTTTTTTTTTCCGCTCTTTACCTCATCCAGTCAGTAAGCGTTGTACGCTATAATGGGTCACGGAACACGCAAAAGTATCCCCCGAGCCGATGGCGTTACTCAAAAAGGCGCCTCCGAACGTCTCACCTCGCTCCATAAAAGCTGGTCTTTCCAGTCGTTCATACATTAAGACTACATCCCGCTAATACATTACATAACTATGTATGCAGTATATGTGTATATCTCATGTATCCCGGCAACAGGTCAAAATGCGGTTCTTTTGAATTTTTCATTTTCAATTGAAAGTGATTCTTGGCACTTCCCGCGTTCCATCCTTTTTACTGGCACTCGCGTTTCAGGGTACTATCACGTGTTACACCTGGGGATGCACAACGCACCGGCCTATTATAAACTCAAGTATACATCAAAACATTGTCCTTTCAAGCCTCGCTCGTTTTATCCATATGCACAGCTTTCGAGTGTCATCAGCGTTTTTAGAGCAAAAGTCAAGGCGAGCAACAGATGTCACTATATTAGCACAAAAAATAACCGAAACTGGTCCTCTTTGGCGCGTGCAACCCTTGAAACCTTCGTGTAATCCAACTTGCGGGATTAAGGTTGGAGTGGCTGCGTGCATCACGGTGAGTTACAAAAAAAGAAGGAAAAAGGATCAAGATGTTTTGTATCGCGGCCCCCGGCCCTGTCACATAAATGAACAATAGAACGGATTACCGAGCATACGGTGGAATCAAAATATCAGAAGATGTCATGTAAGATCTTCCCACGCATTTCTGTCTGTCACTCTATATTGTTACATGCAAGTGCATACACACATGTGTCGTATACAAAAAAAAAAAAAAATGCAATGGCGCCAAGTGCAAGGAGCAGATTTTTGGTCATGTTGCACTGCATGCTAATATGTAGCCAGGCATCCGAGCGCACAGTGAATGGATTGTACAGAGGAATAAGAACGAGGAACCTTTATCGCAACGCATTTGGGCTTTCTTCTAAGTCTTCTCATGTGTGCATAGACCATGTATGTAGGTATAGATGCATCAGTCAACAGTTTCACGCAAACGATGATGCAAGATACGTAATATCAGAGAGGTGCTGTAGCTTCCATCGGTGCATGCGCTGCAACATGGTGCTTCTTGTTTTAAATGGCTTTTCAGTCAAACACCTAATTTGGGTATCGAGGCTCGAGAGTTAAATATCAAGCCGGTGAGAGAAGAGCGACCAGGTATCTTGGCTCTGTTTTTATTAATCATGCCTAGAGTAAGAATAGTCTGAGCTTTTATACTTTATAAAGTTCTGCGCGTAGCCCGCAGGCCGAGACGCATTCAAGGAAATCGCCGTTGTTGTCTGAGGTCAGACTTGTGTGAGTGACATAGCAATACTACGCGCACAAGGATAAAGCGCAGGATTTACCTGAATAAGAGACTCAGCGAGTTGCACGCTCTTCTGCATTTCAAGTATTTCTTGTCTTAGATGGTCGAAAGCTTGCTGATCCCTTTTATAGTCATGCTCGATGGAACGTGCGTCGACTATCATGACGGACTGATTGTCCAGCTCGCGTTGTAGTTGTTCTTCCATAGTTTTTATATCCTTTGTTAGATCGTGGTGAGGCGATAGCAAGTCCTGGTTCTGTATAATGGGTATTCGTGTTCGCTTGAGCTCCTTGTCCATACTTTTGACCTGCGCAAGTAGCGCAGCTCTAGCATTTAACTTCTGCTGAGGAGTGGCATCCTCATCAATGCTTTCGAGTCCAGCACTGAAAGAGGCCAGTCAGAAAAACGTCTTGTTTCGCATTACATTCTTACTTGAATGCGTTCTTCAATATTTTTTGCAAGTGTTCGATAGTCTTCTTGGCCGGCAGACTGTATCCTCCTTTTTTGGCTACAATGATGCTTGTCAGCCAAACAAGAAAGAGTAAGAGCTCGTTTACATACGTGCTCGCCTTCGTTTGACGGAATCTTTAAACAGCCACTCTATATCACTATCAGGAGTAACATTGCCTGCTGGGGCTAATGACGATTCTCGGTGATCATTGTCGATCGAAGATCGTGTAACTATATCTGCAAAAGATTGTTGTCGTGTTCTGCTCGGAGCAGATGACGGTGATGACACAGAAGTTTCTGTGTCTGAACGTTGATCGCGTATCTCTTCATCTGGTTGCTTTGGTTCAGGGCGATATATCTTTTGCTGTAGGTGTGTGCGCCGACGTTTCAACATTGTGGAGTGTGATTGCAACAAAGGCAGTTACGAAGGCCTGTAGTTGTTTCAAGCGGGACCTCAATGAAATACACAATTTTCAAACCGAATCATCTACACGATACATTATGTTTGTGCATATATTACGATCCCATCTGATATGATTTTCCGTCAGGTAGTTCTCAAGTTAACGTATAACTTTATTTCAGCGTTGTCAAGAAGAGAGAAAGGACAAGGAAAGGCTTGGCTCTGCATGACCATCACGATACACACGCACTCACCGTCATCGTTATGATGATGGTTTTTATACTTTAAAATGCTTCTGTGGCAGAGGACTCCATTCCAGATAGGTGCTCGAATCAGAATACTATATTTGCGCATTTGTCTTCTTTTGGTTTTACGTTTCTCAGCGCGTGGTTTCATGACAATATTTATATTTCAAGAGCTGGAACGTTGGTCACACGAGATGATGCTGATAGTCGTGATAGCAGCAACTGTTTGTTTTGCTTTTCACATTACTTCAGTAGACACGAGTAAAGACACATCAAGCCCCAAAGTTTCATATGATAAATTTACGATGGAACCTGACTTCGACTGACATGTACATATGCTTTCTTCTGGATGCCTACCGCCAGGGCTCGCCTTCTTTTTTTTTTCTTTCCCACATTGCGTAACGCCGCAACAGCTGGTAAGCGTGAAACATGAACATATGGTGCTTCATCACCTTTGAAAATCCGCATGAGGTCACGATAGGTCACAAAATAAAGTTGCACACATCACTAGCATGTATTCGGGTGACTGTATGAAAAGAAGCTTTTTGGTGCATGAGCAGCATAATGATAGGAAATGAGACGGTGATTCTGGGATGAAAAAATGAAAAAGAACTCGACTATGACGAGGTTACTTAATGCCAAACGCATCAGTTGCCGGCCACGAGGAGTTGAGTCAGGCAAAGTAAATCGATCGTGGCACCATAACAAAAAAAGAGAGGATGCCTGACGCACTAAATGGTTTTTCGTTTGGCTCAGCAGCATGTCTGGTGAGCAACGCCGAGACCCCGAAAAGGCTCTGATGCAATACAAATCGCTCCACGTACTGTGTATCTATAGCTGGAGGCAGTCGACTCACCGTATTTGTGTGTGCGAGTCAACCGATTAAAGTCCGGACGCTTTGGCCACACTGGAAAATGTGCAATGACGAAAGCGTGTAACCGCATAACTTGGTATGTCGTGGCCCAGCCGGAAATCGGGTGAAACATGGCCATCACCATCTTCTAGTTTGAAAACACTTGCTTCATTTTTTTACAATAGTGTCCACATATTATGTGTGGTGACACCATCCCTTTTGGTTTACCTTCCCCTACTCCCTCTCATATCTTGTTTAGCACCATCGTCGGCGGTTATTTCCTTATGCATACGTTCAAGATACATTTTGGAATGAGCTGTATGATTTACTGACAACATTAACTTGGATATATTTCACGTGATATATATCTATTTATCAATTGATACTGTCGATGCCCACGTTGTCAGAATTTGTAGTTGATATTATAGTGGCATCCACATCGGATGGAACCAAAAAAAAAAAAAAAGAGAGGGAATTCCTGGAGTGAGCCAACAAGAGCCAAACTGGGGTCAGCTGAGTTGTCACTGGCTGAGGCAGGCGATGTTAACGTTTTACAAAGACCATACCTTGTCCGCCTGCCGCCTTGCCTTCAATGGCAAACCCTACGATATGCCCGCCATTTGTGCGTCTGTGTATATTATGTATATGTATATGTATATTGTACGTAAATGTGTATGTGTGTGTATGTGTATGTATAATAAAGTTTGTGTATGTGCAGACATGTAGATATGTACGAGTGGGAAGTTGTGCAAGGCGCGGATCAATCGTGACACCCGGAGGAGTTCATTTGTGCTTGTGCCTGAGCATTTTTGCATACCGCATTCAACGTGTGTGCGAGAGTGCCGCGAGTGCGTGCATACATACGAGTGCTTGTGACGACACATACGTACCTTTGCTTCGTCCTCGGCTTCTTTTGCTTCCTGCTTTTTTCTCTTAAATTTCACTCACACGTATACCGCTTCCCTCCCCCCCCCCCCCCTCTTTTCTTTTCCCTCTTCGTTTGTTATGGTTGCACGATCGCTGCATGACTGGTCCGTGTCTCTGGACGGATCGCATCAAGTATATACAAAGCCCCTCGAGGTTCCAGACAGCGATGATCGCGAGTACCGTCTTCTCCGGCTGGCCAATCATCTCGAAGTGCTTCTCATCAGCGATCCCGAAACTGACCGTGCAAGCGCTGCTCTAGATGTTCATGTTGGCAATCTGAGCGATCCCGTAAGTGAGAGCAAAAAGTAGTAGTTGTGGTTTATCTCCCGCAAACTTGACTTAACACCGAGCTATGTGTGTATTCATGCCCGCGCTCTCGGCACTACCAGGATAACCTCGAAGGCCTGGCCCATTTTTGCGAGCATCTCTTGTTCATGGGCACCGAAAAATATCCTAAAGAGAATGATTACTACTCCTACTTGTCCGAGCATTCAGGTACGTCGCTCTCCATCTGCGTTAGACTGTGCACTTAGACTCAATCGTTCTGTTCACATATTTTAGGATATGCCAATGCATACACCGCAACTGAGAACACAAACTACTACTTCGAAGTTGGCCATCAGTGGCTGGAAGGAGCCCTTGATCGTTTTGCACGCTTCTTCATAGACCCGCTCTTTTCCGAAAGCTGTACGGAACGCGAGCTTAGAGCTGTGGACTCAGGTATGTACAGATAGATGCATGTGATGTGCTGAGCACAATGAAACAAAAAGAAACAAGACAACAGCTGCTTTGTGATTAACATTTCACTAACAAAATTACGCAGAACACAAGAAGAACCTCCAGTCAGACTGTTGGCGCGTCGCCCAAGTGGAGAAAACCCTTAGCAACCCAAACCACCCTTGGAGGCATTTTGAGACGGGTAATCTGGAGACCTTAATGGAAGCACCCAAGCGACGCGGGTGCGATGTGCGGCAAGAGCTTCTCAAGTTCCATGAAACGCATTACTCTGCAAATATCATGAAACTATGCGTTCTCGGCAAAGGTACCTCATTTTATGCATGCATATGCATCGGGTTTATCACTTAGTCAGAAAATGTCTCCCAGATTCGCTTGATCAACTCACAGCATGGGTGACTGAGAAGTTCTCGCCTGTTGTCAACAAGAATCTGCAGTTGCCTACCTTTGAAGGTCATCCGTTGACCGAGAACGAGCTCAACGTAAGTTAACGAGTGTATCTTTTGAATGAGAATTGACACGCCTTTAGACACAAATCTTTGTAAAGTCTGTCAAGCACAATCGTACCCTCGATGTGACCTTTCCTTTCCCAGACCAAGTCCAATACTTTGAGAGCCAGGTTGGTGTACTGTACACTTCGCCACGTGACGTTGCATGCTGACAATAAATAGCCGACACACTACATCTCACACTTGATTGGTCACGAGGGTCCCGGTTCCATTCTCTCCTTTCTCAAGAAGAACTCATGGGCAACCTATCTCAGTGCAGGTGCATGTTACGGCGGCCGTGGCTTTGGCTTTTTCCACATCTTTGTCGAACTGACAGAAGAAGGCTTGGGTATGATTTAAACCAGAAACAAGGGGCGTTTTTCCACAACTAAACTGCCTACGTATCGTACAGAACGCTATCAGGAAGTCGTAGCGACGCTCTTCCAATACATCAACATGCTGAAAAAAGTGGGCGTTAAGAAATGGATCTTTGATGAAGTCCAAAAACTGGAGGAGATTGATTTCAAGTTCACCGAGAAATGCCCGCCTTCTCAATATACCTCTTGGCTTGCCCAACATATGCAACAAGCTTTCCCCCCTCAATGGACCGTCAGCGGCGCAAGTCTTTTGCGCAAATTTGACCCGCAGGTGATCGATGAGCACCTCGCTCTTCTGCGACCAGATAATTTCCGACTTACGATCGCGAGCCAAGAATTCCCACAAGGTGTCAAGTGCACGCAGGTGGAGAAATGGTACGGTACAGAGTACCATGTGCAACCTATTGGCCCAGATTTACAACAGGTAAGAATGAGGGTGTGCACCTATGATAGGATGCTGGAGAATCAAATGTGGTGCATATGTGTCTAATTTTAGCTTTCTTTTTTTATAGACACTTGTCAACTTGAAACCCAATGAGGCGTTCCGACTTCCTGCTCCAAATGAGTTCCTTCCAACCGAGCTTGATGTCATTAAGAATCCTGTGAAGACAAAGCAAGCTAAACCAGATTTGATTCAAGAAACGTCCATGATTCGACTCTGGTACAAGAAAGACGATACATTTTGGGTTCCCAAAACAAACGTATGGGTCATGTTGAGAAACCCGCTCACTTATGCGACACCACGCAATGCTGCTATCACCTAGTAAGTCCAGATTGTATCGCTGATGAGGAAAGCATCCTAACTATCTACATAGCCTGTATATTAACTTATTGGAGGACTCCTTGACCGAGTACTCATACAATGCTGAAGTATCCGGGCTTTCATATAGCTTGGATATGGATCAAGCAGGGATATCGGTGAGTGTACCCTTTTCTTTCTGAAAGTGCAGGTAGGCTCATACAGCATAAAGCTCAATGTAGCAGGCTACAGCGACAAGCTGCCACTCCTGCTGGAGAAAGTTGTGGAAAAAATGAAGCATCTCCAGATCACCAAGGAGAGCTTCAATGTGATGAAGGATCAAGTCAAACGGGCGTACCGTAACTTCTTTCTGGAGCCGCCTTTCCAGCATGCGACGTATTATCTCACCTATGCTATACGGGAAAAGATGTGGACATGCGAAGAGCTTTCCAGAGAACTGACCGATATTCAGATACACGACGTCCAAGAATTCTATCCCACGATTCTGTCGCACCTACACATTGAGACGCTAGTCCATGGTAATCTCGAGCAAGAGCGGGCAATCCAAATGATGCGGCGCGTTCAAGATATCCTGGACGCCCGGCCGCTCATGCCTAGCCAGTTTATCAGCAGCCGAACCCTCGGGCTTCCGGACGGTCAGTCCTATGTCTACCAGATCCCAGTCTACGACGCAGACAATGTGAACTCGGCCATTGAATACTACTGTCAGATTTGTGACGTGACAAATGTGCCTCTCCGGGCTCGCCTGAGCCTGATAGCGCAGATCGCGCAGGAGCCGTGCTTCAACCAGCTCCGAACACGTGAGCAGCTTGGCTACCTCGTCTTTAGCGGCGTACGGCGCCACGTTGGTACCGTTGGCCTGCGTTTCCTGATCCAGAGCGAGCGCAGCACGGTTCATCTCGAGCATCGGGTGGAGGAGTTCCTCGTCCTGCTCCGGGATATTATTGTCAAGATGTCCGAGAAAGACTACCTGTCGCAGGTTGACTCTTTGGTGGCAGACAAGCAAGAAAAATTCAAAAACATGGGCCAAGAAGGTGCCAAGTACTGGGGTGATATTGAATGGGGCTACTACGAATTTGACGATGCCGAGAAGGACGTGGCCGAACTCCGTACTGTCGACAAGGCTTCGCTGCTAGAGTTCTTTGACACCTTCTTGGATCCCAAGTCGCCACAGTTCCGCAAACTTTCGGTGCACCTGACCTCTCAAAAGACAGTACCCGGCAGCAACAAGTTGGATATCACCTCGCTTCACGCATGCCTGACACCACAGATGCGCGATATGCTTACTTTTGACCAGCTCAAGAAGGCAGTCAGCACGGACATCAGCGCCGGTCTGCCCGTGGAAGTGATTCTGCGCAAGCTGCTCGTGGATGAGCTCAAAGCCAAAGAAGCTGACGTCGAGAACATGATTGCAAAACTGGTACAGCAGCTGACCGAGGGACCGAGTGTGCCGACCGAGGAACAGGACTATCCCCATCTGCGCAAGGACAATATCGTCATAGACGACTTGATCAAGTTTAAAAACCAGATGCCCCTTTCCGCAGCAGCTGTTCCTTTCTTTCTGTTTTCTCATATATAAAGATTTGTGATTTATGTTGAATACTACACTCTCGGCTACCCTAGACTATAAGTCTAAGCCTATATAGACAGTACTGCTTGTTCTTCCTACCTTTTCTTTTATCGATTGATCGACATAGAGGTGTAGAAAAGACAACTGTTTATTGTGTCATGCAAAAGCACCGTCCAATCAGAGGCAAATTTACGTCTTCCTTTTACTTTCCTTTCCTGTTCAACTTTTCAGCGGTTCTCCTCCTTCGTTTATAATACGTCCTATATACCATGTCCGAGGAATCCACGCATGTTAAGCTGATTAGCTCCGATGGCTTTGAGTTTATAATTCATCGTGAAGCCGCGCTAAAATCGGGAACCATCAAGAATATGATTGAAGGCGCAGGTAAAGACAACCATCGCGTTTGATCATGGACACATCTTGAATTATATGACATTAGCCCAATTCCAGGAGTCGGTTACAAAGGAGATTCCGTTTCGCGATATCAAGTAAGGGCAACGGTACTAGAAAGTGGAGCTATCAAGTGTATTAATATTGTGACTACAGAGGAATTATCCTCGACGTGGTGTGCCGATACTTATATTACAAATGGCAGTACGAGAACTCCGTGACGGAAATACCCGAGTTCAAGGTCGATTCTGAACTTATTCTTGAGACGCTCATGACCGCAGACTTCCTCGAGTGTTGAGCGTTGAGATGGAACCAAAAGATACGACCTCAACTTGGCCTATTATCCTGCCGTTCATCATCAGTCTGCTCTGCATGCCTACAGTAGAACCTTCCTCCTTTCCCATCACGTATCGATAAAATGATCATTCGTTTGCTTTGCTGCTTTTATGACCTTTGATTGTTTGATACTATACTAGTTTCTGCAGCTGGAAACACATGCGCTGCGCTGTGAGAATCTTCGGGCCATTATAGGGATAACGTATCAAGGAATACAGCATAGCCTTCGTACGTTCCATACGGGAGCACACGCGTGCATGAATGAACCGCTTTATTTTCAATCTTTCTGCTGAAGGCGCTCGCTAATAAGACTTTCTATATCATCGAGGTTGGGTTGGCCTATGGCAGCTCTGCCGAGCGACCAGTCAACGACGAGCGGGCGCTGGAGCAGACTGGGCTGGTCATGAAGCAGCTTGGCCACCTCCGAGCCGTCTTGAATGGGGGTCTCTGGTTTTATCATTCGTCGCCATGGGGATTCTTGGCCTTTCGCGGGTAGAAACTCTGCGATTTGGCGCAGCTGATCCTTGGTAGGAGGTTCTTGCTCGTCAATGACATCGAGTCTGAAAGCGTCGTCGCCGTCGGGCCGTCGCTGCTTGTGCTGGAGCAGCTCAAAAGCAGCCCGCGATTGAGGAATCTTTGGCGAGTGGAACAGCGAAAGTATGGGGAGGGTTCTGGGAGGACGAAAAGACATAGTGATACATTCGCATATGTGTCATGCACCGCGACTTTTTCATCCCCCACTTTTCCCCCATGTCTCACATGACGCAAGTGGAATTTTTTCCCTGCCTCATGCAAATGGACACTTTGTACTGTATCTCTTTCTTTCTTTTTTTGGGAATGTCTTCCAGCTTTGTTTGGACAGTGAATGTGTATGTGCGTGCGTGTAAGACAGAACAACGCGTTATGAGATGCTACATATACGTATGGAGAAATAGAGGGAGAGAAAAGAAAAAGACATGAATTAAATTACTTGCGGGTAGATCGCTTCTTGACGCGGGGCGACTGCGTAGGGCTGCCCTTCTGAAGGTGATGGTCGGGGATCCAGGACTGGTCCAGGACCATGTTGCCCTTGGCATCACGGTGAGTGGGAGGAGCCGCTTCCTGGGCAGTCTTCTTCGGCTACACAGTTCCGTCCATGTTAACTGACGCGTACATGCTGCCATCGCATCATGAGCTTTACCTTAGTCTTCACACCCGTATCGAAGAAGGCGGCGCGGATGAGGTAAGCCACGCCGAGACCAGCAGCAGCGAGGATGACGTACATGAAAATCCTAAACTCATTATGAGCCCTAGCTCCTATCTTGTCTTTGAGGCATAAGGCGCTTACAGCTGAGGGTCGAGCCAAGAAGACTCGGGGTCGGTAACGGTGACGATGCCACTGTAGCCAGTAAGACGGAAGAGTTTCTCCTGTGTACACATTTGCATTCAGCATATGGATCGATTTCGAATGGGCACCAAGACTTACACCACCAAACATGTCAAGAGCAACGGTCAAGCCAAGCTCACCAGGCGTGAATTCCGAGTAGAATACATAGGGAACATCGACCGTACCCTCAGCAGGGATGGTCAAATCATAACGAAGCGAGGTCAACTGTGACAATAGCCAATTAGTATGAGTAAATAAGCACCCGATATAGAGTATGCTTGGATGGCAGAAGACTTACGTTGCGAAGAATCTTGGAGGGATCCTCGGGGTGAGTGACCTTGCCAGAAACAGCCAAAACCGAATAATCCGCCTTCTCCTTGTTGGCAATCGTCAACACAACCTTGTTGCGCTGGCCATTGACAATCACTAGATTGTGTTGTCAGAGGATATCCGCCCAGCCACAGAAGTCAAAGTAACACTTACAGCCAAAGGGGTTATCAGGGAACTCTGCAGTGACCTCGAGATTGGCAGCGACGACGTCCTCGGACGAGACCTCGGGTTCTTGGGCCGACACTGCATCAAGAGGAAGAAATGGGGTTCAGATGGCGAGTTGCAGCCGTTGATGCACTTACCCGAGAGGCAGAGAACAGAGGCAATAAGCAGGAAGACAGTCCAAAAGCGTGTGTTGGCCATGGGGGGCTAAACGAGAAAGTGGGGAACAGGACAAGGCGACGGGAAAAAAGAACGGACCCAAAAGATGGATTACTTATGAGACGCGCGCGAACTCCGCGTTCAACGGAAGCAACCAATAGCGCTTCGAAAACGCATGCTCCTCTTGTGTTTTTTTGGAAGGACCCTTCCCCTTGTCATCTCAGTGCCTTGTAATATCTGTATTGCGTACGCTGTACATGTGCTGTACGTGATCTTATATTACATGCATTGAAACTAGGTTGATCAACCCTGTCTGCCTCACTATGATTGTATGTATATCAGGTCGTGTTTGGCGCACTTCGGCATGTGCTTTCACTGACTCGTGACAAGTCTATAGCTTAGACTTATTTTTATTATAATGTCATCAGTGAAGGATGTGGATAAAAATCTACATATTGAATCAGTGTTAGTTTGAGCTATCCTATATGGCCGTATGTTGGACCTCTCGAAAATAAACAGGGCTCTGCTTGAGAAATTTGGCATCGTCACGCAATTGTCGCTTAGGCTGGTTATCTATCCGCGAATGCTGTGTCTATCTTTATCGCTGGCTGCTGATCTGGACATGCACGTATATCCAATTTTCTGCGCGGAAGGCAGCACCAGCCAAATCTTCGTGTCTTTCTTTTTTTTTTTTATTACACACCATGTCAATTTTCAGTGCCGTCATTCTCGACGCGAACCCACTTGCGTTCGAACCTGCTCCTGTCTATCATAACCCTGAGAATGCCCCGAGTCGTACGTTTTCATGCGTAACTTTACTTCTATTGATCGGCCTCTCATTGCTTAAAAGAACAAATACCTCCCCATTCGAAATGGGCTAGCATGGTCGAAGGGGCACTCGAATATTGCCGCTTAGCATATTCACTTTGTCCCAAAGAGACGGGATCGGTACTATAAGAGATCTTACTCATCACGCTATGACCTGACCGCGCTGTACTTTTCACTAGGTCGCATTAACGGTAGCCGAAAAGAAACCTAGAAAAATACCGGGCAGTTATAATGCCCTCCCGCATGTATGCTCAATCAACGCCAGGGAATCTTCTGCTTCTAAAGCATGCTCCTAGATCCAACAAGGGCTGGCCTCCGTAAGGCAGAGGGAGCCAAATAATGGAAACAGCGATGCTGTGAGCTCAGCTCTCGTAAAAGCTATGGAGAGTGTTTCGCCAAGGACGCATCAACTTCACTTAATCATCCTACTCATGCAAACTCAATCCGACGAGGAGAACACCTTCCTGTAAGCTATTGAAATTCATACAATCCAATACCGAGCATTCACACCCCATGGTAGGTATCGCGACACCCACGGCGGCCAAATCAACGATATGCGCTATGCTGCACTGGAGGCTCATCGCAAGATAGCCATGAAACAGTCAGTATCAAATCTAATCGTGGTGGGGCTTCTTTCTCATTTCTAAATGATCACACAGACTGGATAATATAGTTGTCGATGTGCTACGGATATCGGACACGAACGAGCTGCTCCCTACTCTGTCTGAATCGCTCTCAGATAGTCTTCACGTACGTGTCCATTCCATACCTTGCACACGGATCAAGGATGCCATGATTCATATGGCTCAGTCCAATCTGAACATCAATCTCCTTTGTATCGAAAATATACCCATGAACGTGAGTCAGCTCGATAGACACACCATGAACGGAAAATGATGACACTTGATTTGATACAACAGGTACGCAGCGGCAGTGCAGAAAAGGTGGCCAAGACCGTCCCAGTTTACTATGGCGCCGATGATGAAGTAGACACGCGCGACAGCAAAGACGACGTGCCACTTCTCCATCCCGAGTACGCTCTTTGGCGACAAAAGCACGTCAACTATGTTAAGCGCAGCAAGCGACTGACAGTGGGTATGGCGATAAACTATAGTGTAACCTAGCTTTAAGCTTATATGTCGACTTAGAGGACACTTCTTTCAGACCATGCGCGCATCGAGTGACCCCAGTCGACGTAAGCTACTCCAGAGCTTATCTTGCAGCTCGGATATTTACTCACTCGGTTATTTACTCTCATAGGCACATGATGCAGCCTGTGTCGTTTTTCTAGACATGATACAAGGAGGTAAGCACAAGCGGCTCTTCCTTGAGCATTCTCTTCCTAACTGTCATCTGCAGGTAGCATTGCCTATCTACAGAAACCTGCACCACAAGGAAGTCAGTCCCCGGAGTCGTATACACATGTTCTGATGAATATTGGTGGTAAGATCTATCGGGTTCTGCGATATGATACTGATCAAATCGATCAGGAAGAGGAATCATGAGATGTCTGAAAAGCTCTCAAGTTAAAGAAGAACCCAAAGTTAAAGAAGAAGTGAAGGAAGAGCTGCATATGCCATCCTTGGACGACATTCCGATCAAATTGGAGGGATCCACAAAGCCCAACAGGCAGAGAAACGAAGACCTTGAGAAACGTCTATGCGTGGCTGTGCTCGACGCGTCCACATACGACAACGTGGCCGCATTTTTGGCAGACGGTCGCATGGCTCAAGTACCCTATCCCTCCCGTCTTGTCCCGGATACGCAAAAGTTCTCCGCGGATGCAAGTATAGACAAAACCAGCCGTTGGCTCAAGTGTATGCTGGAAGCGCAAGGCACCGACCGCTTTTTGCCCAACCCGTCTTCTCCCATCCGGGAGCTTGCAGACATGATGCAAAGTGGAAACCCTATTGGCACTGGTCTTGACTACCCACAGGTATGTATTGATAGAGCTGAATTCTCCAAATGCTGATCACGTCGTTGACGGTGTTAGCATATCATGGAATCACCGTCAAGCTCATTGTGCCAACTCAAGACAAGTCTTATGGCCCCCACCGTTCGATCCATAGATACAACCTTTGGTCAAGTGGAGCAGGTATGTAGTAAACAGCGATCTCATAGCATCCAACTTAATTTAATTACATTTAGCTTGTTAGTGACCTGATGAATATGAGGAAACAGGGGGACAGGTGCGCCTTACCTTTTTCTCCATTGTATATGCTCATCCAATGTTTAGTATGCTAGCCACAAAACTGTTAACAGCCATCTACCTCGTTGGTCTCCAGTTCAAGCATTATTCAACAACACATAAACAGGTTAGAAACAGAGTTTTGATGTCACATAATGGCTGATGCATTACTTCAGGTGTGCAAAAAAATTCACGATACTATCAATGCTGCTGAAGCAGCCGATTTGAAACGTACGGAAGAGGCCCATCATGCGGCCGAATCAGCAGCAGCCTCGGCAGCCTTACCTGCAGATGACGTTGAAGACGCTTTTATACAGTTGAATCGATACCAAAATATGTCCCACCGCGAGCGCGCCGACGCGCAGCATGCGGTACCGTCGATGCGCGGTCGCGGCCGCCGAGGAGGAGGACAAGGGACAAATTTCACGAGGACGAGTGTCAATCCAAATTTCAACAAGCGCCAACGCATCGGCTCAGACAAAGAAGCCGCCGCAGATAATAAGCGAGAAGATGACGGCTCCGAGTATATGGAAGTACTGAAACCATATCTCGAATACAAGAGACCTACGATGGAAGAACGCAAAAAGAAAGCAGCCGAAGACCGCCAGATGTGGGGCCCGCCCGGCAGTCTCATGTGGCTTGACAAGATGCGCGAAAGGCAGGCATGGCGTGGGACCTATCAGGATGATTTTGGAGAAAAAACTGCCTATGAGATGAAGGGGCATTGGCACTATGGTCAACGCGAATTCACTGGTTGCTTACCCGAAAATGAAGGCGGATGAACCCGCTAGACGCCGTTCTAAAATTACAGTACTTGTGGTGCTGCGGAATGGTCAGTTCCATGCACATCTGTAAAAGCAGAAATATACAAACATGTATGCACGCAATATGGTACTCATATATTTCTGCTCATCATAAATATTCACTGATCTACAGATTCCAGAATGGATTCGACTACGCATGTAAATTATGAGTCAGTTCGTGGTCGTCGTTGTACATATAGAAAGATAAGAGCTGAGGAATGATAATACGAGTGTTTACCTTAATGCGATTGCTGGCAGAGATGTGGAACAATTTAGGTCCATAACCAAACAAACAAAACTCTTAGGAAGTCCTACAGACTGCGTGTGTATGTGCGCAAGGCATTCCAAGGGTTTTTTCAAGCAATTAGTAATCAAGTTTTATTTTCTTCCCTTGAAGGAACCGGCAGCAAAAGGAAAAATAGTACGGAAAGGCGAACAATGTATCGATTCAATGCATCTGGTATAAGAAAGTGATACTAAGGCACCAGCCCTGAGGCAACTAAGTAGTGTGTCGAGGCAGCGTAAATTATTCGCCGGTGTCAAGCGTCCAAGGCAGACGTAGAGTCGTGGGTAACAACCCTCTTCATCACGTTGCACAATCAGTGGTCTAGCGGCTTCGGCCCGCCATCGCCATATCTTCCATCGTATCTGTGTAAAGGGAACCAACTCGTCATCTTGCTTCCTTTTACTTAGCTTCTCATAGAAAACGTTAAAAGACGAAAAAAAAAAAGGCATGATGTTTGACCTGGCCCTGTAACAGCAGAGCGATGGAGGTTGCATGCGTGCACGGCCGTCAGGAAGGCAAACCCCCGACAGTAAAGCTTTGCTTCCAGTTTTTAATACTACCTAATGCGGAGCCACAGGCGAACTTTGCACGGGCGCCATCGCTGTCAAAGTACACGATACGTACCACCGACAGGGTGCCTTTACAGATCGCTTGTCAGCTTTGTGCAAGTGTTCAATTTTGTTTTTGCCACTCGACAAATATTTGCCATACCCGGCGCATGATAGCTCAAAAACATCTATACGGTCTAGTTTACAGACTATCATCGCGTGTATATGCCTCGGGCAGCCAAGAAAGAAAATGGTTGGTTATTCAGGGTAAACAGGTCTACCACGGAGAACCAAGCAGGCGCGACACTTGTTTGTTTCATTAGACTATCGCTTTTGGAGTTTATATAAAATCACCGAGAAGAAGGGACATACCGCATCTTTCTGTTCGTCCTTGCTCTTCCTTTGTGTTTTATACAGTTGGACCAAAAAGAAGAAGAAAGAGGAAAGAGCGACGCAATCCATCGATAATGACAGCATTCACGTTTTGGTTCAACGCCTTTCGCCGACGGAGCGTACTAAGAATTCGGTCTTCGTCTAGCCGCTCACTTGCGGAAACACTGACGTGCCAGGATGACGAACTCGAATATCTTCTTGCCACTCAAAAGATACCACAGGATCCGAGCGACATGCAAGGACTATGGAGGCAAAACCAGTGGCAGACTTTCATGGCCACCGAGGCCTCGGCGGTGGTCAGAAGCGCATGGCCGCTGTGTATCACGTACTCCACCATGGTAGCTATGAGACTCAGCGACGTCTGGTTTCTTGGTCGTATTGGATCTGAAGGTGCAGTTAACATGTCTATTTTCTGATCTGCTTTGTATATATTTCTTACATTATATCGTTGGTACAGCTATGGCAGTGGCAAGTTTGAGCAGTATTTTTACCACAGTCGGGGGTGTTGCTGTCGGTAATGGCTTACTAACCGGTATGTATACATGTTGTATTACGACACTTGTCGCTCCCATCATTATTGGAGTGTATACATTGTAACCAGTCAGTTTATATATGTAGCGGTGGACACACTGGCGGCACAGGCATTCACAGGTGCAAGTGATCCTCATACACTGGGCATCATTTTCCAGAGGGCCTTGGCTATCATGGTCGTTTTCACGATACCTGTCTCCCTCATTTGGTAAAGAAGAAGACGCTTTGCGTTGCGCCTGTGATCATTCATGCTTGTATGTGTAGGCTATCTGCTGAACCCATCCTTTTGAGTATTGGACAAGAGGCTCATCTCGCACAGCAGGTGCAACGATTCACACGTAGTTTGATTCCCGTGGTGTTCCTCATGTTCGCAGCCACAACAATCCGAAAATGCATGCAGTGTATGGGTAAGACAGACAAAAAGCCTTTGCTGCCCAAATATGCTAAAGCTTATTTTTCAGGCAACATGAAGACGACCATGTACATGTTATTGACCCTCTTGCCTCTGGGTATCCTCAGCAACTATTTCTTTTTGATCCACCTCAACCTGGGGACAATGGGTGCTTCTTATCATCTCCTTGCCATGGGGTTTCTTATTTCATCCGTGTATACGCTTTATCTTATATTTGGTACACCCTTTGTCCGAAATCATTGGTGCGGGTGGTCCAGGCAAGCATGGCGCGGATGGGGAGAATTCCTCAGACTAGGTCAGTTTTGGGATAGCTAGAAGTAGGGACGTCTCTTATATGTCAGTTTGAATTTTCAGGTGTGCCAGGGATGCTAAGTGTAGCGACCGATTGGGCGTATGAGGTGTGCGCTCTCATTGCAGGTACATCACAATGAAAGAACCCGGTATCTGTTTGCTAAAGGTTAGGCTTTCAGGTACATTGGGACAAACAAGCTTGGCTGGACAATCTATCATTATAGCAGTCAACTCTATGCTGCTCATGATACCGTAGTAAGATTAATTACCTCTTTAACATGGAATGATCCATGCTGATATGCCGAATTTGTAATCAGTGCATTGGCGGCGGCGCTGGCGGTGCGAGTAGGCCACCACCTAGGAAATCATCAGCCACAGCATATCCGGGCCTGTACTACCGCATCGACGTTCCTTGGTATAGTGGTTGTACTGGTGAATGCCCTCCTCATGTTTATATTCCGTCGCACCATCTCGATGCAGTTCACAGTGGACGTGGAGGTGGCGCTTGCTGCAGAGGAACTTATGCCAGTTGCATGCCTGACCCATATTGTTACGGTAAGGAGCAGCTGACGCGATTCAGCGCCAGTCATCTTATGCCTTATTCAAATGCATGTATGCATATTTTCTTAAGGGTCTTGGCGCAATGTTATCGGGTGCACTGAATGCGTATGGCAAACAATCCATTGTCGCGATCTTCAACCTGGTGGCCTACTACGCGATCGGCATGCCTTTTGGTTTTTACCTTACTTTCAATCATGGGTGGGGCCTTGTTGGCATATGGTCGGGCGTTGTTATTGCAGGCTTCATCAAGTGCATATGTGAAGGATGGGCCCTTGTTTACCTCATCGACACCGAGAGCGAATGCCGGAAAGCCGCTCGTCGCGTAAGCGCACAAGAAGAGGCGGGCAAGGTCAATACCAAAGTATTACCCACCACAACGGCTAATGCCGAGTAACATGAGACAGGTGTTTGTATCCATATACTTCCAGTATTGTTATTTCTGTTTAAGGCATCTCTTTGTGTGCCAGTTCCATCTTCTGCACAGTATCATTCGTAATACTCTCAAGACTAAAGTTTATTTGCTTCGTCGTGTCCATACATATTCCAAAGGAACATGGAGGTACTATTGAAGAGAGCTGAGATGAAGAGTGATTGCCCGCATGGCAGGCGATTCTAGTTTATTATAAAATCTTGTATTCTGAACATCAGGAAATCAGATAGTCAAGTATCAGATAAAAAAATATGATTTTATTTCTGAAAGATATGAGGGGAGAAAAAAAGTTTTGGCGTTTAAAAATCCGGTAGTTTCAAATTGTATGTCGCGGACTTGAAAATTGTTTACGAGATGCATTACACGAAGACCATCTGTAACCCGGTATCGTTGGACCCGACATGCAAATAATGCTACCTGGTGTATATGTGAAGGTATTGATGGGCTGCATCCAAGTTTGTGGAAGCAAGCCTATTTATTTAAATGAAACAGTTCATTTTATTGATTGACCTCCTGTATTTGTTATACCAGATGCTATCCATAGACTACACCCTTGCTCATTGCAGTTGTCATGGGCGGCTGACGTTGACTATCCATGTGCAACCCCAAAATTCTTTCCCTTTGTTTCCGTGCCGAAAGATTTTGCGCCTCTGTCCGTTAGATATAATAATAAAAGTAGTTTCTTCTCTTTTCGTCTTTTCATATTCTTTCTTCTCCACAATGAGGGGGACAGCCTATGCACCCAAAACACGACCCCCAAACGAATTCACGGCACTGCTTTCCAATCCGGGTAGAAACATCAAGTCTAGTGACGAGGCCAACCACGAACAAGTCAATATTGATGGCAAAAGCGAGACGTTTTGGATGAAAATCATGGTGTCCGAGGCCAGAATGGTCGTCGACTACGCTTGGCCACTATTGATCACATATCTAGTCGGTTTGGGCATGAAGCTCGTTGATGTTTGGTTTCTGGGCCGGCTTGGATCACAAGGTACATAAATCCGCTGGACCGCGCGCGAAAAAAAAAAAAAAGTTCGAAACTGCACGCGACTCGCGTAGTATCTCCATCCTTTGGGAAATAAGGACATCAAGTTTAGACGCTCACTTTGCTCTTCCATCACGATGCAGTCATGGCTGTGGCAAGCCTCGGCAACTTATTTACCACTGTAGGTGGTATTGCCGTCGGTACTGGTCTCTTGACAGGTAGGAAAATTGACATAAAATGGTCACTTCCTCACCATAAAAACGTATACGAAAGCCGTCGAGACACTGGTTGCACAGGCCTATACCGGTGCAAGTGACCCCAAAACTCTGGGTATTATTTTCCAAAGAGGTCTTATCATTATGGCACTGATATCGATTCCGATCAGTATCCTCTGGTAAACAAGCATACTGTACCCTCAGGAGAATGATGTTCAATCATAGACTTAACGCTACGTCATACAAATAGGCTTTTTGCGGAATCCATCTTGGCATACATGGGCCAGAGCCCAGAGTTGGCACATTTGGCACAACAGTTCCTGTATTTCTGTATCCCTTTTATTTATCCGGTATTTGTCTCGACGTCGATTCGAAAGTTCTTGCAGAGTCTGGGTAAGCCAACATCTGAAACTCGGGATGCAACCTTCTTGTGTTCAGCTGTGCCATATACTCATGCGCGTGCGTCGCGCGATATCATATTTAGGCAAAATGCGTATCACCATGTACATGCTCATCTGCGTGTTCCCGCTCAATCTTGTGTCCAACTTTATCTTTCTGGATTACCTCCAGCTCGGATACATTGGCGCCGCATGCCATGTGCTCACTTTTCACTTGATAGTCCTGGTCGTCTTTTCCCTGTTCCTGCTGTTTGGCACCAATTTCCGTACCGACTACTGGCCTGGATGGTCCAAGCATGCCCTCAGCAGCTGGGACACATTTCTGAAGCTTGGTGTTCCTGGCATGTTGAGTGTTTCTACGGACTGGGCCTTCGAAGTGTGCGCGCTCGTCGCAGGTAAGCATTGCCCTTTGACGTTATGCCATTCGTTATTGAGCTACCCACCAAAACAGGCACGCTGGGAAAAACAAGTCTAGCTGGCCAGTCCATCGTCCTTGCTGTCAACTCATTCTTGCTTGAAATTCCAAAGTGGGTTTAATACATATGAATAATGTATATCTCTCATATTTTTATGTATATATGCTTTAGTGCAATTTCCCGTGCTCTGGCGACCCGTGTTGGTCATTTGCTTGGAGCAGACCAGCCTCATCGCATCAAGGCGTGTATCATTGTTACCGTATCGGGGACGATTTCCATCGTTGCTTTCGATGCTGTCCTCATGTATGTGCTCAAATCTCGGATAGCGCAACATTTTACCACGGACGCCGAGGTACGAGCAGCTGTTCTGGAATTGATGCCCGTCGCGTGTGCATCCCATCTCTTTGCAGTAAGAAAACAACATTATCTGACATATATGCCTTGCATATTAACAGACATTATGTACAGGGTGCTGGTCATCTGCTATCAGCAGTCTTGAACGCATATGGACGCCAGCCGATGGTGGCAGCCGTAAACATTTCTTCCTTCTATGTCTTGGGCTTGCCTTTCGGTATCTATTTGACTTATGCCCATGGCTGGGGACTAGTCGGCATTTGGTCTGGTGTCGTCGTCGCCGGTTTCATCAAGTGTGCGAGCGAAGCATACCTCCTGCTTTTTGTCACGGATGCCGAGACCGAGTGTCGGCGCTCGTCTCGCTTGGTGCACCACCAGGAGACGATGGCGCCTCGACTGCCCATCGATGCTCGTGATTGATATTTACACACCTTCTGTATATTACTCTCATTTTCTCCCCCTCCTCGTTGATTCTTTCGTTTCGAACTGTTCTTGTACTTAACCATCAAGTCCTGATGTTGCGAACCTTTGTGTGGCATGCAGATGAAATATGTATTGAATTGTGTGCTCTTGTATGGTGGTTTAATTTACTCGTCGTCGTCTTCCGTGCCAAAGTATCGGTCTAGAATGAAGTAATTATTTACCATATGAGAATCGACTGAATTTTTGAAGCTAAATGCTAATTTACCTCCAAAATTACCGATACCCGGAAGGATCCACAGTGTATCGCGTGACAAGACAGGGTCTACCATGGAAGTGACGATCTTGACTTTGGGAAATGCTTTGGCGATAACATTAAGACCAACAGGTGCAGCAAGGAACGTCATAAATATAATGCGATCCTGAAATAGGAAAGAGAATGTAATGCTCTCGTCAACACTAATCCACCGTGCAAGTTTATGGTATACGTACCTCTGGGACCTCATGATCTAAAAGGACACGTAATGCCATCAGCCCAGCAGCACCCGTTCCGATTGTGGCGTCCTAAATGTGTTGTCAGATGCTGCATTTTAACTTGCGTTTTATACTGACCATCAGAATGACATGGTGGTCTTTTATGCTGTCCGGAAGGTTACAATAATGCAGCTATGAAAATACATGAGTGAACTATGGTACATGTAAACATTTCATCCTCTCATTTTCCTCTCACCTCGGGTTCACCCGTGCTTGGGTCAGTTTGGATCAGCAGCTTGCCGATACTCACGTCGTTACAGACCCGACGCAAGCCTGTTTCCATGGTACCTCCGGCCCGCAGGATAGACACACCTGTAATCTACGTAGCATATGGGACCTGTATAAGTATGGTCCCAAGCTTTAGTAAAATGGCTTGCCTTATCCTTGAATGTCAATCCGTTATATTCGGCACCGACAGGGGTGGTAACTGTCGTCGGCACGTGAGGTAGCAAGCCCAGACCACTGCATCAGGAGAGAGACAAAGCAAGTTAAGCCGGAGTGCGTTGCACCCAAGTGGGGTGGGTCGCTGTTTCAGACAACTTACGTTTCGACAATCAAAGTTGACAGGCGTTCTGCATAAAATACAAACTCATCACGTGGGGTGGTTTTGTCGCGAAGAATAGTATGGATACCCTGCCAGTAGGTTTAGCCGTCAAGCAGTACTAAAAACTCGAAACTTGCCTTGATCTGATTGGTTTCCGGCAGCACGATTACATCCGGTGGTACCGTCTCTTCAATAGGGGTATCCACCAAGTCCCATCGCAGATGAATGCGGCGTTCGTTGAGCTGACGCTGGACATGCTTGGTAATCAAATCAATAGCCACCACGTTCTCTAGACCGCGCGGGATGATCTAATATGTCAAATGTAAGCAACGAGAAAGTCAATTCAATATTCTGCTCGCTGACTTACAACATCCGCATATTTGACAGTGGGTTGAATGTGCTCGTCGAAGGCTGGTTTCACGAATCGCTCGTATTGCTGAATGTCGCATAATCAGTTTCTGTCCATCTGGTTGACACATTCCATTTTCGGTGCAAGTACCTGTAGAACACCTTCGAGGTCACGTCCACGCTCAGCGATATCTCTCAGGACTAACAGAAACAGTTAATAAATGTGATGTGCAAGAGCTGAATACATTACGTCGGCGAGCGAGACGGATATCTGCATCGGTATCGACGAAGATCTTTCAAGTGGAGTTTCTGTGAGCGTTTGCATGTCTAACACGTCAAGATGATATGTACCTTCAAATTCATTAAATCTCTAATGCGCTTATCGTAGAGACCATAGATACCCTCGAAAATGACGACGTTTGCACCATAAATACGTGTCGTCTTGGACTCACGGGCATGGAGCGAGAAATTGTAGATGGGTATATCGACCGATTTACTGGATCACAAAACTCGTAAAAGGAATGAATGCGCAGAGGATAAGTGAATTTACCCATGCTTCAGTTTGTAAAGCGATTCGTAGAGAGTATCATAGTCAAAGGCAGATGGATGATCGAAGTTGAAGTTGCTGGGTTACTTAGTTAGCAATCGAGCAAGTGTTGGCGACTCGGCATGCATTACTTCTTGTGAGCCTCGGCACTCTGCTCAGGTGAGAGCACGTTGTAAAAGGAGTCCATTGACACGATAATCACCCACGGCACATTTAAATTTTTCAGAATACGCCTAGAAAGTACCGTCAGAGAGCAATTGCATGACGTATAGGTAGCTTACTCGGCAACACTGGTCTTGCCACTAGCGCTGCCACCTTGATACATAAAAATTGGTTAGCAAGTTTGATTTGGGCAAGGAGGGTACAAGGAGGGTTTAAGAGACCTGCTACACCTATGATATAGGTCTCTGTCACCGTTCCGTCAGCACTGCGAGAAAGAAAGGGTAGAAAGGAAGGAGAAAGAGAGAAGGACAGACGATTTATTTCGTGATCTCGAAATGTAACTGCGTAATACTTACTGATACCAAGGACTGTAATTATATGCGGGTACACGAAGTGGAGAAGTTTACTATAAGGGCGAGCTCGTATTTGATAGAGCAAGCGTACCTTCTTCCGGAGGATGCGATTTGGAAAACTTTCTTCTCGGGCATGACAAGGCAGCAGAGAAGAAATGGAAGCAGAAAAAAAAAAAGACAGACAGACGCGTGAGGCTGGGTTGAATCGGGCTGCACTTCACATTCGTAAATGTTGTCTGGGCTTGAGCGTTTGGATTCGATCTCCGTGCGTATCAAATTGAGAGGAGAGTGAGTGCAGAACACAGAGAGAAGGGAGAGCGTTGTAGAGGGACGCGCGAAAAGACAACACTTTTGCTACTTTTGCAGTTGTCGTCATGGCTCATCCACGGCTTACAGCGATCGTCTTGCTCTTGTGCGGGCTCGTTGCTTTTTACCCTTCGAATACCAATGCGACTGCCCTGACTTACAACGTTGCAGCCAACGAAGCTGCCTGCTTCTACCTCTGGTCCGATGCGCCCGGCAAGAAGATTGGGTTCTATTTTGCCGTGAGTTATCATCACGACTTGCCATCTGTAATATGCTTATCCTTTGTATAGGTGCAATCCGGTGGCTCCTTCGACATTGATTTCACCGTGCAAGATCCCCAGAACAAAGTGATTCTGGATGGCGAACGCGAACGGCAGGGCGACTACGTGTTTACAGCCAATCACGTCGGTGAATACGCATTCTGTTTTGCCAACGACATGTCGACCTTTGCAGAGAAGCTCGTTGACTTTGAGATCACTCTGGAGCACGAAGTCAGACCGAACTATCAAAAGAGTGGCTCGAGGGCTCAGCCCCCAGAGGCGCTCGACAACATGGATGAATCGCTCTTCCGTCTCTCGGGCGCACTGACGAACGTGGCTCGCACCCAGAAGTACTTCCGCACCCGAGAAAACCGCAACTCGAGCACTGTGATCTCCACTGAAAGCAGGATCTTTTGGTTTGCTCTCCTCGAGAGCGCAGCCATCATCGTCATGGCGGGTCTCCAGGTCTTTGTGGTTCGCAACTTCTTTTCTGTAAAGAAGGGTGGTGTATAAACTCATCTCTTAATAAAAATATAACCGACTAAAGATTGTATATATCTTGCTTGTGTGTCAGTTTATCATTACTAGCCTATGGGCTTTCCTTCCAAAGTCAGGTCTGGACCACATTTCGCTTTTTCTACATACCTAAGCAACCGGAGACGGGGTCGCTGATACGCACTCATGGCGCCACGGCCGCTGTCTCACCTGGGAAGTGAGCCAGACATTGGGCGCAGGGCACGAGAGGAGAGCAAGCGGAGAGGAGGAACGGCAGAGGACGAGTGAGAAAGGAGTGGGATCGAAGCGTGTGCTAATGCCTCATACTCGTTGTAAAGACATGAAGCATGAATCTGTTCCACTTATGGTCAGACGAAAAAGTGGAAAAAGAACGCCCTGTGGAAGGGCGCGAGCGGACAGGAAGAAGACGACACTAACGGAGAAGACAACAGGAGAGTAGAGACAGAAGACAGAAAGCTAAGTAGATCTCGGAAGAAGCTTATTGATGTCCAGGATCATGTATTCTTGACATGATAACTTACTTTCGTGCACATTGGTGCCCTTGGAGGCGGGAAACAGCGACTTGGGAGAATTTATGTAGTTTATGTTGCACTTATAAGTTTATACTGATAACTATGCTCTATTTGTATGTATTTGGCTGAGAAACCTGGACCAGAATCAACCAACGAAGAAAATAGAATGTGCGAAAACAGCCGTCTTTTATGAAATAGGCTCAAGTCCATGACCTTTGATGCGATTACTTGGACTGCGTCTGTCAATGGGATAAAGAACGCGGGAAATAAAGAGCCTGACAGGGATTAACGCCAGATATTTTTTTGCGTTTCAAGTAATTCACTGGCTAACTTTGCCATCGCTCGGTCCAGGTCTGCGACGGGAAAAGGATTCCTTATGAAAAGGGTATGGATGTCATATGTGTTTTGCGGAAGTGATGTCAGCTATCCACAATCTTATCTAACTTTTCACTCTATGTCTCAATAAATGGCAATCGCGATATAAAGACAAAAAGGTTATACAATCTTCTCGCTCGTGTCAGTTGAAAACCGACTGCCAGCGAGTAAGATGCTGGTTGCCTATATATCGAAAAAGAAGTAGAGATAGTTCAGTATATGGTATGACAGCAGAACGACGGAAACTTTGCTTGGGTGGCCAAGATGCGACATCTGCGTTGCATGCAGGATTTCGAAGTTTTACTTAGTTACATTATAAAAATCTACAGAATACAGTATCTACTTGACTACCATCGAGTCTTCATGCCGCTGTTGAATTTCTGCCATCAAAGAACGGGTTGTCAGGACACACTTTCTTTTGCTTTCATACCGTAAATTCAATTGGATCTACTTACTTTGCGTCCTCTGCCCTTAAAAGACACACCTGGTTCATCATCCTGAAACCGTCGTCTCGTCTGCCACTCTGGACGGTATGCATCACGGTCGCGTCCTTCGCGGTCACGTTCGGCATAATCGCGCTCTCTTCGTCCTCTCGAATCCCGCGCTGGACTTCTAGAACGGTCTGGCGTGAGACTGCGGCGGGACCGCATGGGTGACATAGATCGGTCATGACGAGATGAAGAAACGCGCTCTTCAGGGGAGCGGGTGCGGCTCCTAGACACGGGCGAGCGCGAGCGAGATACACTAGGACTGTGTCGCTTTGATCGCTTCTTCTTCTTCTTATCCTTCTTATCCTTCTTTTCCTTCTTGCTCTTCTTCTTGTGCTTCCGCTTCTTGCGTCGTTCTTCCTCTTCGCTGTCGCTTCCGGATTCCGATCCTGACGACACTGAGCGCGATCGCTTCCTGCTGCTCTTGCTTTCTTCCTCTGACTCGCTTGCTTTACCCTTCACTGTTATATCAAAGAAGGAAGTTAGAAGTGTACCGAGAGAGTAAGATATCATTACAGTACATTGAACGCCGGGTGGCAGCTTGAGAATGAGTTCGCCCGAATTAGCAATCAGGATGTTACGGAGAGGACGGTCTCGCTCGTCAACCGCTTCGTTCTCAAGTTTCTGCACAATATCAAAGCCAGAGACAACGCGTCCGAATACAACGTGTTTTCCGTCGAGGTGAGGGGTGGGCCGAGTCGTGATAAAAAACTGGGACGACTGGGTGTTGGGGCCGCGGTTGGCCATACTCAGCAAACCATGCGTCGTGTGTTTACGTGCAAAAGACTCATCCGGAAAGTTGGCGCCGTAGATGCTCTCACCACCAGAGCCATTGCGTCGCGTAAAGTCACCGCCTTGGATCATGAAGCCCTTGATCACTCTAAGAAGAACCATCAGCCTTCGTTCCTGTCAGCCAACCGACTGGCAGAACTCGACTTGCCTGTGGAAGATGGATCCTCGGTAATGAAGCGGGCTATTACTCACTTTACCCAGTCCCTTCTCGCCTAAGTCGTAATCAGCCACTGTCCGACATGTGAGTGGTCTGGTCAATCTACCTGTGCAAAGGGCGCGAAAGTTTTCCGCCGTCTGTGGCACTTCATCGGCAAAGAGCTCAAAAATGATTCTGCCAACTAAGCAAAAAAGGTGGTCAGCAACGACAGAGAGAGTGTATACAGATAAAAGAGACGATACCGCGTTGGCCGTCAATGTCAATGTCAAAGAAGACACGGGGATTAATCTTCATATGAGCAGGACAAAGAGACAAGAGTGGGGCAGTTCAAAGAACACAAAATGTCTCTCAGATTTTTCCGCCGTGGGCGCTCACCGCTTCTTTTTTTTTTTTTTATCTCGTCAATGTCAGGCAAAGGCTCGTCAAGTTCGGCCATCCAACCGACATCAGCAAACCACAAACCGGGAGTGAGTATGTGGGTGGTTACAAAGCTTCTGCTTGCCTCGGCTTGTATGTTTGCTCTGCCCATCGCAACTTACTACATTTCACTCAACAAGTTCTTTGACGGTAACCTTTACACTTTGGATCTCGACCAAGACCCTCACCTTTTCATATTTATTTTACGCATTGCCAGGCAATGGTACTTATGCAGCAGGAGCAGCAGCAGGCATGGCGAATATTGTTGCCATTGGCTATGTTATAGCAGCCTCCTTGGAGGACAACACTTCCAAGGACAAGAAAGAATGAACGCGTTTTGTTTCAAATCCCTCCTTGCTCCCAACTATCTCCACGCCGCACGCATTTTACCCATTGTACGCCATTTTGTCTCGATTCCTCTCGTCTCTGTTCCTCCATCTGCAACAAAATACGCCAGCACCCATTTCGAAAATAAACGCCGTATTGTATGTATATACGTATGTATATAACATAACTCCACGTTTGGCTATCTTGCCATGAAATTATCGTGGCATTATGAAAAGAAAGCAGGGACCCCTTAAAAAGTTATAATGCGAACACATGAGGCAGAATATGGATACGAATGGAGGACGATAGGACGTCCGTTACGTGTGCTCGGAGACGAGATGCCCAAACCGTATTAGCGTGTCGTGTATCAATGCGTCTGCATTGTCGTTATGTCTGCATGAACCGAGTGAAGTACACGAACACGTACACTGTTGCACCTTTGTTATTCGGTGAAAATGACAGTGTGACCCTATCCTTTACTTTTCCTTTTTTTGCTTTGCTTTCTGTTCTCAGTTATCTCTTTCTTTTCTTTCTCTCTTGCTTTGCGATGCCTATCATCAGGGGAAACAGTAGAGCTGCTGCAAATAGCAGTAAAAGCAATCCTTCCAATATACCAGGACGGGTCATTTTCTTCTTCTCTGGTTTTCTGCTGGGTGCACTCTTTATGGTGTTTGCGCCTTCGCTGTATAATGCCGCCGAAACATCGTCTCTCCATCGCTTCATGAATCACATTCGACGAAATACCCTCAGTGCGCGAGCATCCTCTGATATTCTTAAATTGGGCAATCCAGGTATATACAAATTTAAGAGAAGATAACGTATGAAATATGCATCTGATACTCTTCTTCCAGGACCGGTCAGTGATTTCCTGGAACGGTCTGGCTATGTTTTATCATACAATCGACGCGACCGACTGGCACATTGGGTGGGCGAGCACCTCACGAGCGATTCGTTGCAAGCTGGCCAGGGCGTGGACCGTGATAAATCAAACTTTCAGGAAGACACTGATATTCCCGAAATGTTCCGTGCGCATCTTAAGGACTACGTGAGCAGTGGCTATGATCGTGGTCATCAAGCACCCGCTGCAGACGATCTATCTTCCCAAGAAGCCATGGATCAGACATTTTTGCTCACCAATATGGCCCCGCAAGTCGGCGTGGGCTTCAACCGCCACTGTGAGTCATTCTTCTCCTTTCTACAAACATACAACATACATGCAAAACAATCACGCAGCTACTCCGTCTCCACAATTCCAAGCTGAACATGTTCTGTAGACTGGGCCTACCTGGAGGGTTTCATGCGGGATCTGACGCAAAACTTCACTGACGTATACGTCTACACCGGCCCTCTTTTCCTGCCTTCAGCTGCGAACACCGGTCGCAAAAACCCAGCTTATAGCATCGAATACCCTTTCCTTGGTGCGACAGGACCCAATATCCCCGTGCCGACCCACTTCTTCAAGATTGCCCTGGCAACCACGTCCTCGTCGGAATACGCCCTGGGCGCCTTCGTGTTACCGAACCAGGCCATCGACAGTAGCACTCCGCTTACCAATTTTAAGGTGGAGCTCGAAGCCATCGAAAAAGCAGCTGGTCTCGTCTTCTTTGACAAGCTTGATCGCTCCAAGTTTGCCGACTTGTGCTCTAAAACTGCTTGTCAATTACGATAGTACTATTTATACTACATTGATGTGTGTATGTTTTATACTCAACTGATAGGATATACAAGAAATAAATCATTAAATATGGCACTACGTACATATACTGTGAACAAGTCTGGGAGGAGCGGACAAAAGGTATTATGCTAAACCAGGTATGTATTGCACTGGCTGTTGTTATCGTAGCTGGGTCGCTCTTTGCTCGTTTTCGGACTCGAGGCGTTTATTCCGCGAGTTGTACACAAAGGCACACAGCATCATTGGCATCGAAAGTCCGGTCCCCATAATCAATGCCCGTCGCATATTCTGCGGTGGATCCGCATCATCTCCCGCACGTAGAGCATCCATGCCCACTAGGAACACAAGACCAAGCACCTGGGAGCAAAGCCATAAAAGAGGGCTTGATATGGATTCAGACACTGGGTATGAGGCTAAAAGAAGCAAGAATTGAGTAAACCATTCTTACGCGGCTATACGGCACCACAAAACGACAATAACTTACATTCCACGCTTAAGTCCAGTGCTACAGGAAGCAAAGAAAAAGTAAAGAAGCCCTGCACGACAGCAATCGCCATAATTGGTGCAAAGTTGTCCTTTTTGACTAGAAAGCGGACCATGTGAGTGGTCATTTGACCGGCGTTTATTATGCCAGAACTTACCAACAAGAAGAAAAGCAAGGTACATGAAACCGAGGACGGGCACAAACGTTCTGAGCACTAGCAAGTACCGTTTGGTTTTGTCGAGGAAAATGCCCATCACAACGGCACCTACAATACCAGCCACGACGAGGCCAGCACTGATATAACCTGCCTCGTCGTCTGAGATACCGTACGGTCCTGTGATCTGGGCCATCAAGGAGGAGACTGTCGTGAAAAGACCGCAGAGAACGCCAAAAGTGAGGAGGATGAGCAAAAAATTGTAGTTGGTGGCCAGCAAGTATAAGCTCCTGAGAAAAGGGATTCGCTCCTCCTCATGTCTGTGGGCCGTAGGTGAAGGCGGCGTCTTGGGTCCCTTGGGTATAAACAGGGTTGGGATAGCAAAGCCGGTGGTCAGACAAGCAACCAACAAGAACTGTATTCATGCAGTCAAGTGTATGAGTGACGCGTGTCGCATAGAAAACGCTCGCGGAAATACTTGCCCCAATCCACATCTCGCCCACATTTGTAACCAATGCAGGTAGTACAAGTGAAGCGATGGCCATCCCCACGGCATTCGCTAATATGATGGTATTTTTTTTAAGTATTACACAAACCATATATATTTTGACACTCACTGAGGCCACCCACTATGGTTGCGGATGAACGACCGTCGGGAGCAAACCATAGAGCCGCGTACTACATTGGCGTGCGCTTAGCAATCCTGTGTCCCATTGATCCAAGAAAAACACACACAGAAGCATAAGAAACTTACGGGTGTCGCCGCGTTCAGTATAAAGGGTTGACCAAATGCACAAATAACCTAAAGTGGAGGGTACAAATATGGGTAAAAATGGACATTCAGCGAGTGGAAAGGGATAATCACATGGAAAGAGCGTACCTGACCGATCAGAGCAAGAGCCAGCTTGCCCGTGCCATCATGGACGAACCACGAAAAAAAGCGTAACCATGCGCCGATCGTCTGCAGCACTGCGCCGACAATGAGCTGCAATGAAATTAATGAGGTTGAGTTTTTTTCAAGGCAGCAGACAAATAAAGTGGGGTGTTATGCAGGTCTGACACACAAAATGACATGATCAACTTACACCGAACTTGATACTCCACTTTTCATACACAAAACTAGATAATGGGCCTGCTACGATATAAACGAGCATAAACACATTCGAGAACCAATTGACCACGGTAAGACTGGCATTGCCAAAGTAACTAGACGCAATGTTTGGTACCGGGGCCACGCAGAGCCACGACATGGACGAAGCAATGTTGAGCAAACCGATCAGCAAGAGACCGTAGAACCGAATAGGATACTCGCGGTACAGTTCTGCCTGGACGTCCTCTGAAGTTGCCACTCGCTCTGTCCAAGAACCTTTGTCGTCGCGATCTTCTGATGTTGTTTCGAGATCGCCCTTCTTGCTCTTGTTGAACATGGTCGAGAGAGAATAGAAAGAAGGTGCGTGTTCGTGAGACAAGCTCCAGTGTGCGAAAAGTCGATGTGTGAACGACTGAAAGCGGGAATCGTGCGACGGAACACAGACGGCCTCATGTTTCGCCGTTGAAATCATCCAGCCATAGTCATCGTCGCCTTACCCTTGACTATCATCTATCATCGCTATACTCCGCTGTATGGTATCCGTCTCTCGTGCTCTATCATCAGCTTGCTTACATGGTAGACGGGTTACAAGTAAGTGGGTAAAGGCATGCCAGGCCATGAAACAGCGTCATTGACGCTACAGTATATATTAGGTGAAGCTCTTTTTACCAATTTAAGATACACTATCTACCAGTTGCAGATCCGATATTCACATTAGATACGGGCACCCAAATCTTCCTTGGTACGCTTACGGTGTAAACAAGCAATTACATATACACTTGCTATTGCATTGAAATCATGATCCAGAAACCCATGCTAACTCTTGCGGCGTTTCAGATACAAAGAAATCCCAGTAGCTTCCTCTATATGCTCATATACTCTACGCCCGAAGATGTATGTATCGCTATGCGTATATCACGCGTATCTATCATGTAAAACTGACAATCACATGCAGCAAAGCAAAAAAGACAATAACTTGTCACTTTCCATGGATGGAAACATATAGCTTCCTGAAGCTACATGCAGCTTAGAGTATCTGGCTAGGAGTGAGCCTATTTTGAATTCTCTTTTTTTTTTGCCATAGCTACGAGTGCTTGATTTGCGAATTGCAGACGCGTGTATATAGCATATGTCACGTGACGCAGGATGAATAAGATGCTAGATCCTATCGGGTCATCAAAGCTGCGAGAGTTGCAGGAACACACTTGCATCTCTTATATAAATTCTGAGACACTCAATATCCTTTGCGTGCTGCGATTTTACCGCTACGTTACAACTGCCGTCTAATAATGACATCTATGATTGATCTTATTCACGTAGGCGAATACGTGAATGAGCTGTCGACGTGTCTTTCAGCTCTATAGACAAAAACCAATCTCTGCGTTGCTGATAACCGCAAAAACTATCTTCTCATAAATATACTTGGGTGCTTTCTCCCTTGGAATAGCTCTGCGCTGGCTTTCGCTTCCTCCTTCTCGAGACCAAGAATATTGGCATCATGTGCCCCTTTTGAGCCGATATGTTACGACTCACCTGCTCAAAGAAGATTCTATCATATGAAGCGATACGCCCCATCAGGGCATAGTGGAATAGAGCGCCAAGGCTTACCTTTGCTTGCCAGTATCCTGCCTTTGCCCATGATTTCCAAAATTTTCGTCCTGAATTGTAGCAACACCATCGCTTCGGTTCGACTGGGCTTTATACGGAAGTGTAACGCACCAGGAGTTCTGATGCTCATTGTCTTTAGCTTTTTCCAGCAAAACAAGCAAGCAAAGCGAATCTGGTTCTTGATAGCAATAAAAATGGAGACAATACTGGTAATGTGGGGTTCTAACATCAATTGAATTACCGCGTCGACGGATGAATTGATGCTGGGCTTCTTTGATTCTCTTGGCCACACCTCAATCCATTATTGTTCTTTCTAATATATGACACAAGTCCAACCACGTAGCACTAAAGACCTTGCAGATCTTGCTCAGGTCAACGTTGACCCGTCGAAACCTATTCGGTACTACCTGCGCTCGGCCGAGCTGCTGATTAAGCAAGCAAGGATTTACCGTAATGAAGGCGATCTCGAACACGCTTACTTCCTATATATGAAGTACACCAAGTAAGATTATACGCGTCTCATTTCCTTTGCATGTTGCAGCTCACCCGAAGGAAAGTCTAGGGATCAAAGAACTACCAAAGCACCCACATTATAATGCTCCTGAAAATAAAAAGGCCCTGAAGGCCGTCAAATTCGTAGGTGCTTTGGTTACCTGCCGCTTATCTTGGCATTCTCTGACAGGGAAATTGGCATTTTCCCTATATAAATTGTCATATAGAATTGCCTCGAATCTTTGGATGCCCTGGAACGGCTCAAACCTACATTGGAGACCGAATACCGGAAACATGCTCAGGCTCTTAAGGCTCGGAAAAAACATGATCATGAGAAGCACGAAAAACAACAAAATACATCTGCTTCACCTACTCGACCCAAAGGGGACAAGACAGAAATGCCGGAAGTAGCAGAGAACTGGTCTTTACAAGATGCCCTTCAGGGCGTGTCAGGAATCAGCAGCCCTCGAGACCAAATAACAAAGTATGATAGTAAGCGGTCAATGGCAATTCAAGCTCACTTGACTTTTACAGATTACAGATTGATACCAAAGCAACCCACTACCCAGATAGTCCGGCTCGGAACCAGAGCGACTCGTATCATTATAATCCAACTTCACCATCTTCATCCCTGCCTGCTAATCAGAAGGATTACGCCCCCCCTCTGCCACCCAAACCGCCAATCGCTAGTCCTACCACGGAGCAACGGCCCCCTCTGCCGCCTAAGCAACTACCGTCTTTGGCGCAGCCAAGCCCGTCCGCACCAGCACTGCCTCCTAAACTTGAGCTTACAGCTACTTCGGCAACATGCCAAGGTGAGCCACGTGGCGCGTGTTCGCATCAATCATGCTAACATCTTGATAGCTACCAACGAACGAGGAGAGCCACTGCGTCAATTGAATATCCCGGCTGACTTGGAGAAGAAATTCGTTCATATAGCTCAATCCAATACTGAGAAGAACATCGAGACGTGTGGCGTTTTATGTGGGAAACTGGTACGTAACGGACAATTGTGATACACCGGCTAATAGAACATGTATTTCTTTCGCTTTAGAAAAATAACGTGCTTACCATGACGACGCTCATCATACCCAAGCAAACGGGAACGCCGAATACGTGCAGCACTGAGAATGAAGAAGAGCTCTTCGAGTACCAGGATGCACATGACTTGCTTACTTTTGGGTGGATTCATGTAAGATCTTGGTATCTTGTATTGGGAGAAGATCTGAGAGATATTGTAATTTGTATATGTAGACACATCCATCTCAATCCTGCTTTATGAGCTCGCTGGACTTACATACCCATTGTTCTTACCAACTCATGCTACCTGAGGCTATTGCCATTGTGTGTGCCCCAAAACACAGTCCAAGGTATGTGCGGTGCACCGGACACTGGTTTGATCATTAAGCAAACGACTCTGTAGCTTCGGCGTGTTCCGACTGACGGACCCACCAGGCATGGGTATTATCAGTGAATGTCGGGCGGAAGGGGCGTTCCATCCACATGCTGATATGCCCATCTATACTGTAAGTTTAATTTTAGTGTTTCGCCAGAACGAGAGAAACTCAGTCGCTGATATATGACTTGAAGGATACCCATGACAATGTGGGGCACGTACGCGTTCAAAACCATGATTTCCAGGTGGTGGATATACGCAACTAATGTTCCAATACGTTTGTACCTTACTTTTATTAAATCCTATATGTCCGAAAGTTGACTTTTGTTGCATTGCTCTTTTTGTGCAATAATTTAAAGGCGCGGAAGCTTTAGTTGGTTGTCTTTCACACCCAGACTGAGGAAGAACTTGGCTCCATGATCAGCGAGGAGCAGTACAAACGCGAAAAGGAAGCTTGGGTAACCGGATGCACAGGTGGGTCCATCTCAGAGATTCTTGTTGTGTGCTCGCCTGTGATCGTAAGTACCGTCATCCAGAGCATTGAGCACAGAGGAGGTTTGACGACACTGTATAGGCTTCACACTGGTTGTGGTGCACCCTCGTAAAACAACACGCGTGGGCAAACAACTTTGTTGTCCAGTTTTTAGTCTACGTCATGCCTGTTCTAGCCGCACAGACCGTCGCAGCCGATTACGCCGCTCTCCTGACCGTTGGACTAGCCTTACTCGCTGCTGTTGCGCAATTCAAACACCCTGAGAAGCAGCCATCCAAACACGAACGGCCGTCCAATTATAAACCTTATCTAACTGTGTACCGTGGCGGTATTATGCTGCTCACTTGCATTGCCATTCTTGCTGTCGATTTTCCTATTTTCCCCCGCCGTTTTGCCAAAGTGGAGACTTTCGGTACATCATTGGTAACGCGCTTCGAGAGAATGGACTCCACATGGATAGCTCATGATATTAGATGGACGTAGGTGTTGGTTCTGTCGTCTTCTCTTCGGGCATCGTTGCCGCTCGCCCCTATGTGAATCAGAGTGCACCCACGGGTCTTTATGCGCTTCTAGGCTCCGTCCGCTCTGCGCTGCCCGTCTTGTTGCTCGGTCTTCTTCGCCTTGTGCTCACCAAAGGGGTGAACTACCAGGTAAACTTACTATGGGTGCTTTATGATCGCATTATTCATCCATCCGTAGGAACACCATTCAGAATACGGTCTCCACTGGAATTTTTTCTTCACACTCGGCTTCCTCCCTCCTTTTGTAACGCTGGCTAGCTTTTTGCACAGATTACTTCCTTTCTCCGTTCTTGGCGCCCTCGTTGCTACGGGTAAGCTAGACATGAATTATGGTAAACATTGTCTTATGTGGTCTGTAGGCTATCAACTTGCTCTTTCACAAGGCTTGCAAGCATGGATCGCCAATGCACCACGCCTGGATCTAATAAGTGCCAACAAGGAAGGCATATCCAGCTTTTCAGGTACGACAGGGCACCAGGAGTTTTCTTTGCATGATGCTGATATCATAATAGGCTATCTTGCCATCTTCTTGCTCGGTCTAGATTCAGGGACCGTCGTCTTCTCACGTTCGCTCGGTGAGTCGCGTCTCACGGATACGCCATCTGTCAAGCAAGTCGCGACACAGCTCATTTATCGCGCAGCTATACTATGGCTGGCTTTACAAGCATGGATCGGTATTACTGGCTCCCACGAAGACTTTTATGTCTCAAGGCAAATGGTAAGACAGAAAGTCGAGCGAAGTACCAGGTTTCATAGGTTTCGTCTAGGCCAATCTGCCCTACATTCTATGGGTCACCGCATTCAATCTAACGCTTCTTGGATCGCTGGCATTGGTTGAGTCTGTTCGAGGCATCACGCACCAAATACCCCCTTTGCTCGACTCGGTGAATGTGAATGGTCTGGTTACATTTTTGTGGGTAAGTATCTTTCTCTCGACTTAACGTGTCTCATGCCGTGGCTTGCTAGGCCAATATTTTGACGGGTTTGACCAATCTGTCATTACGAACGCTGTACTGCAGTACTGTGGAAAGTATTGCGGTTTGTACTTTATACATGGTGGTAGTGAGCGGACTGCCCTGGTTTCTCTGGCAAAGAGTTCGATACAAAGTCCCCCTGAAATAGAAATTTAGAATGCCCGCCACACCTTGCTATCCCAGCTGCGGCCATTTTGGCACGCCATAAAAAATTTTTTCTTTCATGCTTCTCTTTCGCTTAAGGTACGTATTTATCATTTTGCAAGCTTTCCCTTTATTTTCTTTTTTCCATGATGAATCTCTTTAAACATTTGCACGTCAGTCTGACCATTTGCTGAAGACGACTATATCGCTTTATTTCTGATCCCTTTCATTCACAATTCTTCCATATTTTTTTTTCTTTTTCATCTGTGAACAAAGTAAACTCATTATGTTTTCAGTAGGACGCCAAGGTCGTGTTAGCAAAGGGATCCTTTTTTATTTTTCATGCAATAAAGCTTGAATGATGGCTTAATACGAATTATGGGCTCTCTGGTTTTTGGAATATGTATATGAGCATGCGAAGAGCTTTCCGCTATTCTTTATAATTCCAAATACTGGCATTTTATCGCATCCGCCTGCTGCTGCCGGGGCATACCTAAGCAATAGATTATTGTATGCACTCTTGCATATAACATAGCAGGGGTATCTTGAGCTCGACCCTATACGGACTCAAGAAGGGTTATTGCTGTTATGCAATCGGAACGGTTATAGATAAATGTAACTTTGTGGCGCGTGACATATAGATCACAGCTGTGTTCGATACCGTTCAGCTACACAGCTCTAATTAGACCAAATTCAAAATTCTCAATGATTAGAAAGAATTATACTGCAATTGCGGTGGACCACCATAGATACAACACATGTAAGGTTTATAACACAAGAAATACAGTACGTAAAGTAGAAATAAATAAGGCGAATGTGCCATTTATTGATAACTGAAACATCAGTTTAATTGCCGTGGCAGGCACCCTTGCCAGAGGCAGAGCAGCAGCTCTTGAACTTGTTGAACTGAGTCGAAGTCAGACCGTCAACATCCCAGTAGCGCTTGTCAGCTTCGGAGCGGTAGCTGCTCCAGTTGACTTTTCTGCCGCAATCGTAGGTAGGTCCAACACCGGGGAGGAGGCATTCGGCGCCCTTCTTGTTGCACCAGACGGATTCAGCAGTGGCGAGGCAGATGAAGCAAGCAACAAGGAAGACGAGGGCAGACTTGATCATAATGGCTTGATTTGAATTCTTGATTTGAAGAGGATATTGAACAATTGACTGCTACTCTCCCCCCTTTTTATAGGAAAGGCCTTTCTCTACGTCTAACGCCTATTGCTTTTCGGTTTCTTGACTTAATACATCATGCTCACACAAACCCTCAGCCTCGTCGCTAGGATCTAACCATGCTACGCAAGTATAGGACAGCGCCATAAAAATGGCGAAAAGAAGTTAGCATGGTTCGGGACCCTTCTCATTCTACCATGCGTCTCGTAAGTACGAGGACGCGATTGGAGTCGGTTAAACATGATGAAATTGCGCCACATTACGTGCCCGAGAGACAGACAGCGAGCGACTACCAAATATACCACTATCCGATTCGATGATTGCCGTATATGGTTGTAGAGTTCTGCATAGCCTGGTCAACTGCAGTGTATACGTTGCATAATGCAATCTGCATTTATTTGTGCAACGCGTACTCTGCACTTATTTCCGTTGCATCTAATACCTTCGTTTTCGAGAATAACTGAATTATATCTAGTTGTTTGTGCATAACTCAACTAATCAACGGTCAAAATAAACACAGGATTTCTCTTATTATGGTAGAGCAATATACCAGTCAACCTTTGGTCGTTTGTAACCCATTCTTCATAGTTATATGATGGGATGACCATGAGTATATGCTGTATGTTGAGGCGCAGCTGTTGCTCTTCTGGACTAAACCTAGTACCATCCTTTGTGTAAGTAGGATTCATCACGCTTCCTATTATCATTCCGATGACTGCGCATCGTACCATGTCAGTCATAATCCTCCCAGCATTTATCTGCACACGTACGCGTGGAGTTCAACTTTATGCTAAAAATAAGTATACAAAGGACACGCCCAACCTGTACATATGCTAAGAATGATGACCAATAATAATAGATAATGAGCTTAGTATGAGAAACTTGGTAACCAGTGAACAGCGAGCCCTCGTTCGCACCCCGCAATAACACCGCAAACTGGGCGAAAGCTCCTTCTCCACATCATTCTTCCCTGCATACGTACTTTACAAAGAAAAGCATCTATTTATTTTAAATTTGTATAGGTCAAGAATTAGTAAGTAAACGCACACGCAAAAATAATAGCTAAAGGGACTCCCCATAGCCTAATATAGATATGGACCAATGACCATGTTTCTTACCTTTCGAGCAGTCTTTGACGGACCTTCACTTGCAAAGATATGTATTGTAATATGATACACGAAATTGCGTAAGTCTACGTCAAATGAAAATTCGGACGTGAAGGTGCGCATGTCATGTATGGAAATCTGATCTTGTGGCGCGGCATGGTGTCACGATATTACATTTCATGATCCACAAGTTTTTCTGACACCCCGCAAACAGCCATACAACATCCATTTGTGGTGCGTAAGTCGCAGGCTTTCTGAAATCAGATACTTGTGTATTCCAGCAGAAGTCAAACTTTCCACAAAGGAAGTGGGGCTAAGCAGCCATCTCAGTTTGATTTCATCTCTCGCGCAAGATTATGACACTACGTACAGCAAAGGAAGAGAATTTCGAAGAATCATGACCCTAATTTATTATAGATGAATCAAGATATAATAAAGCTGAAAATAGTAGCGCTTTCAGAAGAGAGCGCGGACTAGTCGCCCCGACAAGCGCTTTATTTGCAGACAAGGTAGTTCGACGAACGCTGGGAGTTGTCGTTAAGAAGACCAGCAGCCAAGAGGTTGTTGAGCTATGTCGTATATGGATGAGTATAAATCACTCATGTTTCAGATGTATCCATGTATAGGATTATCAGAATACTTACAATGCCAGAGGTACGGGCGAACTTGCTGTTCGCGTCCACGGCGTAGCAGTCATCCTCGTGGTGGTAGTACTTGTTAGCAGACACGTTGATGGCCATAAGGGCAGTGATGGCAACGAAGATAGTAGAGAATTGCATGATTAAAGAGATGATAGTTGAGATGATTGTTGATGCCTTCACTTCCCTGCTGCAACGAGCGGTATTTATACGTTTCTTTCGCTGACGGTACTTCCCTATGAGGTGGTTCGACTCTGTCGACTCATCTGTGCGGGTTTTCCACTTCCCTTGTCGCATTAGACGCGAATGTGTATGTTTTTGGGCAAATTCCTGTAGCTTTTGGTAATTCATTGCCCAAACAGAAGTAAAAAATGTGGGTGGCGCATGTCAAGTCGATATTCAGCCTCTACATCATCCCTACTTTAGAAATTCCTGTAGGTCGTCTGCAATGTCTGCAATGTCTGCGAAGTCGGCGAAGTCTGCGTAGTCTGCGTGATTTGCCATGCGTAATGAATTTTATTTGAACAAATATAGACTACATTTACATGAACATTATTGTCAATATTGAACTTGTGCTTAGTAAAGTCATCCACCGTTTCTCTATACAGATACATAGGCGATTAGATACCTTTTCAGCTCATTAAAAGTAACCTGAAAAACGAAATTATACTTACCATTTTAACAGCACCTACGTATATCCATGAAGCACTCGTATACTCAATGGAGAAAATACGTACCAATGGCTTGTTTGGATATGTACATATGTGAACCTTATTTACGTCTACGAAAATAAACATACTCCAGGGTTCAAATAAATTTCATTTGCACGGCGGGTTACCGTATGCAAAAAACATGCGTTGCGGACAGTGCTGGAAAATGGAGATATGCGTGCCGTAACCTTTCCTGTCGGTGTATGCTGCAAGTTATGCAAAACAAAGCAATCATTTCGACACTTTCAACGCATTATTGTTTATGCAGTGTGCATACATATTTCCGTTTTTAGGTGGACTTGGTTCTTTAAGCATGATGAATGAAGGACCTACTTTGATTGGCCAATGACTAAGAGTAATATTTTGTTATAGGGAATGATAACTTCCACTTTTTTTGTTCTTCTGTTGTGTAATGTATGTAGACATGAATAAATGCCCAATTTACTTCATATATCTCATCACACTATGCGTCCACCGACTGATATTTCGATAAGAAAAAAGGCAGGGTGTTTTCTATTCGTGACGTGTGGCGTTCTTTCCAACATACTTCTCACTCAGAGAAGTATGCATTTAGTGCACAAGGTCCTTCCTTACGAGCATATGGTCATTATATACCGTGAAATACATCATTAAGCGTTGTAAATTTATGTATACTGAGAATACATGGATTTCGCACAAGCATCCAAAAAGACATATGTACACCCGGTGGTTAACCAATAAGCCGCAAATGTCTATGTAGTTTATTACAACAACACAGAATAGTTGACGGATATTAATGGAGAGACGTAAAGCGTGATAAGTGCTAGAGTCTTTTTATAACAGCATTTAGTCGTCGCAAACGACGAAGTTCTTCGAGGTTTGCGAGTTATCGTTCAGCAGACCGTGGGCAATGAGGTTGTTGAGCTTAAAATAGATACCCCTTAGCATCCATGTCGCAGTTTCAGTTTTATGATTAACTTACGATACCGCTAGTACGGGCCATGTCGCTGTTAGCATCGACGAGCTGGCAGTTGTTCTCATTGTAGTAACGCTGGGTGGCGGAGACATTGACGGCCATAACGGCGGCGACAGCGAAGAAGAGAGTAGAGAACTGCATGTTGACTTGTAGTATGCTTGGTGATGTAGAAACCAGCTACGTTTTCATGAGCCCTTTTTATACTTTTCTTTTTTCTGCACATACCTTAACTGCATACCAGGAATATTAACGTAGAGCAACATTTCTGCATAAGTGATTGAGCCATGCACGTTCCACACATTGATCTGGACTGGAAAATTAATTTTTGACACCACCATCCCTAATACGAGTTCTGCCACTGCCGATTCGGCATGCGTCCCTGGGTTGAACCTCACTCCATGCGGTCACTGCGCGGCCACCATTCACTACTTCAGAATATCTTCCGATGAACAGAATGATCAAAAGAATATTTTATTTGGATTGCATATGGAGCGAGTATTAGCCGGATGCGCCATGTCTTCTCTTCTAAGGATACAATATACCTCAAAAGTACCCTTAATCTTTTGTTTTCTGTGTTTTTATCCGTCATCTCTGCATGAGCATTGGCAGCCTTATTCTGGGAATTTCTATAGAAAGGCAAGAAACATACGTAGTCCACATGAAAATAATGCGATAAAAGTTGCCGTGCCTGAGTAAACAGAATGATTTACTCGTATAATGAACTTTATCCGTACCGTAAACAAAATGTAGGCAAAATATGAACACCCAGTAGTGACCTGTATGTGATCGTGGTAATTGGGCGACAAAATCCGAGTTAATTCACGCCAGACGGCTACACTCATGAGTGATGAGGTTGTATATATGTGTATTTAAAATTAATATTCTACAGCTGTCTTGATAGCATCAAAGCAACGGATCATGGAGGGCATGTAAAACTTTTCGAAAACAAGAGGGAAGGGAGTATCCCAGCCGCAGACACGCTGGATAGGCGATTCAAGGCGAAGGAAACAATGCTCCATAATAGTGGAAGCAACCTCGGCACCCACGCCGGCAGTTTTAGGAGCCTCATGGGCAATAACAAGGCGGCCTGTTTTGTTCACAGACTCTACAACAGTCTCGACGTCCCAAGGCAAGATAGTACGTAAATCAATGAGCTCGCAGCTCAGTCCGGGAAGCTTCTTTTCCGCGAGTTGGATGGCATTTTCGAGAGTATACATTTGCGCACCATAGCCGACTACTGTCACATCCTTGCCCCGTTTCAGGATTTCGGCTTTACCGAGGGGAAGTTCATAGTCCGCGACAGGAACTTCTTCAACTAGAAATATAGGAAAAAGCGGTCAGTGAATATGTAATCCTTGATATATCAACTCTAGCCAATATATACCTGCAGCACGGTAGAGGTTCTTTGGCTCAAAAAACAAGACAGGGTTGCGGTCACGAATGGAAGCGAGAAGAAGACCTTTCGCTTGTATGGGGCTACGCGGCGTCACAATCTGAGAAATAGACATGTCAGATACATGATCATATTTTCATACTTGTGATAATATATATACCTTGAGACCTGGACAGTGTGCAAAGAAGGCTTCTGGGCTCTGTGAGTGGTAATGACCTCCGTGACCGACAGCAGAGCAGGGGGATCGAATGGTGAGACCGCCAACATTGAACTGGTTGCCTGACCTGTATCTGTATTTTGCAGCTTCGTTCACAATTTGATCAAATGCAGGAAAAATGTAGTCTGCAAACTGAATTTCTGCAATGGCCGTATGACCCACTGCCGCCATGCCGATTGCGAAGCCGGCTATGCCTTGTTCGGTCAACGGCGTATTGAAAACGCGGTCGCGTCCAAATTTCTCGGCGAGACCGGTTGTTGCACGGAACACACCACCAAATGCAACGTCCTCGCCAAATACCACTGAATATAGACCGTGAGTCATAACATATTCCACCCCTACCGTGATATGCGTCTGTACCTGCGTTATCATCTGTGGCTAGCGCGATAGACATGGCGTCGTTGACAGCCTGGAAAAGATTCATTTTGGTCGTCTCGCCTAGTAGCAAATATTAAAGAGAGAATATGCGACGATGAATACAACGACCACAAAATGGTTATGCATACTGGTCTCTTACTGTTGACAGCGCTGAGCTGAGCGAGCTCTGGAGTGCGAAGCGCGTCTTCTGGGACACGCTTAAGTAGCTGTGAGTAGGCGACTCCTTGCTGTATGCCATCGGGGTTGGCGGCGGCGGCAGCAGCATAACCTCGACGAATAGAAGTATTATGTGATACGCGACGTGCAGCTACGCGGAGAGGATGGAGGAGTGAAGTGACAGAAGAGGCAGTCATCAAGGATAAGGAAAGAATAAGGACGAGAGTGGGGAAATGAGCGCATCAGTTGAAACCATGGTAAGCGTGGGAACTGCGGGGATTAAAACGGGTGTGAAGGAAAGGTGGAGGGGAAAAAGGAGGCAGGGAGTTTGGCGACGTCTCTGTTACTGGTCTTTTTCTCTCTTCCAATCAAAACAAAAGGCTCTTCACCCTATCACAAGGCGCTTTTGCTCGTCGACTCTTTATTGGCTGAATACGACCGCGCATAACGGTAAGCGCTCTACTCAACGCAGCCTTTCCGCTGTCAGCAACCTCAACTCTTCCTAACTTCGCGTCGCCATGCTACCTTTTCTATTGATCTCAGCCAGCCACCATGAATTACCCAAACGAGGCCCCATCTCATGACCAGTCGGTCCATTCTTCCTCACAATCGCCTACTATGGTATGTCTGTCCAAGTTCTTCTAGCCTTTCTCTGTATGAACAGCTGTGTTTGGATAGCACGAAGGACACCGCTCGCCTATGACCTATGATCCTAATCGCCATTTAGCCTATGGTCAGCCTCATGTCTCTTTGGTACGTGGAACTCGCCCCACCCCTGCATACTTTCTTCGTCATTCTTTGTTTCCTTTGCCTACAGTCCAACCTCGGATACTCATATTCTTCCATTCATTAGCCTGCAGCCGGTATGTTAACTACTCAGGCTCAGGTCATGAGCCCATCTCTGTATCGAGGTACAGCCGGCGATGTTCTTGTAGCGCAGGCCCCCGCCCCGCCTCCGCCTCAGGCACCGGCGGAAGAAGAACCTCTTTACGTCAACGCCAAACAGTACCATCGTATCCTCAAGAGACGCGCTGCCCGTTTCAAGCTGGAGGAGCTTAATCGGATCGGACGCGCACGTAAGCCTTATCTTCATGAAAGCCGCCATCGCCACGCTATGCGCCGACCGCGGGGCCCCGGTGGCCGCTTCTTAAGTATGCGTTATTCTAGAAGAGTCCGATATTATTTAGCTGGCTAACAAATGATTTTATTTTTACAGCTGCAGCCGAGATCGCCGAATTAGAAAAGAACGGCAAATTGGATTCTCAGGACCATTCACCATCACCACAACCACAGCAGCACCAGCGAGGAAGTCGTCCATCTGAGCCTGAGCAACAGCAACAGCAGCAACAGCAGCAGCAGCAGCAGCAGCAGCAGCAACAGCAACAGCAACAGCAGCCAGCCATGGTCCAGCTGCTTAACAAGGAAAATGGCGTGTCTCAGGAATCGCAAGCCAATAGCGGCCAAATGAATGGCTTTGTCAATTTGCAGGCCTAGCATAGTCACCGATAATTCGCTCCCATTTGCATACTCTACCTTTTTTTAGCTCCCTCCCCTCGATGCATGTAGCATACCAATCTTTCAAGATAAACCTGACATATTTTACGTTATCGAACTATAAAGACTTCCTTTAACGAATATCATCATTGCAGCACCTTTGGTATCAAAGGCTAAATCCTCTAACTACATATACATGATTGATATATTATCGTTTGACCCGGTGTGGCTGCTTAACAGTAAACAAAGCATGTCGTATGTAAAACGCCTGTAGTCCAGATAGAAAGGATATGCATGCACAACTTGTTTGCTATTCACCTTCTAGGAACGGTAAAAGGTGATTTCCATAACATTCCCCTGATTTAGAGAGCAAAGCTAGCTTCAATAACAAATGAAAGGCGCCGAAAAACGAGGCTGCAGAACATAGGTGCAAAGTGGTTGCCGTAGGGTTTGATCTTAAGACGGCAACGGAAACAGCCTAGCTCAATGTTCTTCAAAGTACAAAAGGAAGTTGTCGGTATGTGCCCACTTAGAGCCAGTACTTACAGAAGCATAATCCTCGAGCTGCGAAACGCGACATTGGTAACGCAAAAATGATCCCATGCTATGCTGAAAGATACGCGAGTTGCCTGACATGAAAGAACTCCGGTTCACCCGTAGAACAATCGCGTATTATATTCCATCATACAAGTTTTCGCAATTGATATAGAATGTAAGTATATTCAACTTTCCTACATAGAATGAAAAAAAAAAAGCTGGTGCATGGCACATACTGTACATGTACACATAATGCAAAATAGTCTTGATGTGATATACGTATGTGCCGGCCTGACATTACGGCAATCTGCGGTGTTTTTAATATTGTATTACCCACCATTCGATGCTGTCGACGAAGAAAGAATAAAGAGTCACATGGTAAACTTGTGATGAGCACGAGAAGGTCTGTTCATTTAGTTTGAATGGATAAAATAAGCTTGTAAAGAACCTGTCAATAAAATGTTGCACAAAGTGTCACAAGGAATGCAAAAGTAACACGATCCATGTGTTTGTCTCAGGCCCAGGCCAGAGAAGTCTTTATTTTTTATGCCTCCCAACCAAAAGAAAACTTGGTGTATGGCTGTATGAAGAAGAATACAATGTGCTTTTGATGTATGCTAATCGAACAGAAAAAGAAGAGCCTTCTAATAGAGAGCTCGGAGTTTGAAGCCTCGGAAAAAGGTGTTTTGCTTCTTCGGGGATGCCCAGTCCTTGCCATTGCCTCCAAAGAAGGTGTGGAACGCGACACCCACCACCTGGCCCGTGTTCTTTGAGAGAAAGACCAGCTTGCTCTCCGAGTAGACCTTTTTGCCGTTGACGTCGACGCGTACTATACCGTTCTCCTTGCCGGGTGTGTTGAGCTTGAGTGTCTGACGGACCGTGGTCCATTCGCCGGTTTTAAAGGTCCACGACCCTCGGCCTAGACTGTAGCCATAGTTGGGATTGCAAATGTTGCCCTTCTCGTTACACAAGCTTTTGCGCTGCTTGCTTTCCGGTAGGTAAGCGTATACTTCTCCCGCGCCCTCCCTGCGCCACATAAAACTAGAGAAATTAAAGCAATAGTGGTGAGACAAAGAATGAATGACTGAAAAGTAATATGTTATTAGCTCCACCTACCGAGTTGAGAAGCAAGTACTGGCGCTGGCACCACCAGAGCAGCCTTGGTGACCGCCATAGAGACCTGGCAGCTTACCACCCTTGACAAAGTTGAACTTTTGGGGGAAATAGACCTGGTACTCCAGCACAACGAGCTTGGCTTCTTTACGAAGCTTGATCGGCTGGGCATAGAAACCAATACCGCCCTGAGGACTGCCCTGGGGGTTGATGCTGCCTTTGGGGTAGGTGACTTCCAAAACAGCATCCTTTTTTGACTTGACAGGATTGTTCACGATCTTGTTGTTGCCGTCGTTCTTCGGCCATGACCAACCATCGCTTTTGGGAATTTTCCATGCTTTGAACCAAGATGTAGAACCTTTGCTCTTATATTTGTTCCAATTGGGGAAGCTCCATCGCTCGTACGCTGCACTGCAGGCTTGTATTGAAACGGCTAAGGTAAGCACCAAGAGAAGAAAGCGCATACTTTGTGTTTTTATGTATAGAAAGAAAGTCGGTAACGAGTAGCGACCATATTATGTCAACGCAGGTGTATATATACCATCTGTCCAAGCCAGCACCTACTTATTAATGTTCCTTGTAGCACCTGCCTTTTTCGCAAACTGTTCAGTAATGAGCTCAAAAAGTCCCTTGATCCTTTGAAAGTCTCAGTCTGTTATCGGCTTCTGATCTGATTGTATATTGCCATGCAAAAAAATAATATAAAGGGAAAGAATTAAAGCTTATTATTCGGCATAGTTGTCAAATTCCCCCTTTTCTTGCCATCAGCATATCCATACCACTGGACAACACAAACATACAGAAAATGAAATCGCATCATAAATGTGTGAGAAGGTGGGGGGGTGCACCTCAAGCACTCCTTTGGTATATCATTTCATTATTTGAGCGGACTCGTGTATCACTACTGTGCTTCTAGACTGTTGTCAGGCGTTCTTTATAGTGCCTAATGGTGCACCGATGGATCCAGGGGCTAAAGAAGGGCGATTGTTTTCACAATGATGTGAGAAGTGCGACTATATCTACTATGATAGAAAAAGGATGCCTCATGTAGCATTTCATGTTTCCTATTCTACGTAACGCGATATGTCGAAAGTGTCTGCTATATATTATAATTCATGAAAAACCTGTAGGAAGATTTATACACATATAAATTAGCGTAAGCACACAATACAATGAACATGTTGACGGAATATCCATTAAGTGAGAATAGGTTATGATTGAGAAATTTCCTTAAAGACTGGCGTGCGCCGCCCAACGAAAAGCATGGGGTGATGACCATCCTACTCTTCCATTTGCAATTCTTGTACCCATTTTCCTGATTCTAATGGTATCAGCCCCGCCTTGTTAATTGCCTCGGGTGCTTCTTGCCGAATTTGACATGAAAAAAACATGAAGGTGGTACGATCGCCGGTGCCGGACCCGGATTGCACAAATTGAAAAAAAAAAAAAAACCTTTTGGCACAAACCGTGGCATAGCCATGGACTGTAAGAACAAGATAAAATCAAATCGTGCTACATTCTCCAAGAGCCATTGGATCAATACCTGCATGCTGATGGACAAACATGGGCGCTGATAATCTGTGTACGTGCGAAACATACATATAATGAGCAAGTAAATGATGAAAAGTTTCAGAACCGAAGAAAGGGGCAGCATACATTGCATGGCTATCGGTATAGCGGAGCTTTCTAAACGTGCACAAATTTTCTCTAGCAGTATTGGAGGACATGCAGGCACAAACCCAGTCTAGGTGCTGCGTAAATCGATGCTGCCCAGCGCAGATGGCGCAGACAAATGTATAAATGGATCCGTTTCTATAGGCGATAAGCAAAGGTCTATCTATTTACTCTTTTGGGACTCTCAAATGAAATGTTTGCATATCAAACACGCCAATACTAGCATCGGATATACGATTATCGGTACTTGGGAGCATGTAATACATACACATATCTGTATATGATTCTTATTATATTAATATATTTATTAAGAAGACCGTGATGCACTTCGAATGATTGGTGAATGTCGTGCGTCATCGACAACGGCGGCTGCTTCTTACCTGAGGACTCTCGCATGAGCTTTCCACCCTCCGTCCACTGGCAAAGAGCGAGCGAAGAAACGGGGTTCTTTGAAACCCACGTTGCACAAATATGTTCATCGCGCCCATCTATCACTGAAATGAAGATTTATCTACGGCCGTGCGGAAGCCATGCAGGAATGAAATTTCATGAGGGGTCACTTCCGCGATTAATATTCGCGGTTTATCTATTAAATCATGAACTACTTTATTCGTGTCATTCGAAGCCAGACTGTGGAGGCTCGGTGCATTTTATCCTCTATAGCGTGGCATTGTAGGTCTTTATAATTATGTGTAGGACCTCAAAATGTGCAACAACAGATGTGCAAAAAAAGGGGTCAAGGGCCCCTTTTGTGCAAATTTAGTCCGCAAGCCGCCAGCGACAATTTTTTGAACAATATAATGACATATGTCAAATGTGTAGCAGAATAAGGCAACCCATCCATTTACTATTTAGGAGTTTCTATATATGCAGGGTTCATACGCTAAAGTGCTGTATTAGGTATTCTGAGATTTTTGATGCTGAGTCGGTCACTTTATGTTACCAGATCGGCTACAAATAATAATATACGACTAGCTTATGACACGCTTCGCTTCGTCCGGTCACGAACCTTCGCCCTACGTTTCGAGTGTGAGTGAGCCCCTTCTCTGGGTCATGACAAGCTACGCTTGGACTTTGGATCACTCTTGTCCTCGTCATAGGCTAGCTGGGGCCTTGGCCTCAGACTCCTTTGCTGGGGGTCGCCGATAGGAACATCGAGCTCATGTTGCAAGGCTGTCCTCTATTTATATGCAGATATACATATCATATACATGATGTAGATACCGAATACATGCAACCTGTATGTCATCAAGGGGACGTATATAATGGTAATTGTAGAGAACGATGTCTCAAAAGGCACGTCACAGCTATAATTTCCTTTGCCTATTTTTCCATGAATTTTCGGAGCGTGGTCTTCAACTTTATGATAGATGGTATAATACAATGCAGTATAGTATGAAGTATGAAGTGCATACGTAATGCATGTAATATATTTACCACCAAGTTTAGGACTATATGCACTATTTACTATACAATATTTCTAATGTCAATCTCTTTCTAGTGGAAATGAGGGGTGGCACTCGAAAATGGGATCAAATACGCAACTTCTTCTAGCGTGTGTTGCTCAGAACATAACTGTATCTCGGAGAGCAAAACGAGGGACTTTTCTGTAGTCGCCTACTTTACCAAGACGCCATAAATAGACATCAAGGGCCCCTTCATTCATATCACGGATGGGACCGAGTTCAGCCGAGCGCTCAACGATACGCTGACATGCCACGACGGAAGCGGCACGAAGAGTGGTTGCAGTCGTCTCGCTCAGGACACGATTCTCGGTCATGTCTTGCTGCCACGCGTCAGGAATTTCAATCACACCAAGGTGAATCAACAGCGTGGGAACAACGTTGTCAGCAAACACAGTGAGCTCGTTAATGTCGTCAAAGGCAAAACGTTCAGGGTCCTGGTCCTTGAAGAACATCCAGACGTGGTAGGTCAAAATTTGCGCCTTCTTCAAGAGATGTACGGGCTGACCATTGATAACGTACGAGTCTTGCAGGCCGGGCAAGTTGCGGACGAGCTGCTCAACGAGGTAGGCAGCCGAGCGAGGTTTTTGCTTGGTGACATCCAGAATGAAGGAAGCAAGATCCGGGTATTTGTGTAGAGTTAGGAACTCGCCCGTCGTCTTGAGAACATCTGCGATACCGTCCGCAAGCGGCTTCAGTTCAGACGGCTCGGTAAGGGTCAAGTAGGGCATATCGGGTCGCTTGACTTCGCGGTCGATGGGAATCTGGAAGATCTCGGATGCTTGGAAAGAAGTCATGTTACGGAAGGTCTCGGCATTGATGGGTGTGCCGCCTATGTGGAAGGACATGGCACCGAACCGAATGGTATCAAATGCACTGATGTGGGCATATACGGGTGAGTTAGCATGTCAAATCATTGGTGTTTATGACTCACCCTCGGCCCGTCAATTCGTGAAGAGGTAGACGGTATCCGCTGCCAAAGTTCAGCAGATCAATCAGAGCGACAAAATTGAGCTCTTCCGCCAAAGACTCAAACTTGAGGGGCATCTTCATGGGCGTATCAATGGAAAGCTCTTCGTATTGGTGTTTGTCCAGCGTCGTAAGGAATTTATCTATGCCGGTTTCCGAGATCTATGGGCAAATGTCAGCACGATCGGCACCGAAACAGAGAATAGCCATGCTTTCTTTACCTGGGTAGGGCTGGCCTCGGTAAGAGCCGCACAAGAGGATCGCACAGCCTCAAGGTAGTTTCCAGTGGGGAGTTGCTTCGTCATTATTGAAGGGAGAATGCAAACCACGAAAATAAGAAAACGAGACTAGTGACGCGTTAAATAGCTGTTGCTGCGGCAAGACACGCACGCTTTTTTGTACGACGACCCGCGCTTTGGTAAATTTCCATTTCCAGTTGGAGCGATTCAGACAATAGAAAGCCAGATCGCCGTCACGAAAAGAGTGGAAGAAAAGGTATAGCAGAAGAGAGCCACCCGCTATCCTTGCATAACACTGGACGAGGAAGAGGCTCCCCTCGCACCGTCGTTCATTCTGCGTTTACATAAGCTGTTTTGACGAGAAGGGTAGAGGTTCTTCTTTCCGTGGATTGACTGTAAATACAAATACAAAAGAGGAAGTAAGGATTGAGTGAGCTACGAGTGATCTGACAATAGGAAGAACAGCTCAAGGTTCCAGGCCTGCTTTTGGTTTTATGCCTTACAAGATACTTTCACAGATGAACACAGATGAACAGATGAGTTTCATGTGATCTATGATTCCAGAGTGCCTTTAATATCAATATCATGTAGCTGCTATTAGAGCTCCCATTATGAACGACTGTTCGAATTCGTTATCTCCATCTTTTTTCTAGTTTTCTTTGATTCCCGAGCACGGCTTGGATGTTTCCAGCCCGTGCTATGTCAATTAGAGCAATCAGCAAACTTATCTAGGGCTTATGACAATTTTCCCCTAGTCCCTCCCCACATAGCATAAGTGTTCAGCGCGTTGAGAGATATACTGACTGATCTGAGCTGACACGGCAAAACTGCGTCTTTTGCCTCGGTGCGCAGCAGTGACGCGACTGAACTGGCGAGCTTCGTATGCCAGCATAATAGACGTCCCTACTAGCATTGAGTGACGAACATTGCTATGTATTGGATTATAGCCATGTAAGAGAGGGGAGCATTGAACAAGACAATAAATCAGTCTAGAAGGTGAAGGCGGCATTTTGAAATTTCCTAGTTAGGGCGACTCTCTTCCTTTCTATTCCTTTTCCATTTTAAGCAGAGAAAAAAAACATGGCAGAAGAAGAGTCACCTAAAGGACAGCCGGGAACGCAGCCTTCTCAATCGCAAGAAGCACAACAGCAACAACAGCAACAACAGCAACAACAGGAACGTACTCCGGGTACCACCATTCTTCCGATCGCACGTGTAAAACGCATCATAAAGGACGACAAGGATGTTAATCTGATCAACAATGAAGCGACGTTTTGCGTTACGGCTGCAACGGTAGGTTTGACTTGGGCACGCGACATTGACTACTAGCTTCGAACTAACGTTAGTCAAGGAATTGTTTATGGAATACCTTGTCAGTGAAGGTTTGAATCGGGCACGAAAGGACAAGCGGAAAACGATCTTTTACAAAGACTTGGGTAAATACAACCCTTTCCTCACGTGTTTTGCTCTTTGTTCATTATTCTGTACCCTCCCTTAGCCTCAGCTGTCAGTGATATTGAACAGTTTGAATTCCTCGAGGACGTTATTCCTCACACGATGACCCTCAAATCCGCCCTCGAGCGACGGAAAGAAGCGCTCAACGAAGAGGAGACACCCGTTGCTAAGAAACAAAAGACGCACAAATCCCACGAGGATGAGAAGGTGGATTTACAGGACCAAGAACAAGAACAATCATCGTCCAACCCTCCTGCTGATAAATCCACTGTGTCTTCCCCTTAGCAAGACGCCTAGAAACCTACCTCAACCCGCACCACCGCTTCTGTTACAATTTTCACACCCAAATAACCATCCTCTTCATATATGTGTATGTCGATATCAGAGATGTAGACAATGCAAATGCTAGATGTGTGTATTCGTTGTTTCTGCTATGGCGATGATTTAAGACTCTTGAATTAGTAAAATATGATTATTGGATGTCGAAATCCTCCTGGCACCCGTCCTTGCATGCACGGAAGTATATCTCATTGGCCTTGTCAAATTGGTTGAGAGACCGACAGTGTGCAATATAAGCGCTGTATAACCCTATTGAAGCCGTGTTGGAATACTCTTCTGTCATCTGTACGTCTTCCTCTTACCTGGCTTATCACTGGGACCGCTGCGCGATACCGCTTGTTCAAATAAGCTGACGACATGCTTCTGGTCCTTGTCCGTGCCCAATGTTTTCTCCAGCTCAATGCATGTTCGGAAGAAGGCTGCACCCGGATAGTTGTTGCGGGCGACTTTTTTGTATGCATGCCTCATTCGGGCAACACCTCCCGCTTGAGACGCCCATTTGGCATAGTTGCTGTATACGAGATCCTTGACCGTATTTCGCTCATCGGTTGTGGCAGATGGAAGCAGTCGTGTCACCTTATTGCATGCGCTCTAAAGGACAAATCATGATCAGTACATTATCTCACTAGAATGGCCTAAAGGACTTACTGTGTATAGCTCGTCAGCCTCATGCTCATTCAACTCTTTCATATCGAAGCGGGACTGAATCCAGCTGCAGAATGCACTCCATAATTCAGTCGATGCGGGGTTTTTCTTCAATGCCTTCAGATACAGGTCCTTTGGATCCACTGCGTCTAGGAGCGTAGTTAATTTACCAATATCGCATTGGTCCTATTGAAATTACCATCGTCATTCTTTATAAGCTCCAACCGCAGTAACCAAATCTTGACACTATGAGGGTAAGCTTCAACACCCTTTTTCGCGGATTCCAAAGCTACACTTCCATTAAGTCGAATGCGAGAAAGAGCCACTGAGTTTTTACCTTTCGTTTCAAGATCGTGGGCCATGTAATAATTGATGGATGTGACATAGAGGGACTCAGACATGGTCTTGTTGCAGTTTTTGAGCGCGCGCTGTGTTAATCGGTCAAGGTATCGTTTCTATAGATACATGTCAGTAATTCAGGTGAATACCCAGCCAAAAAAAAAAATCACGTACAAGATTTTCTTCAGTGACAAAAGTATCACACTTTCGCAAGAAAGCAAGGTATTCCTCCCACATGCCAGCTTGGTTCAATGCCTTGATGGCATTATCGAAATCCGCCATGCAAGCTTTCAGAGCATCAACAAAGGCGGGATCGGAAGAAGAGATATAGGTCGGGCCTTGTTCGACGGTCTTTTTCACGAACAAATGACGCTGTGCGAGGTAGGCGCGAGCAGCAGGTTCCTGACCCAGATCACGCTGAATAGTCTCGTAAACATGTTCACAGCCAGCCTCGGTATCGGTGAACAGACGGTAAATGTCCACAAAGGTGGTGCGGAAAGCGAGGTTATCGGGGATGGCCTTGATGGCGTTGTCGTACACAATCTTGGCTAACAAGCCCTGCAGTATGGGGTTCATGTTTTCCTCCAGTGCCTGTGCTGTTTCTTTCGAGACCTTGTCGACTGTCTCATTTTGCATGTCCTCACCGGTGAGCTCCGGAAGCTTGATCATGTCGTCTCCGTCTCCGTCTTCGTTATCGTCAACTTGCATCTTCTCCTCCTTTTCTGCAAGTGACTTGCTGTCAACACCGAGGACTTTCCGGCGCAGTTTGATCTTTTCAATGTACATAAGCTCGAGGCGGAAATATTCATGCCAAAGGACTTGATCCGTTCGGTTCATTCGAAGGCCTCGTTGCATCAATGTACGGGCAGCCGCGATATTCACGTTCTTTTCGTATTCCCAAGACGCGGCAAGAACCCATAGTTTCGCATTGGACGGATGGAACTGAATGGCACTGCAAGAGCTATGTCAGTCCCCCATAATGCAAGCCACTCAGGCACCACTTACGTAGCAAAAATGCCATTTAAAAGCTGGTTGGCACCCGTGTCCTGAGCAAACTTGATATATTGCAGCCAAAGGTTAACATCGCCACGGAATTTGTTGGTAGCACGTCTCAGTAAGTGTCCAATACGTCGGTTAATAGCGTATTTGGTCAACGCCCAGCCTTCGCGGTCTTCGTCTTCGTTGACTGATATAAAGTTAGCAGACGCATAAGAATAGGAAAGCAGTACGCACCCTTCATTCGGGCCTGTCGCTTTCTCCGCAGTGCATCGAGATTCATTTCGTATTCGATCGACCGCAAGAAGTCGACTTTCTTTGCAATACGCCGCTGGAGAGCATATTCAAACTTTGTACGTTTTTGCACAATCGATCTGATTTCGAGCTAGACAAAGAGGATCAGGACCAGAAGGGCGAGCACGGTGGGTAAGGCAGAACGTACTTTGCTGAATAGTCCCTTTTGCTCGTAGACTTCGAGCTCATGGACCATGTCCTCGAGCCGAAGTTGAACTAGATCGGCCATGGTAGTAGGATAAGTCTAGTAATAAGCGTGGTAGTGTGGTGTAAAAATGGTGGAGGTAGTGCTACACAGACGTACGACCAACAAGCCCGCACTCGCTTTTGGTCCTCCAAGAATTTGTGACCGTTAATCATGTCCATGAAAGCCACTTGACACCCGCTCACGAAAAGGCACACTGTGATCTGTGATTCTCCCCTGATCAGTCTCCACATCACCTACGCACAGAGTTTGTGCTGTGCTGTGCTGTGCTGGTGCTGTGCTGTAACCATAAACGCACTTTGAAATAAACGGCATGCATCCGTCTTCTTGTTTTGGATTCAAGTCACCTGCTGGGCCTCTCCCCTCGCTGTTCCAGTTGGGTAAGCGAAACCACCTGCAATAGCTGTTGTGTACCCGTGCGTTATCTTCTCTCCGCCTTGCATCTTCCATGTATAGAATAAGAGCGTTGCCCATTTTCTCCCTTTTGTCTCTATTCGTCCAATTCAAACTAAACCCAAGACCATGCAAACAATGAGAGGTATAAGAGGATATATTTAGCTGGTAGGGTATATGATTAATATAGAAAAAAGATGATTAAAAAAGAACAAAAATGATAGAAAAGACAGAACGACGTGGAAACCAGCACATCATGGTCTGTACTTAGGAGGTGGTGGACAAGTAATCGTAAGGGGAGTGACGGCGTGCTGCTGGGTCAGGAAGCTTGAACGTGGCTGTAAGAGGTGGCGTCGGCAAAGTAGTGGCTGGGTCGTCGTTGAGCAAATTGCGGATCGCGGGACCAGCGGACCAGGAAGTGTTTGTCGACGATGAAGACGACAGTGAAGAGCAAGAGGATGACGTAGAAGATGAGGTCGTAAGTGGTGGCTGCTGCTGTTGTTGCTGGTGCTGTTGTTGCTGGTGATGGTGATGGTAAGGCGCAGGCTGCTGCATGGAATGATTTTGAAGCGGAGGCAAGTGGAAAGCAGACGAAGAGGAAGGCGGTGAGCCGGGCAAAGACCAAGCAGAGGTGGGACGGCGGGGAGTAGGTGCGATAGGCGCATCAGAAGCAGATGCAACGGACTGCGATGGTGGTGCGCCGGCGGCGGCGCCAAAGCGTGTTGTGTGCCAATTATGGGCATGGGAGGCATGAACGGCGCGCGGGTGATACACACCACTGTTGTCCCCGCATGACGCGCCGGAATGGGCTGCTTCTGAAGATCCGAATACGGGAAGTGACGCGCCCTGATGCTTATTTTTGAGCAACGCACGCAAAATGTCTTCAATCACGGTCAATCGGTCTTCGATTGCCTCGACCGAAACCGCGCGCTGCGAGACAGAAGAATGGTCGTCCGGATGATGATGTTTCTGATGGGGCCGGAAAGCCGTACCATGGTTACCGGAAGTCGCAGTTGCCGCAGCCGCAGCAGTTGACAACGAGGAAGCAGCAGGTACCATGGATTTGGTCTTGAGCGAGGTCGCGTACTTACATTCGACCTTGGCTTTGACGCAGCCAGTGCACGGCTTTTCGCCGTTGCACTTTGTCTTCTTCCGACGGCATTCGCCGCAAGCACTGACGACCTTAAGACGCTTACGGCGAGCCTTGTCAACAGGTACGCTAGCTATGTCCATACTTGTCATTGCGATTTGTCACAGCAAGTAAACTAGGGAAGGGGAGTAAAGGAATTGAGACAGAGACAGAGACAAACAAGCAGAAATAAAAGGGGAAGACCGGGCCGGAGGAAAGCGGGCAAGAGAGCCGTTGTCAAAGGGACAAAAAGAGAAGAGAAAGAAAAAGAGAAAGAAAAAGTCAAGCGATTGACGGAAGTGCAAGAAGAAAAAGTGAGTGAAAGAGAGATGAAAGGAAAGAGACAAAAGAGAGAGGGGAGAGATTAAACAAAAGAGGGAGCAGGGATGGCGCTCCGGAAAGGTCGTGTGCGGTTTCCTGAAGAGGAGGGGGTTCGGCTTTTTCGGCCGCCCATCATACACACACTCCAAATGAGTTACATATGCATTTGGGTTGAGAAAAACTGCTGTGTGCCGTAAGTTGTGCGTGGTGATGTGTTGTTGTGCTTGCCCGCCTTCCGGCCCTGCGCCACACCCCTCTTTCTCTCTGAAGGCTTCTGCGTTCAAAAAAAAAAGGGAGCTTTGGCGCCTTGTCCCTCACTTTCTCTGTTGTTTTGCTGCGTTGTCTGTGGAGGAGTCGTCGAAAAGGGAGGAATAGGCTGGGGGTCCTTATGTGAAGGGGCGGGCGAGCTTTTCTTTACCTCCCCCCCGGCTGGAAAAGGAATCATTGCCGATCCGATGATGACTGGTGTCACCAAATCTCGTGCACACTGTACGATTTTGTCCACAATTACTGGTCCTCTCGAAATCCCGCACTCATGAGCCCCCGGCAATCGCCGTTGTAGTCGCCGTGACCATGCTTCCTCCACCTGTCGCCATGTATGAATGATGCATACACTATCAGTGGACGGGGGTGGGGGCAGCGTAAGCCGCTCGGACCCTTTTTTTATACATCTCCACTTCCGGTGGACGGGGACACGCACGACGGACCACACACGCGCAACTGTATACACTAAACGCGCGCCATCGGATGCCTGTTGTGCTGTGTGCGCACAAACAAACACGGCTTTGTGTTTCTGCGTACTATCAGCCCCCGGAAGCGTCTCGCTAACAGAGGGCACCCGTTTTAGAGTAGCACAGTTTGCGTCTGTTCTCAATGAGAAGTTCTTGCTCTGTTCGCACTCTCGTTTGCTTGCTGGTCGGTCGGTGTAACCTGATACTTTGTCCTAAACACGAAATGATACTTGGGGACACACGGACACATGCAGCACCGTTTTAGAGCGTTTATAAGAGTGAGACGAAAGAAACTTTTATGTGCAACGCTCGAGTTTCTCTTAGTGCCGAAGCAAGCGACCGCTAACTGAGTGATCAGAGAGATGCAAACACGAGTACCAAAAATGTCATCTGTTCAAAATAATAACGTATGACCCAAACTATGTCTCTATCTTGATTACCCGCAGATGCCTAGGAAATTGATGCGTCTTCAAGGAAATCCCTGTTCCGTCCGGCCGCCCATCCGGCCACCCATCCAGACATCCGTCCTCATGGGCCGAGTTTTCAGGAGCCGGAGCGGTGTGGCCGGTGAAATAGAGCTACGCATGTATGCTGTATGCAACCGCATCCTTCTTCACCTGCAGTTCTTCTCCGTCATCGTCGTTCATGAGGAAAGTAACAAAAAATAAGGGGATCGTTCCTGTTGTTATCCCTTTCGTGCGCGTAACTAATAGTTCACTCCCAGTCATTCTGGCTGGTACCAAATCACATCAGATCGTCCCGCCAATAAGCCATGATCTCGTAACCCCTGCGTACGTGCGATCCATGCTCGTCTTTTAGTCTCCCAGATTTCATGTTCTACGTCTTCTTTATAGCCAAGGTCAGAATGAGCAAGTGCCGCAGGGAGCACGGGAAAACAAGACCGTTGCTGGACGAAGAATAACACTATGGTATGGAAAAGGCAAGGTGTACTCTTTGTACGCGCTGACACACAGACCTTTTGTACCACCATTTCCTCCGTTCTGCGAACACGCGCTCGCTCGGAGCTGCTGCTTTTGGCCGTGACATGCGTTCCACTGTGCTAGATATGATCAGAGACACTATCCTTGGTCTTTCAGCGGAGCCTATAGTCCAGCATATCAAATTTTTCTTGCTAGAAGCAATGTACTCACGATCATTCTAACCGGACTTCCGAGGAGTATCTACACGATTACTCAACTGAAGGTAACGCTACACAGGTGCTACGATTACGACTGGATCCACACGAGACAGAGAGAAATCAAAAACTTGCAGGCGATGAGAAAAGATGCAGAAGGGACGACGAGCATACACAGGGTTGGCCTTGTGTTTCTCATTCGTCTCGTTATACGTCCATTGCTCCAGATCGCACCTGGTAAAATAGACGCGGATGGCTCGGACCGCTCCGTTTGCGGCTGCAGTTTCTGGGTTCGTCGCCTCCTTAAAATTTATGAACTTGCTTGTGGTGGTAAAAAGTTGCAACCAACGTCTGCAAGCCGTGTGAGGCATGCCTTATTTTGGGTTTTTGCAACGTACCCCTTTGCTGAAAAGATCTCAATTCCTCCTTGTTGTGAGGAAAAAGTCAGCTCATGTCGCACATTGCTTTTCCGTAACGTGGCGAGTGTATGCTCATGGGGCCACCGTCTTCCGCCCTTCTACTGTATCTGTGCATATATACAATATCAAAAACTTGTTTTTATTGAGCGGACTAATAGACAGTTGATACCTGTAAGTGAAGCTTATATATACGCGTTACGGCTCACGTCCGCCGGCGCGGGGGCATCAGTGCGCTGAAGAGATGCATACGGAAAACAAAGAATAAGGGGCTTACCTTTCCTGATTTGCTGCTAATGCAACTTCCGGTAATCTTACGCTGATTTACCTTTAGTCACCTGGACAACAGGACTTATTAACCCTGCAATATAGTATGCATCGAGCCAGCGCTTACATCTTCGACGTGCGGTGAATACAACGGGGTAGCTCGGCTACGCGCAGTAGTTGTCCGTTCCACATCATCGATAATTTTTCTTGTTTGGCAGTGCCATCTTGCTATTATCGCATCTGCATGAAAAGCACTGTTATGAGTAGCAGTGAGCAGCAAAGCGCCGGCGAAGCTGGACCAATAGGATGGATACGGCCATCCCGAGTAGGGAAGCACAGAGGTCTTGAAATCATCTCCGTTGCTCCGGTGGGCGCCCGGAAATGGTTGACTGTTTTGTTTTGTAACGATGGAACCACCATTCTTCTGCCCGCGCGCGCGCGCACGAGCACAAGCATGATGGCGGTCCGGTCACCCGTGTCATGTATGGCAGCAATTCTGCTCAGGTTCCAGACGCCCTGTTCAACAGACGTCATGAGTCATGGGAGGCTGCTCATATTTAGCTTGAGCGCCCTCGATCAACCTACCTTATTCGGCCACGTGTACACAAGCAGTAATCCGTTACTTTCCTCCAACCTTACAGACACTGCAGGGATTCCGTGTGCAGTCTCAGAAGTACAAAAATGGTGGCAGCATGTTCTGATATTCGACATCATAACGCGCATCATTTGAACGCTTTTGTCTTTAAAACTAGTATGTGGAAGACCTGACTCGGTTTATCATCTTAGCGACGCGCCGTTCAATTTATTGCATTGCAGAAGTATATATTTGCAGTGCGCACAAGTTTTTCCTACAACTACTGAGATGCAGATGCCGGAACGGAGGAGTCGCGGATGCCGACACGGAGACGTGATGCTCTGGTGGTGATGAAAGTGTGTACAACGAATGTAAGGAGGCGGTTTGGCGTACTTTTTTATAAGAGGCATTATCAGTGCGTGACTGCGCGCCAAAAGATCAGCAACTGTCTCTTACGCTGGATAGTGTGCGTCAGATACTTGATATAAGCAATTTTGCATTTTGCAAAGACTCGTTACTATTGTTTGCCTCAAAAATCTATGGGTTTGGGCGTCTACAGTGATGTTCCGCTTGTTCCGAGCCTGGCACAAAGGTACGAATAACACGTGAACACAAATAGTCGTCGCCAAAAACATCATTATCCGACACGTAGCACTTTCTCGCAGTGTAATGAAATAGGGTTTTTTTTATAGTCATGGAATAAAAAAAACGGAGAACTGTCAGCATAACCGGGCTTGTCTACCCCATGACTGACATTAGATTATTGCAGTGATACATGTATACGAGTATCGGCTCATATAGCTACTGGACAACAGGTTGCTATGTATTCTGGGTGCACAGGACAGAATAATGGAGCAATGACAGGCGCAGTATGTACTGGGTAGCATAGTGACTGAAATTCGCCGCAGAGATGAAAATCATGCCAATCAAAGCCCGACCGGCAAGAGCGCGTTCTGTTCCCAAATGACAAGCAACATCAAAGGACTGCTCATTGACCTCAGTGGCACAATCCACATCGACTCTAAAGCCATTCCCGGCGCTGTCGAGGCAATTCGCAAGCTGAGGGCTAGTAATCTGCCATTTCGGTATGTATGCAATTTACATCATGCCGCACAAAGACAACATGTTCACTTGTTATTCGATAAGCTTTGCCACCAACACCACCAAAGTCTCGTCTCAGCGTCTCGTTGAAAAACTTAACAAGATGGGGTTTGAAGTTCAAGAACACGAGGTTGTAGCGCGAAAATATTATGTGGGAGTATTGCTGTAGCAATGTCTGTTAACAGCACAAACATGAATATAGATCTTCACGTCCTTATCAGCATGCCGCGACAAGGTTGCCTCTCAGAAACTTAGGTATTCAAGCTCCCGTTATTCTCTCTAATCAGTCTTCTTATTGCTTTGGCAGACCTTTTCTTCTTATGGAGGATGCTGCAATGGATGAATTTAAAGGCCTTGACACGTCAGACCCGAACGCGGTCGTAGTCGGGTTAGCGCCCTCCAAGTTTAATTACGCTCATGTAATATCCGTTGAAGGCACGGGTGCAGAAGCTCACCTTTGCTTTCTATACAGATGAACAAGGCTTTCCGGCTCTTGATTGAGGATAAGACTCGCCCGCTTATCGCGGTACATAAAGCCAAGTACTTTGCTGATGTAGACGAAGAGCTTTCTATGGGTCCAGGCGGTTTTGTCGAAGCGCTCGAGTACGCTGCTGGTGTCCAGTCGACTGTCGTGGGAAAACCAACCAAGAGCTTTTTCCAACTCGCTTTGGCCCAAATGTATGTGCAGTTGGCGACTTTCAGCCAAAAAGCTTATTAACCTACTTCTTGCCATGTCAGCGGCATGCAAGATACACCTCGCAACGTGGCTATCATTGGAGACGACATTAACAATGATCTAGGGGGAGGGGCTATAGAGCTGGGCTTGCATCGCTTTTTAGGTAAGCCCGGAAACAAGAATAATTATGAATCTCACTTGTTCCCTTCATCGATCAGTACGCACAGGCAAATACCGCCCTGGCGACGAAGATAGTCATAAAGACGATGGATTACACGTTTTTGAATCCGTCGTGGAAGCCATCAACGATGTTTTGGCTCAAAACAAATGATGTACGCGGCAGAAAATAAGAAGTGAGACCGACAATGCACACAGCTGAATTCGCATACACAATATTGCGCACGGTAGACACGGTGACGCGTGCTTTACATGAAAGTTGGACTGTATTATGAGAACACATCTAATATGTCTTTGTGGTATCATAAAAGACTGAGAAGTATGCGATAATCCCAAGTGCTGAGATACTTCAATGTCTTGCGAACGGCAAACCATCTGCATCAGAGAATGTTGAAATCTAAGGTTTGCCCAAGCGGACTTCCACCAAAGTACTGGTTTCCATACGACACACCGATCCGCTGATGCTAAATTAAGACACTCGGTAGGGTGTTATTCTGTGCTGAGACACTATGCAAACGTTCATGTATCATTACGTCAGACTAAGGAGTCTGAAATTCATAACATATCTTCGTAACGACATGACAGCTGCCTACACATTATAGAGAACAGAAGATGTCTGTTTGAAATGTACGGACTTGGCTGAGATGAGGGTGAAAATGTTCTGTTTCTCTTCTTTTTGAGTGAGTGCCCAATAGATGCTCAAGGCTAATTTGAGGTGGGACAAGTCTGACAAATATGGAAGTAAGACGCGACAGCAAATAAAATCCAGACAGCAACGAAAAAAGTTTTTTCTCCACTTCTTTCTCTCATACACACAATCATGTCCGTTAAGGTAGAACCCATGGCTGCTGTGGTGGAAAATATCGTGGCCATACTAACTTTCCTACGCTTTAACAGACCTACTTTGACGTCGCCATCAATGGTCAGCCCGCTGGCGTAAGTCTAGGAAAACATACAATTCCGCGCGTATCTTGCTGACGCGTCATATTCTGTCTACAGCGCATTACCTTCAAGCTCGCTTCCGACGTTGTCCCCAAGACCGCTGAGAACTTCCGTGCTCTCTGCACTGGCGAGAAGGGCTTTGGCTACAAGGACAGCATCTTCCACCGCGTCATCCCTGACTTCATGCTTCAGGGTGGTGACTTCACCAACTTCAACGGCACCGGTGGCAAGTCCATCTATGGTAGAGTATTCCCTTTGTACACGTGTGTATTATGACGGCTGTATTTCCTAACGTATTTTTACTCTTATTTTTTACGTCTTCCAGGCAACAAATTTGCTGACGAGAACTTCACTCTGAAGCACACGAAGCCTGGTCTCCTGTCCATGGCCAACGCTGGTCCCAACACCAACGGCTCCCAGTTCTTCATCACCACCGTCCCTTGCTCCTGGTTGGATGGCAAGCACGTTGTTTTCGGTGAGGTCGTTGAGGGCATGGACATCGTCAAGAAGATCGAGTCCCTCGGCTCCGGCTCCGGCAGAACCACGAAAGAGATCAAGATCACCAACTGCGGTCAGCTGTAAACTACACTATCATATTAACCTTTCGCCTTTTGCTTTCGTTGAGTGATTAAAACGGTGCTGCGGGCTACCGCACCATCCCTTTTGTTCCATTTATTTGTCCGTTGTCATTATCGCTGTTGATCAGATGGGAGATAATTGCCCATCAAATTTGTAGCCTGCGTCGATTACGTCATATCATACCAAGCTATGCTCGGTTATTCTCAGCCGCAGCACTTGTTTGAGCATTCACACCTGCTATATATCCTACTTCTGCCTTATTACTTGACCCAACGATAGATGGAAGCGTTGGATATTGTTTATTCTGGAGGAGATAACCGCATCCGATGAGATTCATAGTCCACGGGATGCCGCTGAGGCTGTAACATATATCTCTAATCATGTAAAATAGCCTTTCTAATAAAAATAAAGTAGTATCAAGGACTACAGTGCTTCCAACAAGTAATGTCACAGACCAATCAAAATCAATGTCACTGTCCGCCAGAATTGATGTCAATGGTCAGCCAGAGTTGATATCAATGGTCAGCCAGAGTTGATGTCATATTTTTAGAAATGAAAGTGATTCTTGGCACCCGAAAATATAAATTGAGAGTTGTTTCTGGTATTGTCTTTTATTCAAGACTTTACAATTCAATATGAGTACAATATTTCTATATGAAGATGGGCATGGGAATGTTATTGATGAGAAAGGCGGTCCTGAGCCCATGGACTATATTGTTGATCAGAATGAATTTATTGTTGAGACTATTGCTACTCATACAGAGTACTTAAGAAATGCGGTCTCCAATGATTCTTCTCTGACTTACCCAATGTCATTAGAAAAGCCAAAAAATGAAGATGTTCATATGAAGGAGGAAAAACCAAAACGGGACTATGTACGTTATACAGTCCAGGATAAAGCTAGGT